>JALMGJ010000001.1:4800000-4822500 GCA_023362775.1 Charina bottae | reverse complement strand
GAGGCAGACTATGTTTAGGGCACCTTTTCTAGCCCCCTCCCCATATGGGGTGAGCAGAGTGGATCCTAAATAGGGCTGCTCAGTCGTGGATACAGCTGCCGAACTACTCAACTGCCTCGATCCTTGAGTCAGGGCGACTGAATCCGTATCCACCGCCCATGTTCTGGTCCATGACTAGGAGCTTCCGGATTTCACAGTCCTGCCCCCGTTGCCATTCGTCAGTCGCCATGGGACTTTTGGTTGTTTTGGGTTTGGTGTGGTTGGAAGACACCTGTGCGTGAATTTGTTTTATGTGTGGAGATTGGTGCACAACGATCAGCACACAACCTTCACAGAAAAAGGCTCTAATCCAATGGCATGGATACCATGACGATTGGTGACCTTTTGTCTGCTGCAGCCTTCATCCGCCTTCGCAGCCGTTGTAACAATACACCTTGTTATCTTCCGCCTGTTCTGCCGTTGAGGACTTTCTTGGATCGTTCTTTGTCTGGTTCCTCCCCCTGGACCTTACCGCCATGGGTGACCCTGCCAGGAGTACATGACTCCCGACAGCTTCGCTCACAGGGTTCATTGGGAACACACAAGCCCACTCACCACAACAAGGTGACGATCCAGCGAGTGAGACGCAGGGATGGGGCCAGCCTGATATCCACAGTGATGGAACTCCAGAGGCCTGGCATTGCTCCTGAGAAATTTTCCTGCTGGTTTCAGCTCCCTTAACTTCCCCAAAGTGGGTCACTAGGAGTAATTTTTCCCTAGAAGACTTGATAGGCTTGGCTGATTCTGGCTGTATCATAACTGATTCTAAATTAGGGTTGATTGCACATTTATTTTCCTTGCTCAGCAAATACAGCATTGAAGGGTGATGGCCAATAGGAATGTGATTATCACTCATTATTAATTCAAGCACATTGCTATATAAGCAAGTATACTGCCACGAACCATCACATGGTGGATTATCAATTGAATTGTTTTTAAGATTAAGTGGGATAGAAATTATGTAAATGTAATAAAAATAAATAAAAAGACTGTATATTTGCATAATATCCTCATATAATCAATCTTTTACCAGACTAGACCACCTTGGATTGCAAGTGAAGACTGAATATTTGAATGCTGTCCCAGATTTATTTTTAAAAAAACACCTCTGGAATGCAAGTGGGAATGCTTTAGCCAAATCTTTTCTGTTATGACATACGAGTTTTGAAAACATAATTGGTTTTATTTTGGGAGATAGGCAATGCAGTTCACCAACAATTTAAAAATGTATATGTGTGTGTGTATGTGAGAGAATAATGTGCAAAAGTGCACTATATTAGGGAAATTTGTACCCTACATGAAATTGTAGAGGAAATGCATATGTTTACAAAAATGTATTTTAGTGCAAACTTAAAAAAAAAATCTGAAAGCAGCATCCACAAGGGATGTCAAAATCTGCACGTTGGCAGGTTCAGTGTTGTGACTGAAGTCCCACCCCTTGCATATGCGTGTGGACATTGCATGCATATACAAAAAGGCAGGGCCTTGATCATAAAACCACAACCTCCATCTTGTGGAGGTTGACCCCACCCTCTGAACGCCCGTGAATCTCACCTTGGGCATTCTGAATGTGACATATTAGCACAAAGAAGGGATGGAGAGTAACTAACACGGATGGATTTTTCCTTTCCTGATTCCAAGTCACCACACTTATTTCTTGTCTTGACAAACAGCTTTCTTTCTGGGACAATCCCACAGATTTTCCCGGTCTTCTCCTCATTCTTGCCATCAACCACCGGTCCCCCAAGCCCAAGAGGAGTTCAGGGAAGGACAGGGCTCCTGCTGAGCTTCTGCCTCCCTCTATCTGTGGGCTGGGGGGTGGGCTTCGCTGCTCTGATGGCCCGGCCCAGCCCGGGGAAAGGAAAGCGTTCTTGAGCCTAAGAGTCTGGGGCATCAACTGGACGGGGGCATTGTCTCTCAGGAAGCTGGAGAGAGACGGCTCCAGTGGGTGCATCTGGCCGCTAATGAGCTTTCTGGTGGCAGTCCCATTCTCATCAGCCCCATTTGTTTTTACAGGCTGGCCTTTGTTGACTTTAAGCTTGGGTGGCTCTTTCTTATTTTTCCTTGCCACACAGTACAAACATTCTCAGGCGTTAGGCTTGTCTTGCCCTGGCTGCCTCCTGTTCATTGGAGACTGTGGGGGAGCTAAATTTAAACTTGATTGATAGCTTTTAACCAGAGAAGGTCAGGGTGCTATTTTCCTGTAAAATGGTCTGCTGCTGTTTGTGCGCATTTTCTCCCCATCTCTCTCGTGCTCGAGCTTTCGCCTTTCAATTTGTTTGTTTGTTTACCGGACTTTCTTTAAGATTTGTCTTCAAAAGGAAGTTCTCTCCCGCCTTTCTCCTGAAGGGTATTTCTTTTTAAAAATCTTCAGTAAATCTTCAGGAGATGCTTCCTCTGTCTGAACAAGACTAGGAAGCAGAGTAACCAGCCAGGCTCTTTAAACTACTGTGGTTGATTCTGTAACAGGAAGCCTCGAGTTCTCCTTTCTACTTCAGGGCATTCTCAAGGAACAGTTCAGATTTTTTACTTGCATCAGTCTTCACAGAATGAAACAGCTGAAAAGGTAGCTATGCCTGGTCATCTTTTTTTTCCACAGACAGTAGATCGGTGTTTCTCAACCCTGGCAACTTTAAGATGTGTGGACTTCAACTCCAAGAATTCCCCAGCCAGCATGGCTGGCTGGGGAATTTTGGGAGCTGAAGTCCACACATCTTAAAGTTGCCAAGGTTGAGAAACACTACAGTAGATGAATAACCAAGTCAGGAATAGGCAAGATGAAGCCTGCCAAACTTAATTTGTCCTCAGAGCTCCTCACCTCCAGGTGACACCAAATTCCCTGCCCCACCTGATTTTTTAAAAAAGATTATTTTAATTATAAATAAACAAGAAGCTAGCATGCTGTAAGGAGAGCATCAGCTTTTGATATATTTTTTATTTGCAGCAATGCCTTTGGGCTCCATGAAGATCCCACTGATATGGCAGAGATTCACTTGTGTCCTGGCCCAAAAGGATGGCCTATTTTTAAACTAAATCAAATAAATACATGACAACATTCAACCTCTTTACCAGAGAACTGGAAAAATGCAACAGAACAACAGGTGTTTTTCTTCTTTTTCTTAGAGCAGATCCTAGCAGGAGTCACATGGTTGCAACTGCCATCTTACCTTTCTTGACCCACTCCCATCCCCCAGTGGATGCCCCAGGATCCAAGTGGAGCCACAAATATCTATATACCTGTAGAGCAGAGCTTTCCAAACTACGTGTCGCGACACAAAAGTCTGTCGCCACAAACAGCGTGGTGTGTCGCCACACCACCCGGAAGCGGCGGCGCGCGCGTGCACAGCGGCCACCATGCACGCGCGCGCCGCCGCACGCCCCCCTGTGCCGTTGCCGTGCGCGCGCGCACCGCCGCTGCCGCTGGTGTGTCGCCAGCGGCAGCACTTTGGAAAGCCCTGCTGTAGAGAATCAGGAAGATGACATTGATGGAAATCTGCAGGAATCATTTCCCAGGCAAAAAGGGCTGACAATGTTTAAGTCCAAGATAATGAGATTATATTTGGAAGTGGCTCAGGCAAATGCCTCCCTAATTCACTGAACTATAACAAGGAGGAGGAGGTACAGCACAATTAGATTTGCAAGATTCTGTTATTATAGCCAATCTCAATAAAAGTAGTTTTACTCTTCCTGTGGAGTTCATTCCCTGGCCTGGCCTACCTAGTGGGGCTGACAGTACAGTACCTCTTAGCTGAATGCCTGATCTAGGTAAATTAATAGCAAATATTATTCAAATAAGAATCATTATTGTGTAGAATAACCAGCTTTACTGTGGGAGAAACATTGACTACACTTAGTGATTTTGCTGTCATTTTGATTAGAATAATTTGGACAGATGCCAGTGGAGGAATGATAGCATGAAGGCTCTGCTTTTAGAGCCCCTCAAATACTTGGCAGAAGATGGAGAAGACAGCACCGTCTTTTTTAGTCAGGTGTAGCTCTGGATTGTTATTGGCTGTTGGGCAGAATACTGACCACTGATTCAACTTTTCTAAGGATACGATTCAGTGTCTGCTTGCTTGGGGAAAAGCCCCATAGAAGTAGACGTGTGCAGATAGGGCCACTTGCACTGGAAGATGAATTAAGGATTGCATTTGGTCTGACTAAGGCATAGTGGATTGGAATGTTATTTTAAGAAGAGTCTAGAGCACTTGAATGTAAAGTATTGGCTATGTTATTCCAGTGATTCATATTCTAACGATGTGCATGCATGGGATATTGTGGCTCATCATAGTTTTCATACAGCTTATAGCTTATAAAACGAATGAGTTGTGAATTCAGATGGAACCTGGTATAAAGAGGGTGGAAAAGTGTATGCTGATTTGGCAGAATTAGGTTTCAATCAGGATGTTTCTGTATAACTTCCTTAGACACTTTCAGTTTTTTTATTTTCTTTTGTTTTATATCTGATTTTCTAGTAATTGAAAATTCAGATTAAAAGTGCCAAATTTTATTTTATTTTAATTTTTAGACCGTATAGTGAAACTGCAGGGACTTGTGAAATGAAATGTACATACCTGTGAAAGCCTGGGAAGTACCTATGCTACAGGTCAGGTCATTCTTCAGTATAAGTCCTTGGAAACATGTTTGTTTTAATATGCACACAGTCTGCGTCTATGCTAAGCAATATGTCTTAATGTTTGGCTTTTCCGGCAATAGTTGAGCATAATCAGAGAACCCACATTCTGTAGTGGATTTCTGCTAGGGAAAAAAAACTGAGTTCAGATTCTTCCTTAGTGGTGAGGTTCACCATAAGCTCTTGCGGATGGAATGGAAAGGAAAGAATGGAGCTGTTCAGAGAAAGAGTGGAATAAGAATGAAAAAAGGAAACAAATAAACCTATGGGATGACTAAATTTCCTTGTTAATGGATTATCATTAGTCCACTTTAAAGAAATTGATGCAAGAGTGAAAAACATTGAAAGATGCATATTAGATGAGTGAGTTTATATTTGACACAAGGCAATGGCTCTGTTATAAAACCAGTTGCTTTGGATCTGTTAGACACCTCCAAGAATGTTTAATAAAGGCTCTCTGTAATTGCCTTGCTAGTCAATGTGCAATTCATGAGTTGGAATATTAATTCAATTGGTTTGGATTTGTATTATTATTATTATTATTATTATTATTATTATTATTATTATTACTACGTTTGCAACATTTGGCGCTGAAATCAATTATAAATATTATTTGGGATTGACTGCTGTATGTTAAATATTTCTTGTTTATTTACAGTATATTTATTGAGGATTTTACATAGAGCAAAAAGCAAATCTAAAGAAAAACAGAAAAGGAAGCAAAAGGAAGAAAGAAGTACAAGAAAAGGGAAAAAAGCAAGGAAAAAACCCTAAAGTTATGAAATATAACAACTTCCAAATATATGTATGTTCTTGTTTATAGCCCAATAAACAAGTGTTGATAGATTTTGGACTCTATTAAGATATCAAGAACAATGGACTTTTCAGACTTGGAGGCTAGCTACAACAATGATTATACAAGCCTGAAGGCACATCCACATAGCCATACTGACATGCTTTCCTCCTATCCTTGACATGGGAAAAGTATGTCAGTAGACGTATGTCGATGAAGATTCTCAGTCATCCAGGTGGAATTGTCTGTAAGTTGAGTCATGGCAACTGGATTTCTTTCTTTTGGTTGAAACGTTTTGCTGCTTGTCCAAGTAGCTTCTTCAGTATGTCAGTAGACGAACTGCTGCCATCAAAGCCTGTCTTGTGCTATGTGCTATGTCTCTGCAAGGAGGCTGGGAATGTTGCTGTCCTGACAGAATGTAATCTAGGTTAGGGAGAATCCTCCTCCCACCCAAATAGCCACCCGACTGCTTCCCTGTGTATATTATTCATACTTTGGACTTTGCAAAAAAGTGGGGGAAGGCAAGGCAAGTGGAAACATCAACTTTGTGGAAGATCCACTTTCAGTCCTCTACAAGGTTGATATTCCTCTGGCCTGACCACACAGACAAAAAGAACAGCTGGGCAAGAGAGACAGCAGGTCTTTCTGACAGCCACAGTCGTCATCACGAATCATCATGGAGGCATACTGGCTGGGGAATTCTGGGAGTTGACGTCCATACAGCTTAAAGTTACCAAGGTTGAGAGACACCGTGCTACAATGTTTGCGTGGGTGGTTGTCTTCCGTTTTGCCAGGGAAAACACTACTTTCAAGCCAAAATTCCTTGAGCTAGTTTCAGTTTGCCACAGTACCAAGATGGAGACTCCACTGTGTGTATACTGTATGTGTCAGCCATTTCAGGTAGGCAAGGTCAAGAAACAGGCAGGGCAGGGATTCCAGGAATGCTCTTTATTGTTTGGGGTATAATAACAGAATCTTGAAAGCCTGTTGAGTTTCTCTCTGCCCCGTCTTATAGCAAACAAAATCAAAGCAGCGTTATCTTGAGTTCTTTCTCACACTTTCCTCTTTCTCAAGACAGAGCAATCTTTTCTGAAAGTCTCCCCCCTTTAACAGTTCACTCATTTCTTCCCCATTTTCAAGGTCAGGTCCATTCCTTCACAATATGTTGTCAGCAGACAGTAAATGGGCTGCTTTGAACAGGGGCAAGAAACCTGTGTGAATGAGCCCTAAAAGCAGAAATCTACACCTGATTGTTGGCAAATGGTTGGTGATATAGCTAGTTTGTGAACATTTCAGTTAGAGGGCTTGTTTTGCTTTCTTGTCATAAGGGCAAAGAAGAATGCTTTTGAACGTTATGTCCATTTTTTGGAGTTGTTCTGCTTATAATATATTTTTAAGGGTCTCTGTCTTTTTAATTCTTATTTTATGAAAATCAGTATTGGTATATTGCATTGTTAACACTGTTGTATGGGTGCATACTTTTTCTTTTGTTAACTAGCCCCATATTTATAGGAAGTGGTCATCTATTCACCATTTGCACATTGAAGCTTGGAGAATGAAACAGAGAATTGGGGGTGGGAATCAGCTGGGATTCCCCAGCAAGCTTCTGATTTTGCCTTCAGGAAGTCTCATATCTGAAAAGTTAACAACTGGCAGATAGTCTGAAGATGGTATACATATAGCCTAGGTCCCTGGTGGGGGCAGTTGGGTGTTTTTTATGTGTGTATCTTAATTGTGCGTATCTTAAATGTATACATCTTTTTTATATCTCAGGAGGTCAATACCTCTCTGAAAGGTATGTGTACACATGAGTGACTCACTTCGAGAATATAAATAGGAATCAACTGTACCTGCCTGGTGTAACAAGTGGTCATAATCATGGTACGCGTTGTTTTGCAGTATCTTGTGTGTAACAGCTAGAAAATAAAGGCAAGAATATCCCTGATCAGCATGATTTATTGCATTTTTCATGCCTAGGAGCAAAAGGCAACACATATAGGCTATTCTTTCCCCTCATTGATCCCCACCACAAGAACTCTGTGATGTAGGTTAGGCTGAATATGAATGGCTGACCCAGATTCAACTATTTAGCTGTAGGAGCAAGTGAGGATTTGACCCTGGATCTTCCCAGTCCCGCCTAACACATCAATCACTATACTATCTTGGTGTTGTCTACACTATTACTAGCACTGTGAGCTTGAGAATACCATCCATTTGTTTTATTTTATTGTTTTACAAGTTTCACATATAAAATCTATCAGGCCCCTGACTAAGACATGGAAGGAGGAAAAGAAACTCTAGCCAGAGAAAGATGCTCATTCCAAGTCTTGAATTTTCTGTTGGATTCTACATAAATTTTATCTTGATTTATATGTTATTACTTAACTGCTGTGCTATTGATAGGGATTAGAAATTATTTTGCCCTGGTGGCCTTAATTAGAGTAGTGATTCCTCTAGGCTCAACTGGGTTTAAATAGGCGCTTTGCTCTCCAATTTCTTCCAATCTAGAGCTGTGAGTTATGGCATAACAAGAAGCTCATGTGGGAGAGGAATTGGTGATCTGTTCAAATGTGAACATATCAATAGATCTAATTGCAATCATCTGGCTTTTTGCATTTGCGTGTGCGTGTGTGTTAATGCTATTTTATCCTTGAACACTTTCCATGTTTGTAGCTTATGTAATAAAAAGTGAATAGCTCATTCCATGAGGAGATGAAAGTAAGATATGAGTTGTATGAGAATTTGATGTTATTAAAACAGTCTTCTCCAACATAGTGCTTTCCAGATGTGTGGGCAACTCCCATCCTTCTCCATCAGTGTGGCAGTACAGGCTCTGGATAATGGGAACTGTGCTTCAGCACGTCTGCATGAAACGTGGTCGGAAGGGCTGCGTTATTAGTCATCAGTTTCTGTTTTCAGAAAATCCATTTCATAGTCGGTGATAGAAATATGCTTTATTGGACAAACTGGCTCCTTCAGAAAGAATGATTAGGCTTTTCTTTTCCAAGATTGGGTCATCTAGCAGTAAGATCTTTACACTTAATGTAAATATATATCTTCCTTGAGATTTAAAAGTATAATTGTTTTTCCTAGGTGTATTTCATTGGTTAGTCACATGGCCATTACTGCTCTGCAACATTCAAAGACTACACCTGAGCTGCCTTGATTGACTTGGGATACCAGATCTGGGCTGCAAAGATCCAGACCACCACTGGATCTTGACCACAGCCAAGAGATCCAGAAAACTACCACCTAGTGATTGTCGAGGGTTTTGGACCTCAGCCCAGGAAGCCCTACATTTGATCACAGAAAATATGCTACTCTTTGGTTACAACACTTTACTTTATAGCAGTAATGCACAAGCTGCAACTCTGTGGACATGTGTACTGTAGCTTCCCACCATTTGGGATGTGTTTATCTCAGCCCTACCAAATACTGCTGCCTGGTGGTAATTTTTAATGTGACAGAAGGGGAAATTATAGAATCTATTAGTAGTGATCACATTTACTAAAAATATCCCCCTCACTTTTTGGAATATAGTGACAACCATCACTAAAAGGACCAGGGTGGCCCCCAGCTTGAAAAACTTTGCACACTCTTCAAATCACATATGATAGAGAGACAGATGTAGATGTAGATAGAGAGATAGAGAGAGACAGAGACAGAGAGATAGAATGAATACTGGGCAAAGCTGAGTTGGAACTATGACATGAGGACACCAGGGTTTAAAATCCTGCTTGCAGTCAGAAGCTTTCCTGCTATTAGTAGTAAGGGAAACAAATCTAGTGGTTCTAGGAATTGTTTATTGTTTGCTTCTCATTGCAGATAACAACCATATGGGCCCTTAGCCCAGCTTGAATCCCAGCAAGAACAAAGCTTGATACTTCTCCCATACAGTGCTGATCTCCCTGTGCTAGTTATTTAATAATTAAAAATCTTGAGCAACTGGCAAGTGTTCACGTCTAGTTCTTGGCCTATGCGTTGCATAGAAGCACCTTTATGAAGGTAATGTGAAAATTATAGCAAGACTTCCACCTAGTTGTGGGCCTTTAGTTAATACATTTGAAATTGGTTCAGTCATTTTAAGTTCTAGTTTAAATCTCTTTTCAAAACTTTTGTTCAATCAAGAAAATTGGCTGGTGGTGGATTATTACTTTCTGCAATAAAAGTATGGAAGTGTGTCTGCTGCATTTTTGCAATTATCAGTTAAAAACATGGAAGCTCTATTGTCAAAATTAAAATAGCTTGTTATATGTAAATATATTTTTTTCCTGAGATTCCTCATCAGTTGTTCCAGTGTAGAGTTTTTTTTATACCATTAGTCAGGTATACAGCAGCTTCCTACAATAGGCATGGACTTTCCTTTAGTCTGATTAATTTATAAATTTCTGCCACACTTTTTTCTCCTTGATGAAGGACCCAAAGTGCAAAAAACATCTGGTAAAATGTAACATGCGACGTAGCCTCAACATCACACTAAATCCTTGTGGCTGAAAAGAAACCACAACAGTCAAACCGCTTCTTCCTAGACAGCCTCCAGACTTAGTTGTCATAAGTATCTTCTGCCTCCTTATTTCACAGAAGCACATGTTCAGATGTGGAGGGAGGGAGGAGTGGGTCTGGAGTTTTCTCCCATTTTATTATGAAAATAATGCTCTTCCCCTGCATTCTCCTTTTTTTTTAAGTCTTTGAATATTCCTTAAGCTGTGCATGCTGAGAAAAATAAAAACTCAAGTTAAGAAATACTGGAAATAGGCAACTGTTATTTTAACCAATTGAGGAAGGCATGTCAGAGGCATCAGTGATCATTGCCAAACACATCAAAAAGGAGATAGCTTTGCATCATAAAGTACAACAGAAGCACATTTCAAAAATACAGTGTTAACAGCATCAATTCTATATAATGGGTAAACTCAAGCTAGTTTCTTGTGATCCAGCAGATAAACCAAGCGAGTCCAACGTTAAAAGGATCCCTGATACGAGTACCAAAGCTGATGTGGTAAGGCCATGCGGCTAGGGGGAAATTTGAACTGATTTTAGAGGAACAGAAGCTCAGGAAACTAATATTGGCTGACCAAGGCTTAAAATATTATCTAACGTCAATTCATCATAATTCATACTTATTATTCATGACTAGAACAACCTAAATTGATATCGCTTAGCATCAGTGCTAGAGGACTGATATTGCCAACTGTTTATAAGTGCAATAGGCCATACAGTATGTTCGCTCTGTTCCTGCTTCTTTCCAATTTCATCTTCCCAAACATCTTTTGAGATAAGATAACTGATCTGAAGTCTTCCAGTCACTCTATGGATTGAGGTGGTATCTGAACCTGGGAGCTGGAATCTGGACATCCAGAGTGAAGCCTGGTGACCTAAAAATGACTTCTAAACTTTTACCAACACACAAGATTTCCTTTCATTTATTTCGGTAAAAAAGAAGAGAAAAAGCCTGCCACTATAAATGCTTTCTCTTTCCTGAACGGTTAATGGTGTCTCCCTTCCTGCTAGGGCTTGTGGTCTCATCACTGGTGCAGGAAGTCATTTAATTCAGGTCATGTGGTTCGGCAGCTGAGTCCTCCTCTTCACCCTTTGCTTCATTTATTGGTCACGTTTGCTTGTGATAGTCTTCCTCTGTTCAGAGAACAAACAGTAAAAGAGGGCTCTATTTTCTGAAGGGGAAACCTCCCACAGTGCTTTCAGATGAAAGCACAGGCAAGAATGGCTGTGCAAAGCTTCGAATGGGCTGCTCAGTTTAAAGGAGATGCAGTCAGGTTGAACCGAATCCTCAAATCAAATCTATGCATCAATTTAAGGCATTGGCTCGAGTGCCTTCCAATTGCTTCTGAGAGATGTTAAGCTGATTTTGAAGATGCAGTGGATTTTCTGACTCTTCAGAATCTCAAACACTACTGCTGCTTTCCTTCAGTGTATGGACAGAGCTGAGTGGGAACTGAGTGATGGGTTAGCTCTTTGACATAAGTAGTTGGCCCACAATACTTATCTCCTCTGCAAATCCTAACAGGGTTTTGCAGTTTGTAGCTCTCTCTCTCTCCTGCTAGAATTTCTTTGCGTGGGTTCTCCTGAAGAGCAAAAGAAACCTCAGATGTATTCTTTATAAGAGCTGGTCTTGCATAGTGTGCTTGCTGTTAGACTAGTGTATATTACACAATTTCTTTATATCAGTGTATACATGCACAATAGTCATAACGCACACATTTCTCTTACACAAATGCTATATATCATTTGCAGACATTTTCTGAATGGTACAACCTTACAAATCTACCAGAAGGAAGTTCAATAGCACTTCCTTCTAGGTGAGTAGAGGTTTGCACAAACAGTTGGATGGGTGTGAATGGTTTTGATCTATGTTCCCTTACATTACAAACCAGAATGCAATGTGTGCTAATGTATTTAAATTACTGATGGTCATCCTTCAACAGCAAATGCTGAATGGGTTGACATCCCATGCTGAGCCAAAAATAGGTAAATTGTGCCATGGCTCAACGTGATGTGTAAACCTATCAATTATGGCTTTAGCTTCCTCAATAAATCATAGTTTAAAAAAAATGTGGCTTACTGCTATGTATGCAGTCATTCAGAGTGGTAAATCACACGGGATCTATTCCCTGTGTGCCAAACAATCATGTACATGTATAGCAATAGGGTAAAGCAATAAAGACAATTCAAAGATTATATATGCTCCCGTCATAACAGTAACATGAACTTGCTTCTTTGGCACTGTGGATGAAGCTGTGATGATCACTTGCTTCTTCTTTTTTTCCCCCCTTTACGAATTCTCCAGATTCAAGATTCCTTTTACACATAATGTCTTCAGAAATAAATTCATAAGAGTCAGGATTAGAATGATCTTTAATTCCTTTTTTCTTCATGTATTCTCTTTGCTCCTTACATTCCAAATGGAATCAAGACATTTTGTCCAGCCTCCGCTTGGAGATTGGGAAGGAGGCCAAAGAGACCTATTATCCATGTCTTTCTCAAGGCACGAGACATAAAACAAAGCCTGAAACCAGGCAGTTCATTTTATTTTATAAAGTAAGGGGTTCCACAGCAGCTATTCTTGTTCAAATGACAGCATTTTTGCTCTTTCTTCTGCTCCTTACTACATATTCTTTATGGTTACCTTTCTTACTGTTTAAGGGCAGGTGGTGGAGAGAGACTTGCTACTTTGTGTGCCTGTGTGCACTGGAGGAGTGTGCCTTATTGTTGTGGGTTCCTGTTAACTGTGAATGCAACAACTGGGTAACTGTTGTATTTTTTCTTAATCTCCCAAAGAAGTTCTGTTTGCAGGCCGTATCTAAATCCTGAAAATGAATAAATAAGTACAGTACTTCAGACAATCTCATCTGCAGCATCGGTTTCATACCACTGTGGACCTGGAACTCAACATTAATGTGTATCTGTCTTCTTTTTAATAAGGCAGGACAGAGCTTTAGGTAAAGGGGAAAAAATGGAAGCTTTTTGTTGAGATATAGAAAAAGGTCATGGAGAGGTGTTTTTTTTTTAAGCAGAATAACCACAGGCTTGAGAGAAGAGTAGTTTATGGCTAAAAGGAGGTTCAAGAATTGGGATGACAGTAGGGGAGGTCATTCTAAAATAAACTTTTCAACTTGGTAAAGTTGCTTCAATATATGTCTTTGTATAACATTGCTTACCCTGAAAGGGAATACCATGATGGTTATGTATGTGTGTAAGGTATGTCCTGAGAGCCATTTTGATGTAGTAGTTAAGGCACCAGGCTAGAAACCCGGAGACCCTGAGTTACGCCCAAAGCCAGCTGGTGACCTGAGGCCAGTCACTCTCTCTTAGCCCTAGGAAGGAAGCAATGCCAAAACACTTCCAAAAGAACCTTGCCAAAAAAACTGCAGGGACTTTTCCAGGCAGTCACCAGGAGTCAAAAACTGACTGGAAGGCACACACACACAAAAACCCACCAAACCACCCATGTATTACAGAAATACTAATCTTTCTCCAGGAACCTCATTTCAAGGATACCAATCTTTACTTTAATCAAGTACCAAGATAAATAGCAGAAAGGTGAGGATAAAACTCCATAATGATAGAATAATTCTCTCACTTTGGGTGTGTAAGAAAATAACTTATATAATAGGGAACCTTTTGCTTCTTTGTCACGTGAGAGGTAACTTCTTTTTAAACTTTTTTTATAGTTCTTTTCTCAAAACCAAAGGGATGAAAATTCAGTATAGCAACTTCAGGCAGTAGATGGTATTAGATCTGATTCTGAGGTATGTCAAGGAATTTTTGGACAAAGCATATCCAAGCCTGCCTTTGATTTACCCTATTTTGACTACCATAACTAGTAGGAATATCACCTACTAGGAATTATCAAAGGCAGGTACTGTATGTTGTGCTCCTTGTTGTGGATGGGGCAATGCTTCTGTTCCATCCCAATGTCCCTCATGTGACTTTCAGTAGGTGGAGTCCTTGGTGCTCTCTGAGCCTTGTTTTCTTGCAGACGTTTCATTGCCAGGCTAGGCAACATCTTCAGTGCAAAAAGGGAGTGGGACTTGCTCTCTGTTTATATACCATGGCTTGTCCTGCTTGTGTTGGTGGAGGTGTTGTTCTCTCCTTGGTAGTTCCTTGATTGGGCTGTTGTTTGCTACTTAGTTGATTGACTGAGTTAATAGTTCCTTGATTAGGGTCTATTGTGCTGTTTGATTGTTCCTCTGGTGCTAATCCTGGTGTTACTCTTTGCATATCTGGGTGTTGATTGCTGGCAAGGAGGTGTTCTGGTGTTCTGGCTTTTCTATTGTCTCTTACACAAGTAGGACAAGCCATGGTATATAAACAGAGAGCAAGTCCCACTCCCCTTTCACACTGAAGATGTTGCCTAGCGTGGCAATGAGACGTCTGCAAGAAAACAACAAGGCTCAGAGAGTACCAAGGTCTCCACAGTTCAACCCTGAGCTACAAATATTCTCTTCGATTGGTACTTTCAGTAGGGTTTAAGATTGTTCTGAAAGACACATCTCACATGCTAGCATTAACAAAGCATGACCTAGCATCAATTCTAAGCATAGGGATTAAGGGCCACTAGGCACTGTGAGACTTACTTCCAAATAACTATGCATAGGTTTGCACTTTACACAGAAAGTTAAGACCTGTTCTTTATTGTTCTTGAGTGCAAGACAATAATTAATAGATTCAATATACAGAAAGGCAGATTCCTAGTGAATCAATTATGCAGACTTGTTGTGGGCTCCTCTGCTGGATGTGTTCAACAGAAGCTGAACAGGCATCTTTCATGGATACTTTAATTTGGATTCCTTATACAGAGCAGGGGTTGGACCTGAGGGCCTAAATGGTCATATCCAATTCTATCACCCTGATAAGCTCAGCCTTGAGAAAGTATTGAGATTCAACTATTAGAGGAGGTGCTGATTTTGTTATCTTTTCAGCACTGGATTTTGGTTTGCCCTTGTTTTTTTTAAAATGCAGATTTAATAAATTTCCTCTGATTTCACTACTTTAGTTAGCTTTTCTGCTGTTTTATCATTATTATGTTCTTAATTTTGTTTCTTTATCATTTCCCCACTGTAGGAAGCCTCTGGGGTTGGTGAACAGAATAAGACTGAACAACAGTAATTAAAATCTCCAATTATTATAAATGTTCCTATAAAACTATGGGAAGCAACAACCCTAGTTTATTACAAGAGAGGGTAAGGATCACCCCGAAGTGTGCATCTGTTTCAAAATGGTATTGTATCCTCCTGTTTAAAGCAAACAATTAGGAATCTGATCAACTAGATTATTCCAATGGAATTGCAAACAATTGTAATGGAATTGTAGAAAACCAGGAAGCTGCCTGAAGACCAAAACACGCAACTCCTTGAGTCATGACAGGCCCATGACTCAAGCTGGAGAGACAGCACTGTCTTTAAACCTACCCTCTTAAAATGCAAAGTGAGCTGTATGTGTGTAGAGCTTGAGCAAGGGGTGGGGAGGACAGTCCCACAAGATGTTTTGTGAGTGGTTTGCATTATTGAGGGGAAGTAACTCCAAAATCACAACAAAGCTACAAGTAGCCATGGGGGTATCCCTGGGTTCCCATGAGAAACTGCAACTGCTGCTTATCTGCGTCATGCCAGTGTTCAAACCGGAGGCCAAGGCAGTTTAAAAATACCAACAGTGCCACAGATTTCCCAGGCCATATATAGTTCACACATCTCATAGGAGCAGGAAAGAGTTACAAATAAACCAATAAGGTCTCACACAACACAGAATGCAGCAGGATAGATAGAAAAGATGCAGTAACAAAAGTTAGGAAAACAACTTCAACGGTGCCAGCTCATTAGCAGGGTCTATGCTTGCCTGTCTTCTGCAAAAGCCAGAAAGAAGACAGGAAGGAAGACCTTGCTCCTGATAATCACAGAAAGAGAAAATTATAACAAGTCTTGTTTTGTCAACAGCAGAGTTCACTGATGTATTTCAGTCCTGATTTGCTCCTGACAGACACAAGGGTTAAGATAGCAACGTTCTCAAGGCATCCCAAGTTGAAAGATTAGGGAAAAGGAAAAACAAAACATGGTAGTAATCTCACAATAATCCTTAGTGGGTTTTGTGCTATTTTCCAATTACTACAAGCAACAGCTAACTTCAGTGCAAAGATAAATATAAGATTTCTCCCAAACTGCAAAAGGCTTAATTTAAACAAAGAAAGAAATTTTAGAAAGGAAATTAATAAAACTTTAAAAGGAAAGAAACGGATTTCCTTGCAGTAGTGGAACAGGAGATTTATCAAACATGCATTTTATAATATGGAATACTATATTCTCAGAATGTTAAAACAATATTTTGATTGTATTTTAGGCAACTTGATTTTTTTTAAATGAGGGGGGAATTACATTTCTCCATGTTTTCTTTGGTGAAGCTTAGCAGTGTGATTGTGCCTTTTCCCAAAAACTGGCTTAACACTTGAAAATACCCAAAGCATCTGACCTTTAAACCATTCGTGTCTGGCTGTGATGATTTATACTTTCATGTCTTCACAAGCCTCCGATATGAAAATGGCTAAAAGGGAAACCAGACAGATTCGATCAGGCCACTATTAGAGTTTGATCTGGAATTCCACTTTCTCACTTCTGCCACATCCATGTTGGAAAAACCATCATACGTTACACTCAGGATGAGCAGGGGTTTTAACTCTGGCCTCAACATTGTCCTTGCTTGGCCATTGGGTACTAATTTCCAAAATTCCACTAGCTCATCTGGAGCAATCAATCAAAATATGAACATTTCTCCAATGTTTTCATTTTTTATATGCAATGTGCCTTACCTTAAATAACTCCTAATATCGGTGGGGAGGGGGGAACAATTCAGCCTTGTGACAAAAGGAAGAGGGAAAGGGAGAAAAATCATACTGAGCCATTTCTACTCTTTATGTATTTTCCTAAATAATGTACATATTCACATACCCGTGATATGTAGAAGTTACTGCTTTTTGCTTTCAGCTTTATTTTCTTGGGTGGCATTTTGCATGACTTTTTAGTCATTAGAGAGGAATTGTTTCACAAAGAGCACCGCTGAATGACCTGAATTTGCTGATTGTTATGTAGTGCCTGGTTGCCGATTGATCTTATGAACTCATAATGCAATTTATACTTTATAAAAGTATTTTACGACATAGGGCAAGAAAGTTACTCGTGTTTACATGATCCCTCCAATTAGCTGACTTACCTCAATGTGCCCAATCACCAAAAATCCAATCAATCAGGGACCAGCCATTCTCCAAGTCCTGCACACTCTAAAATGTGTGATGGTATCATCTTGGTCAGAACCATTATAGACAGAGCTGGAAGGGGACTTACCCACCTGCAATCCTTCTGCCCGCTTGTTTTTCACCCTCCTCCATTTGGTTTTGGGAAGTTACAAAGAAGAGAGAACTAGAATGCCTTGACCAACCACATTTTCACAGGGTCACTCTAGAACAGGGTTTCTCAACCAGGGTTCCGCGCAGCCCTAGGGTTCCACTAGAGGTCACTAGGGGTTCCCTGGGAGATGATGATTTACTTAAAAATTATTTCAAATTCAGGCAACTTCACATGAAAGAGGTAAGTTTCATTCTTTATTTTTAGTTTAAGAACACTGTTACTGCCTATATACAGCCCTACACATGAAACGAATATACTCATTTTGTAACTTCTGGCCTATATTTGAGCCTGAATGTGCAGGAGTTCCCCAAGGCCTGAAAAATATTTCAAGGGTTCCTCCAGGGTCAAAAGGTTGAGAAAGGCTGCTCTAGAACATCATCTCTGTCTCAGAAATGGGAAGAGAGAGAGTTCATCCTGGCCCCCCTTTCATTCCTTTTCAAACAACTGAAGTGACCCAAGGGATTACATTTTGCCCCAAATAGATCCATTGCTGCTAGTCTCCTCTAAGCTAGTGTCTAAGGTTAGTTGATTAGATTAGAATAGTTGCAGGACTCATGACCTCCCTTAACTAGTTAATCATGTTATGTGAACAGAGTCAGGAAGTGCCAAAGTTGTGCTATGTCAGGATTATCCTTAGGATGGTGATACATTCCATAGTTGCTATGAGTGAATCATATTTTTTGGATATCTTTTTATCTTTTTTTTTTAATATTGTTAGCCTCCAGAATCATGTATGTGAGATGGGCAGCCATATAAATCCACTAAATAAATAAAGGTACAATACTCCCCCTTCCCCCAAAAGGGGGGAGGAAAGTAAAGATTTTCAAATACAACCTTGATAGTATTAAAGAAGTGGCTTCTCTTTACTGAAACGGAGCAAGCAATGCTCAAAAATGGAAAGGTTTGACACTACCACAGGGGAGGAATGGTTGGTGAAGATGATGGAACTTGCGGAGATGGCTAAATTGACTTCTTTGATCAGAGAAAAGACAATATCTACATTTATGGCTGACTGGAAACCCCTTATAGACTTTTTCCATAAAATGGAAAAAATGCACTTATGACTTGTGGTTTTGATGATTAAAAAAAAAATTGGATACTAGAAAAAAGTGAGGGTTTTTTTTGTAATCATAGAGTAAGAGATAATTTTGTAATTGTACTTATATTTGCTACAAAGGAAATCGGAAGCTTCTTCTTTCTATTTCTTTTTATTCTTTCTTTCTACATTTTTGCCTCCATTCTTCTTTTTACTCTCTATTAGGTTGTGTTAGTTTTTCTGTTGTTCGTAACACTTTTTAAAAATTTATTTTAAAAAAATGAAAGGGAGCAAGCAGGAAAATATACTTCTATCCCCCCAGCCTTTTATTTTTTTTAAAAAACCAACAACACATAGTTTTGTCCTCAAAAAGGGAATGCATGAGAAAATTAAAAGAATTCTAGTGCAGATAGCCTGGCAGCTCTCTTGCATGGCATACAGACTTACATAGCCTACTTTAAGACTTCCAGTTGCACTATAGTTGAACTCCGCTAAGTTAGCCATCTGTGTAAGGCCACATTCTCTTTTTTCTACAGGGATAGCAGTTGCTGGAAGGGATCCCAGTCTGCTGCAGATAGCAAGGTCACAAGAGATGTTTGTACCTCTTTGCCACTTCTAAGGCAATCATGTTACGTATTCAAATGCATTTCCGAATATACAACCATAAACACAGGGAAGGTATCGTGATCCCTTTTTCCCCCTTTATTTGTAAAAAGTAACTTAGCAACCTATCAGCATTCTAATGGATTTTGCTGCTATTGAACCTCATCAAACTGAACTTCGATTTCATTGTTTGTAGGAAATAAAGTATTATTTTAATACACAACTTGACACACTATTGAATTCTGCTTTACTGAATAACTGGGACTTCTGCTTCTTATACCATATAAGGGATTAGATGGTGCTCAGTGTGCGTTACACTCTTAGTAACACACTTATTTGCAAATGAACCAAGTAAAGCAAGTTAGAAGAGGACCATCAAGTCAGAATACATTTTGCCTGGAAATTAATTTCCTATAAACTAATCAACCCAACATGCTCATTGTCTCTCATCATCGTGTCATTAAACTGTCAACTTTGGTTTGGCAATTTTCACAGATGTTCCAGAATGCACTTTGAGTCAGTAGAATCTTATTGACGTGATTTGTAGAAAGTCCTAGTTCTAAAAACAAGAGTCAGCTGAAGAATTTATCATGATAGGTCACTAGTTTGCCTAAAGGTCAGCCAATTTCTGTTATCTTTAGCAACAATTAATGCCACTGAAAAGCTCTTCAGCTTGAATCTTGTGCTTTTTTTTTTTGCAGTTGCCCCATACGTTAAGTACTAAGCAGTGAATATGATTCACATTGAATCATTCTTAAAGCATTGCCATAATCTTCCTAATGTCACCACTGTGACTTGTTAGTACACGAGGCTGTCTGTAATGCAGGTCTTCTACGTGCCAGTTTATCAAAATATAAATTCCTTTTGGTGGAATCATCTGTCTGCCAACAGTCTTCTAAAATATTCTTGGATCTTTATGTGTAGGAAGAAAAATCTGGCATATTAAGGAAGCTTTCAATGTGGGATGTCCATGTGCTGGGGAAGGAGGAGGCAAATTGGAAGGCCTTACTGGGTTTAAAGAAGTTAAACTTCCTTTACAATGACATTCAAGACTCAAAACAATTTTGATCATTTTAAAGTTAGGGACCTTAGCGGGGCCTATTGATCAGCAATTGTAAGGTGGCAGTGTAAACGATGGCAGACACAGGGAAACAGTTTACTGTGGCTCTGCTCATTTGTAAGACTATTTGAAATGACTTAAGATTTTAAAAAAGACTTCCCCAACCTGGTGCCTCCAGAGCTGTCAGACCGTATCATCCAGAATTCAGGCAGCTTCCTCTTAAGATACTTAAGAAAGTTTTCCTTGAAGGTCATTGGTGTCCTATTAAATGTATCCCTCAGTCTAAGTGAACCTCTGCCAACAGTTGCCAATTATAAGAGCATAAAACCTTTGGTCTGGATCCCTGCCGTTCTTGGTTGATGGGAGCCTCCAGGGACAGAACTAAGAGCTGGGTCCGGTGGAGGGAAAGACATTCTTGAGAGAAGGGATGATACTGCCTGCCTTGACAGAAGCTGCAGTATTCCCCTTCCTCAAGAAGCCATCATTCAATCCAGAAATTCTGGATGGTTATGGATCAGTCTCCAACCTTCCGTTATATCTGGACTATCTGGACCCATTTCAGTTCAGTTTCAGCCCTGGGTAAGGTATCAAGACAACACTGATTGTGGGTGATCTCTGCCAAGCTCAGTATAAGGTGAATGTGACCTTCATGACGCTGTTCGATCTCTCAGTGACCGTCAGTACCATCAATCATGGCATCCCTTTGGACCATTTCTGAGGTTGGGAGTGGGGGTGGGGTGTCACTGTTTTGCAGTAGTTCTCCTCCTTCCTAAAGGGGTAGTTCCACTTGGTGGTATTAATAGGGGAGAGATCAAATCCTGGGCTCCTCGGTTGTGGAGAGACATAGGGCTCAACACTCTCTCCACTTCTATTTAACATCTACATGAAGCTGCTGAGTGAGGCCACTCATTGACAATGGGCTGAACAGGTAATGTCATCAAGGTGCTGTTCTGGTGTCTAGAGGCCATTAGGGCCTGGATGGGAAAGAACAAGCTTAGGATCAATCCCAGAAGGACAGGGTAGCTTTGAGTTTAGAAGCCATCTGATTCCAGAGAAATACTATCTTTAGTTCTAGATAGGGTTATGTACCCGGATATGGAACTGGCTTATAACTTGGGGTGCTCACAGCTCCTGCTTGCTGGATAGGTGGCAGTGGTGACGGAGGACCTTTGCACAGCTCATCTTGTGCACTAGATATGACTCTTCCTGGAACAAGAAACTCTCCTCACAGTCATTAATGCCTTAATCATCTCTCATTTGGACAGTTGCAATGCACTGTACAAGGAGTTGCCCTTAAAAAGCATTCAGAAGCTACCACTGGACCAGAATTCAATGACTCAAGTAGTTACGGGCACATCTCAATTGGCTCATATAACCCCACTGCTTTAGGAGCTGCACTGATTGCCAGTTAGGTTCTGGGAGCAATTCAAAATTCTGGTTGTTGCCATTAAATCCTTTATAGCTCAGGACCTGGGTGCAAGGCCCCTTATTCTTAGTATCTGCCCATCCCAATACATTCTGGTAGAGTGGGCTCCCTGCATATCCAATTGCTCAGGGACTGCTCTATTGAATATTATGAACTTTAAACTTTTCAAATTACTACTACTATTAATTTGTCACTCCACTTCCAGAGATTCTGAGAAGCTTATAGTATTAATTTAATTATTATCACTGTATTTATTTTTGTTTTTAAACATTTGATCTGATGTACCACCATGATCTTACTTATACCCAAATACCTTTCTGAAGAGTCACATTGTTATGGCTCTCTGAAAAGGTAGTAATGAAGTAGTGGTTTGAATAACTGGGGGCAAGGTGTTCCAAAGAAGGGGGGCCATCACCAAGAAGGCTTGAGTCTGGGATCCCTGAAGATGGCATTCCCTCAATAGTGGAACCCTTAGTAAGTCCTCTCTCCCAGGGAAGATTCAATTTGGAGAAGATGGTCATGGAGGCCTTGAACCGTGTAGGGCTTTAAAGGTAACAGCCAGCACCATCCAGTGCACCTGGGAACTGGTAGCCAATATAGTTCCATAGTGGTGGTGTTACATGGATGAATCTCGGTGCATACATACTTACCTAGGTCACTGCATGGTGAGCCACCTGAAGGTTCTGTGTTGACTTCAAAGACAGCCCCAGAAGAATTCATTGCAATAATCCATGTGTGAATCATAATGGCATAAAACCTCCTGACCCAAGAAAGGCTCACATTGGCATACAAAATCTAATTGTGCAAAGACCCTCCTGGCCACAGCCTCCACCTGTTATTTAACCACCAGCTATACCAAATTACAGGCCAGCTCTGTCTGGGAGGGGACTATCCTGTCCGGAGTCAAAGTTGGACTCTCTCTGGATTCAATCACCCTCTAAATTCACAGCCCTTTGGCCTTGGTAGAATTCAGTTTAAGCCTAGTTTCTCCTTGTCCA
>JALMGJ010000001.1:4380000-4795000 GCA_023362775.1 Charina bottae | reverse complement strand
GCTGAGAGATCCAAGAGAGCCAGGATGGATGCACTACATCCATCCCGCTCCCGCCAGAGATCATCCATATGCGCGACTAATGCAGTTTCCGTCCCATATCCCGGCCTGAAACCTGACTGGAAAGGGTCTAGATAATCCGCTATATGCTAGTTGAAAGAAAGCAGAACTCCCAAGACAGGAGCGTCTGCAGAGGGCCTAAAAAATTCAAGATGGTGGCTGCATCCATACAATTGAATTCCCGCCGTTTTTTAAAACCCATTGCAACAGATGCAAAAAAGGGATGGGGCTTTACTGGCATGGTTGTGGCTGCCATCTCGACACTCTCTCTCTCTCTCTAGAATGTGGCCGCGCGAGCAGTCTTGGGTGCCCCAAGGATGGCACATGTAACACCTCTGCTGCGGGAGCTGCATTGGGTGCCAATTTGCTTATGGGTCCAATTCAAGGTGTTGGTCATCACCTTTAAAGCCCTGCATGGGATGGGTCCAGGTTACCTGAGGGACCGTCTCAGCCCCGTTACATCAACACATCCCACCCAGTCAGGCAGAGAAGGCATGCTACGGACCCTGTCCATGAGAGACTGTCAATTGGCGGGGCCCAGGAAGAGGGCCTTCTCTGCCGTGGACCCTGCCCTGTGGAACACTCTTCCCCCAGAGGTGAGGCAGGAAAGGGCATTCCAGAAAGGGGTGAAGACCTGGCTCTGCCATCTCATTTGAGGCGGGAAGAGGGGTGTTGGTGAGGGTGTGGTTTTCTCCTTGGTAGTTCCTTGATTAGGGTATACCAAGGAGAAAACCACACTCCCACCCAAACTGGCAGGGCAAGCTACTGTATATAAACAGGGATCAAACCCCACACTCGCTTGCACTGATGATGTTACCTAGTTGGTGAATGAAACGTCTGCAAGCAAACAACCAAGCTCAGAGAGCACCAAGGACTCCACAGTTCAACCCTGAGCTACAGATATTCTCTTATATTGGAGACTTAGGTTCAATTTGATTGGCCAGTTTGGAAGGCTTTGAAGCTCATAGGCTAATCTTAGTATAGTCAATGCCTTTCATTCTAACCTACCTTACAGGTTGAATAGGAATTATGGATAAAAATATAAATCAAGAAGGAAAAGAGTTTAAATACTCTTTACTCCTACTTTATATATTATATCCGAATCAACCATTCTGAAGAGTCAGCAGAACACCCAAATCCTACAAAAAACAAGCAAATGAATAAATGAATAAATAAAAGTGCAGGAAAGTATTGCATATCTATTTCATGATAAAATGAAGACTGGTCTGAGATATACTTCATAATTGTATTTCTAATGGATGTTCACTTAATAAGTAATTGCATAATGGAATACAACAACATGGATGAATCCCAGATCTAATATGTTTGAACTAGGCTGTCTAGATGACAACAGTTTTAAAAATAAGTAGATTTGCTAGTTTTTATACTGGCCTATTCCTGACATGCCATCCATCAATTTATCTTGCTCCCCAAGAACAGTGTGGTGAGAAACATTTTGCCATTTAAATAGTTGTATGTCAGGGTATAGCTAAAGGCTTGGAACTCAGCCAGGAAAAGTGATGGCAACCCTACTGTTTTAACACAAGTCATCAAAGCAACTTCTCTCTCATTTTTGTGGCTAAAAGAGCTTGGCTCATACATTAATCTTCATGCATCATAACCAGTTTCAGGTTTGAGAAAATGCTATCAGTCTGTGCACCCTCACATTGCCAGTGACAAATAAACTGTTGGTAGAGAAAGTTTCAGAATTAAAGTGTGATGCACAAAGAGGCAAAATAAAGGATTCCAAGCCACCTTCGTGTGGCAACCCTGGGAAAGAAAAAGGCGGCTAAAAGAAATGTGTTGCAGCTGTAATTTTCCAGTAAACCCCGGAGGAAAGAAATGCAAAACGGCTGCTGTTCTGCAGAGCCCTTTCTGCTTTAAAAACAAAAGGGGAAAAATCCTAACGCAAGAATTGTTTATTTACGTTGCATTCTACAGAATAAAGTGGTTGACATTCCTCCATCATATCAGGTGTGTGAATTAAAATGGCATATATAAGAAAAACATAAACCTCTTCATATGTTTCCTAGGGGAGGCCAAAAGGGATGGGACAGGAAATTTAAATTCTAGTGAAACTTGCAAGAAACTTAGTGCTTCCAAATGTGAAGATACAATTTGAATGGATGAATTAGAGGCCTGCCTGCATTATCTGGTCTTCTCCTGTGGGAGAGAAGACTGCCTTTCAAAATTTTCAAATGGCTATAAATCATAAATGGTTTTCAAGAAACTGTTGACTGTAAATATGGTCTTACTTGTACAGTATGTTCATGGTAAAACTGGCCACCCCCCTTTTGGTTCAATCAGAAATTAGTCTTTTTCTTAATTAAAAAAAAAAAAGAAATTAGTCTTGTAGCCCAGCTGCAGAAAGCAAGACAGCAAAGCTAAGGCAAAACACTATGTCTGAAGCAACTTAAAAATAAAAAAACCCTTAATGAAAATATATATTGGCATTTGGGAATCTATTGATTTGTGATTCTGAAGTTTATGCTATGATGTGATATTATATTTTCCCAAAAGAAAGGCTATTTGTTTTCCCCAGATTATTTATCTTTAAAATGGGAAGGTTGTCTCAGAATTGTGGACAATGCAGCAAAAGGAGCATGTTTTTCCTTCTTCCTGTCTCTTCTGGAGGGAAAGCTTGTTGCTTTCGATTCACAATTGTTTTCCTTTGGGGGAAAGGCAGTAATATATAGTTTCCCTCACCATTAACCACAGGATAAAAGAATAAAATAAAAACAATAAAGAAATGACATCCTTTGGAGCTCCATTTCCCTTGTATCTTCTCAGTATGATCTTACATCTCACGGACATAAAATTATACACTCAGTTTCCTTTCTGACTGGAGACAAGAAATAATGGAGTTATTGATCACAAATACTTTTATGTCACTTCAATTACCAACAACATGCAATGCATAACATAACGATAATTAACAAATTATCAAAACTTATTAGATATATCAAATAATAAATCCACTCACCATAAAGCATAATACAGCCATGCATGTTAGGACAACCGCAAAACCACCAGACCCATCCCAAGACCGGGTACATCTCCCATACTTGCCTCAGTCTCCAAACACACATTGAAAAACCTATCGCTTTATTGAATAAAATAACCCCTCATACCCACCTTAGCATTCCAGTCTCCTGTAATGAAAATAACATCTCTTTTTGGTGTATATCCAGTAGGTGCTGCAGATCCTCATAGAACTGATCTACTTCTGCTTCTTCAGCATCTGTGGTTGGGGCGTATATTTGGATCACTGTGATGTTCAATGGCTTACCCTGAATTCGAATTGAGATCATCCTATCGTTTTTTGGATTGTATCCAAGCACTGCTTTAGCCACTTTATTATTAATTATGAAGGCTACTCCATTTCTTCTGTGGTCCTCTTGTCCGCAGTAGTAGATCTGGTGGTCATCTGATGTGAAGTGGCCCATTCCAGTCCATTTCAGTTCACTGACACCTAAAATGTCTATATTTAATCTTGACATCTCACCAATAACCACATCCAATTTGCCCTGGCTCATAGATCTTACATTCCAGGTTCCTATGGTGTGTTGATCTTTAGAACATCGGATTCGTCGTTCACCACCAGCACCGTCGGCCGCTAGCCGTCCTTTCGGCTTTGAGCTAGCTGCGTCATCACATCTGGGGCTAGTTGAACGTATCCTCTGTTCCTCCCCAGTAGCATTTTGACCATCTTCCGACCTGGGAGTCCCATCTTCCGATGGTATACCGACATATCTCTGGTTGTACTGATCCATTTAGTTTTCACGGCAAGAATACTGGGGTGGGTTGCCATTACCTTCCCCAGGGATCGTATTTAGTCTGACCTCTCTGCCACGACCTTCCCGTCTTGGGTGTCCCTTCACGGTTTAGCTCATGGTTTCATTGAGGTGCT
Organism: Charina bottae; assembly: GCA_023362775.1. NCBI lineage: Eukaryota > Metazoa > Chordata > Lepidosauria > Squamata > Charinaidae > Charina > Charina bottae. The sequence continues at coordinate 4,791,033 of JALMGJ010000001.1, read as the reverse complement.
CAAGCTCCAGCACCACGACAAGGTAACGATCTCCTTTGCTGGAGTGTGCTAAACTGGAAAGCATGATTTGCTTAACTGCAGTTTATGGAATAAACCACAAGGAGCTGCATTTTTGCAACACACTAGGCCGTAAAGAGAGCCAGTTTGGTGTACAGTAGTCGTTAAGGCATCAGGCTAGAAGCCGAGAGACCCTGAGTTTTAATCCTACTTTAGGCACAAAGCCAGCTGGGTGACTTGGGCCTGCCACTCTTTCTCAGCCCTAGGAAGCAGGCAATGGCAAACCACTTCCGAAAAACCTTGCCAAGAAAACTGCCGGGACTTGTCCGGGCAGTTGCCAGGATTCAAAAATTGACTTGAAGGCACAAGCACACACAGGCCATAAAGAACCATTTCAAACCAATTGCCTGTAAGGTGCTCCATCCGATGCCTGAGTTCCCCCCTGCTCTAGAGTAAACCACAGACGCGCGGTTTCTTAGAAGCAGGAAGGTTTATTACAGAACATGAAGGGTAACAGGGACAAAGACTTGAATGAATCAGCAAAGCATGCAAGTCACATTTAAGCATTCCCCTTCCCGAAGTCCTTTGATGTTGACACGTGTAGCTCGTGGCTCCAGGGTGCTCAGACATGCGTTCGCATAGATGTGTACTGGCGCTGGCCTCTTTAGGTGTGAATCGTCTATTTCAAAGGTAGGCATGCACACCACCCGGGCTATGCATGCTTATCGAAGATATTGGCAGAGGTCTGCAGAGCTCTGACATTGCCTCAGTTTACACAGCACAGTACACCAAGTCAACACATCACTCAGAATACCTATCTTTCCACCTTGCAGTGGTTGTTAAAAGACAGAAGTTGCATTTCTTCAATGTTCCCTGAAGCTCATCTCAACCATTGTTAACCCTACAGTTCTATGCATGTTTACTTTGAAGCAAGCCTACCCTCGGGTGAAGAGTATGATTCAACTCCTTTCCCAACATCCTTGGTACTAGGAGATGGAATCCAATACTTTTTTGTTGTTTAGTCGTGTCCGACTCTTCGTGACCTCATGGACCATAGCACGCCAGGCCTTCCTGTCCTCCACCGTCTCCCGGAGTTTACTCAAATTCATGTTCGTTACATCGGTGATGCTATCTAACCATCTCATCCTCTGCCGTCCCCTTCTCCTTTTGCCTTCAGTCTTTCCCAGCATCAGGGTCTTTTCCAGTGAGTCCTCTCTTCGCATTAGGTGGCCAAAGTATTTGAGCTTCAGCTTCAGCATCTGTCCTTCCAATGAGCAGTCAGGGTTGATTTCCTTTAGGATTGACTGATTTGACCTCCTTGCAGTCCAAGGGACTCTCAAGAGTCTTCTCCAGCACCACAGTTCGAAAGCATCAATTCTTTGGCGCTCAGCCTTCCTTATGGTCCAACTCTCACAGCCATACATTACTACTGGGAAAACCATAGCTTTAACTATACGGACCTTAGTCGGCAAGGTGGTGTCTCTGCTTTTTAATATGCTGTCTAGGTTTGTTGGAGGGCTGCAATAAGAAGGAATCTTGCAGCTCCCTAAAAGACTAATGATTTTATTGTATTATAAGCATTTGTGGATTCCAGTTGGCTTTGGGGGAAAGGCAGTAATATATAGTTTCCCTCACCATTAACCACAGGATAAAAGAATAAAATAAAAACAATAAAGAAATGACATCCTTTGGAGCTCCATTTCCCTTGTATCTTCTCAGTATGATCTTACATCTCACGGACATAAACTTATACACTCAGTTTCCTTTCTGACTGGAGACAAGAAATAATGGAGTTATTGATCACAAATACTTTTATGTCACTTCAGTTATCAACAACATGCAATGCATAACATAACGATAATTAACAAATTATCAAAACTTATTAGATATATCAAATAATAAATCCACTCACCATAAAGCATAATACAGCCATGCATGTTAGGACAACCGCAAAACCACCAGACCCATCCCAAGACCGGGTACATCTCCCATACTTGCCTCAGTCTCCAAACACACATTGAAAAACCTATCGCTTTAAATACTATACTTCCAAAATATTAGGAGTACAGTAAGGGTGGAATTCTTACATTTGCTTGAAGGTTGTTCCCCGGGAGGGGAGGCCCTGCACAGAATGCTCACCCAGGAGTTACTTCAATTACTTCACTAACTTTTTATTTCCATATTCCCAATTATGTACTCCAGAGCAGACAGGAACACTGTCCCTCTTTTTAAGGGGCAAAAATTACCAGCCCACTCATTGTGAGGATGTTCGTGGGATTTCCTAACTGCATCTGTCCGGCAGAATTTTCCCTTGGGAGCTGCAGTTCGGCCTCAGAGCCGTCTCCCCGTCCGTCCAGGCTGCTTAAAGAAAGCGCGAGGCCAGAAGCAGGGGCCGTTCCGGGGAGAGCGCGCTGGAACTAAGGCGGATTCGGAGGTCTCGATCTCCTGGAGCAGCGGCAGCATCAGCGGCAGAGAACCACTTGGTCGGCCGGGGCCGCTAATCCTGGCCAAGGGCGCCCCCTCTCGGGAGGGAAAGGCATCGCCCACGGAAAGAAGGCAAGGGGGGAAACAGGCAATTGACCTCGTGGCGTTTGCAAAACCTTGGCCGAAGAGCAGCGAAAGGGATGCGTCCGATTTTATGGAGCAGAGCGGAGCGTCGGTGGGTAAGAGAAATGGGTGGAAAAAGGTGAAGCACACAAGGTACTCCATTGTTTTTGTAAGTTTTGTAAATACTCCATAGCAGACAGCGCTCACATGCGGTCACCCATGCAGATAGAAACCAAAGCCTTTCCAGCTTAGCAATGGGGACATAGCATGCTCGTTGCCAGAGAGCTACAAATAGAACTAGTGAATAGGCTTTCCTTTTACCTCTTTCACTCGCTTCCAACGGCATCCCCTCCTCCTCCTCCTCCTCCTCCTCCATTGGGGCTTCACAACTGCTCCCCCCTACTTTCACTTCCCCTTTCACTTCGCTCCCTCCCTTCACTCAAAAACCTCCTCAAACCACCCTCCTTCACCCACACCCAACACGCTCCGCAAAAAACATCACCGACCACCCACCGGCACACCCAGGCACGAGCCCCGCCCCCAAAACCCTGACCCTGACCCTGACCCTGACCCTGACCCGCCCCTACCCAGGCAAGAACGCACACCCTCAGCCCGCACAACGGGCGCTCCCCAAAGGGAAAGCACCGCCTCGCCTGCCTGCACCTCCTCGCTCCCCTCTTTGCTCCCCTCTCGCCTGGGCCACAGCCCTCGCACACCTGCCTGGCCCTCCCCGCTCCCCGCTCCCCTGCACGGAAAACAAGGAAAGGCAGCGCGACACCCCCCACCTCCAGCAGGGCCAAAAAAAAAGGGTTGCCCCTTTTTGTAGAGAATCCATAGCACACAGCCTTCACGTGCAGTCACCCAGTCAAACTGTGACCCAAGCCTTACCAGCTTAGCAAGGGGACATGCCACGCTCGCTGCCAATGAACTACAGAAAGAGCTGATGTCACCTTTCTCCCTTCAGCCATTTCACTCCCTTCAAACGAAATCACTTCCCCCCTCCCCTCACTTGCATTTTTTCACCTTCCAACACTTCGCCTCTACGAAAACATGCTTCCTTTTAATAACCCTCAAACCACAAACACTTCTTAACAACGCACACGTGTTCTACACATCCTCCTCCTCCAGAATAACCACCACACCTACCTCGATCATCAAACAGCCGGGATTACTACCCGCACAGGCACTTCATACCTATTCGCACCCTTGGCACTCTGCGCAGCTCGCCTCGTTGCGCGCCGGAAAACTTTCAACCTTTTTCACACACTTGTTTCACACACTTTGCTTGAGCTGACCCTTCCCCTCATTCTACCCAGAAATATGGTTTCCTTGCCCAAGGTTAATATTTTTAATTCTTTATCTCAGATTAATATTGATATCTAGCTTAAATATCCCTGTGAGTCTATGACAAAGGGGGTTCAAATGCATATTATTCCAAAGTTGATATTCTTCCTGGAACTCAAACTCTTACAGGAAGATGACACTACAGGACAATCCAATCCAGATTATCCAATCCAAAAGATCCTAAATTATTAGGATCAGTTTATGTGTATTTAATTGCTTTTAACTTTCTGGATTTTGTAAGCCACTCAGAGTCTAATAAAGTGGGTGGCTGTAACAAATTTAATAAATTAAATTAATCATTACAAACCTTTTCAAAGCCCATAAATCTATTGTTGGTTTTTATTTATCCTTGAAAAGTTGTACTAAGATAGCTCTGGGAAACTTGCAGACACTTCATGTCATGAGGTCAAATATCCCGTTTTAACAAATCAGGAGGCTAGAGTTTAAAGAATATTAACTTAAGTAAGCTTAAATGAACAAAAGACTCTTGTCTGTGTCTGCTGGAGATCCCAGAGAATTTGTAGCAATGGCTGAGCTTCTACTTCTGTAAATTGAAAATATGATCTATTGTAATCCATGCGGATTCATATGCTTAGGACTTGTTCTGTGGTGATACTATTTTGGTCAAATATTCATAAGGTATTAAATAAGGTATTGGGAAAATAAAGGTAAAGATCAAAGATGTGAATGTGATGCTGAATTATGCTGTGCAAATAATAAATGTATGTATTTGTTCTAATATGTGTTACTGTTTCTCTATTCTTTTTTCCCCAACAATAGGTGACATTGTAGAGGGACATTTTTAATGTTTTCTACCCATAAGATAGCCAGTTTTATGTTGATTTTTTTTTTTTGCAGTGGATTCTGAGGCTTGTTTGAGGAAACACAGTTTTTCATTGTGCACCTGGCCGTCCCACCAGGCCAGATAGGGTGGGTGCCTCCAGGCGCCCTCCCGTAAGTATTGTCATCCGGTGAGACGTAGGTGGCGCATCTTTTCTGTAGCTGCCCCTGCCCTGTGAAAGAGGCTCCTCCATGAGATTCAGCAGCCCCCCCCTTATTTGTAGAACATGTGTGCCCTGTTATGACATGTTTGGGGTTTCATCAGGTCATTAAAATGAATTAAAAGGAGGGGGAACATGGAAGAGGCTCCTCTATGAGATCCAGGAGCCTCTCCCACCCCATTTTTGGCCTTCCAGAAAACCCTGAGTAGCTGGTTCTTCCCCCAACCATTGGACTAGGGTAAGACTGGACTCCAGTAGATGTTGGTGGAGAGTTCTTCTGCGGGCATTGTACAGGTACTGTTTCTTGTTGGCATCATTGTTGGCTTTTATACGTTATTGTTATGCTGTGCAGGGCTGTTGTATATAAGATGGGCGGCCATATCAGTCTCTTAAATAAATAAAATAAAGAGAAGGTGTTACTTATGTGTGATCTCCCATCCAAAGACAAAACCAAGATGATTCAAATGAACAAGGAATTTCCTCAGGGTATAGAAAGACTGGAGGCAAAAGGAGAAGGGGACGGCAGAGGATGAGATGGTTAGATAGTTAAGGTTGTGAATAAAACCAGGAATTTACAGATAGAACAGACTGGAATTGTATTCAGTGTATCTAGGTGAAAGGGGATAGAAACTACCGCTGACTCTGACAGATAGCATCAGCGATGTAACAAACATGAATTTGAGTAAATTCCGGGAGACAGTGGAGGACAGGAAGGCCTGGCGTGCTATGGTCCATGGGGTCATGGAGAGTCGGACACGACTAAACGACTGAACAACAACAACAACAACAACAACAACATAGAAGAGACAGTCCATTTTCATTCAGTCTGTGTCAGCTGACTGGGAAGGGAAAGGGACTTTCCCGCTCTTTTGATTATTTTTCTCACTACAAATAACTTAATAGGTATCAGCCTGACCTACTGAAACCTTCGGAGATCAAACCAATCAGCATGCTGCCAAGGAGATGCTTGACATCATCTTCCCTTCCCTTCCCACCACTTAGTGGTGTCTCTTTTGAGAAAAGACCCCATGTCCAGGCTGCTTAAAGAAAGCGCGAGGCCAGAAGCAGGGGCCGTTCCGGGGAGAGCGCGCTGGAACTAAGGCGGATTCGGAGGTCTCCTTCTCCTGGAGCAGCGGCAGCATCAGCGGCAGAGAACCACTTGGTCGGCCGGGGCCGCTAATCCTGGCCAAGGGCGCCCCCTCTCGGGAGGGAAAGGCATCGCCCACGGAAAGAAGGCAAGGGGGGAAACAGGCAATTGACCTTGTGGCGTTTGCAAAACCTTGGCCGAAGAGCAGCGAAAGGGATGCGTCCGATTTTATGGAGCAGAGCGGAGCGTCGGTGGGTAAGAGAAATGGAGGATATGGACATTGTTTTCTTTGCCGTGGGAAAAAAAGGGAGGACGTAGTTATCCTCGCTTTTTGTAAATACTCCATAGCAGACAGCGCTCACATGCGGTCACCCATGCAGATCGAAACCAAAGCCCTTCCAGCTTAGCAATGGGGACATAGCACGCTCGTTGCCAGAGAGCTACAGATAGAACTAGTGAATTGGCTTTCCTTTTACTTCTATCACTCGCTTCCAACGGCATCCCCTCCTCCTCCTCCTTTCTTATTGGGGCTCCCCAACTCCTGGCCAACCTTGGAGAAATATTCATTTAACATACTTTCTTCTTCCTCCTCTTAAACCCAGGAGGATTCTTAACTTTTTACATTAATAGTAATCTAAGTTTAAAAAATTAAAACTCTAACCTCTAGCAAAGAATAATCTTTCAATGTATAAGAACGGGGAATCCTATTTTAACTGAAAAATGTTTGAAAAATGTAATGTGTGCCATGTAAAAAGTTTTGTCGGCATGCAAAGAGCATGAAGGCTATCAGCTAACAATCTAACTCCTCTGATGGTTGATGGAAAGTAAGTACGGTGGTTGTTGAGAAGGGCACTGCATCGTCTGGTGTCTGGAAGCATTTATAGTTTGGTCGGTTTGGTCAAGCAAGATTTCTCGGAAGTGTGCGCGTTGGCAGACGTTAGGAAAAACAGAGTTCTGGTTGTTGTGGTGGTTGTTATTCCACTGAACTCCTGGAAGTTTACCTCATGACAAATAAAAATAATAATAAAAATAAAAAGACAGAATGGCCAAAAAACTGCAGATGCAATATTGACTATTCACTCCCCAAAGACGCTTTATTATTATTTAAATTTATATGACCGCCCAACTCCCCCAGCGGGGGACTCTTAAACTGTAAGCTTTGTAAGCTTTGCAACACCCAAGTCTATAATACATTCTGGGAGGCCAACCATGAGGGTGCCAACCTAATTACAGAAAAAGGAGGTTCTGTAGCAGTGAGTGAGCAAGCAAGGTGAAAGGGGAAGTGAAAGCAGGGGGTCAGGGGTTGGGGAGCCCCAATAAGAAAGGAGGAAGAGGAGATGCAATTGGAAGCGAGTGAAAGAAGTAAAAGGAAAGCGTTTCCACTAGTTCTAACTATAGCATTCTAGCAGCAAGCATGGTATGTCCCGATTACTACGTTCTCCCTTTTTTTTCCACGGCAAAAAAAACAATGTCCATATCCTCCATTTCTCTTACCCACCGACGCTCCGCTCTGCTCCATAAAATCGGACGCATCCCTTTCGCTGCTCTTCGGCCAAGGTTTTGCAAACGCCACAAGGTCAATTGCCTGTTTCCCCCCTTGCCTTCTTTCCGTGGGCGATGCCTTTCCCTCCCGAGAGGGGGCGCCCTTGGCCAGGATTAGCGGCCCCGGCCGACCAAGTGGTTCTCTGCCGCTGATGCTGCCGCTGCTCCAGGAGAAGGAGACCTCCGAATCCGCCTTAGTTCCAGCGCGCTCTCCCCGGAACGGCCCCTGCTTCTGGCCTCGCGCTTTCTTTAAGCAGCCTGGACATGGGGTCTTTTCTCAAAAGAGACACCACTAAGTGGTGGGAAGGGAAGGGAAGATGATGTCAAGCATCTCCTTGGCAGCATGCTGATTGGTTTGATCTCCGAAGGTTTCAGTAGGTCAGGCTGATACCTATTAAGTTATTTGTAGTGAGAAAAATAATCAAAAGAGCGGGAAAGTCCCTTTCCCTTCCCAGTCAGCTGACACAGACTGAATGAAAATGGACTGTCTCTTCTATGTTGTTGTTGTTGTTGTTGTTGTTGTTCAGTCGTTTAGTCGTGTCCGACTCTCCATGACCCCATGGACCATAGCACGCCAGGCCTTCCTGTCCTCCACTGTCTCCCGGAATTTACTCAAATTCATGTTTGTTACATCGCTGATGCTATCTGTCAGAGTCAGCGGTAGTTTCTATCCCCTTTCACCTAGATACACTGAATACAATTCCAGTCTGTTCTATCTGTAAATTCCTGGTTTTATTCACAACCTTAACTATCTAACCATCTCATCCTCTGCCGTCCCCTTCTCCTTTTGCCTCCAGTCTTTCTATACCCTGAGGAAATTCCTTGTTCATTTGAATCATCTTGGTTTTGTCTTTGGATGGGAGATCACACATAAGTAACACCTTCTCTTTATTTTATTTATTTAAGAGACTGATATGGCCGCCCATCTTATATACAACAGCCCTGCACAGCATAACAATAACGTATAAAAGCCAACAATGATGCCAACAAGAAACAGTACCTGTACAATGCCCGCAGAAGAACTCTCCACCAACATCTACTGGAGTCCAGTCTTACCCTAGTCCAATGGTTGGGGGAAGAACCAGCTACTCAGGGTTTTCTGGAAGGCCAAAAATGGGGTGGGAGAGGCTCCTGGATCTCATAGAGGAGCCTCTTCCATGTTCCCCCTCCTTTTAATTCATTTTAATGACCTGATGAAACCCCAAACATGTCATAACAGGGCACACATGTTCTACAAATAAGGGGGGGGCTGCTGAATCTCATGGAGGAGCCTCTTTCACAGGGCAGGGGCAGCTACAGAAAAGATGCGCCACCTACGTCTCACCGGATGACAATACTTACGGGAGGGCGCCTGGAGGCACCCACCCTATCTGGCCTGGTGGGACGGCCAGGTGCACAATGAAAAACTGTGTTTCCTCAAACAAGCCTCAGAATCCACTGCAAAAAAAAAAAATCAACATAAAACTGGCTATCTTATGGGTAGAAAACATTAAAAATGTCCCTCTACAATGTCACCTATTGTTGGGGAAAAAAGAATAGAGAAACAGTAACACATATTAGAACAAATACATACATTTATTATTTGCACAGCATAATTCAGCATCACATTCACATCTTTGATCTTTACCTTTATTTTCCCAATACCTTATTTAATACCTTATGAATATTTGACCAAAATAGTATCACCACAGAACAAGTCCTAAGCATATGAATCCGCATGGATTACAATAGATCATATTTTCAATTTACAGAAGTAGAAGCTCAGCCATTGCTACAAATTCTCTGGGATCTCCAGCAGACACAGACAAGAGTCTTTTGTTCATTTAAGCTTACTTAAGTTAATATTCTTTAAACTCTAGCCTCCTGATTTGTTAAAACGGGATATTTGACCTCATGACATGAAGTGTCTGCAAGTTTCCCAGAGCTATCTTAGTACAACTTTTCAAGGATAAATAAAAACCAACAATAGATTTATGGGCTTTGAAAAGGTTTGTAATGATTAATTTAATTTATTAAATTTGTTACAGCCACCCACTTTATTAGACTCTGAGTGGCTTACAAAATCCAGAAAGTTAAAAGCAATTAAATACACATAAACTGATCCTAATAATTTAGGATCTTTTGGATTGGATAATCTGGATTGGATTGTCCTGTAGTGTCATCTTCCTGTAAGAGTTTGAGTTCCAGGAAGAATATCAACTTTGGAATAATATGCATTTGAACCCCCTTTGTCATAGACTCACAGGGATATTTAAGCTAGATATCAATATTAATCTGAGATAAAGAATTAAAAATATTAACCTTGGGCAAGGAAACCATATTTCTGGGTAGAATGAGGGGAAGGGTCAGCTCAAGCAAAGTGTGTGAAACAAGTGTGTGAAAAAGGTTGAAAGTTTTCCGGCGCGCAACGAGGCGAGCTGCGCAGAGTGCCAAGGGTGCGAATAGGTATGAAGTGCCTGTGCGGGTAGTAATCCCGGCTGTTTGATGATCGAGGTAGGTGTGGTGGTTATTCTGGAGGAGGAGGATGTGTAGAACACGTGTGCGTTGTTAAGAAGTGTTTGTGGTTTGAGGGTTATTAAAAGGAAGCATGTTTTCGTAGAGGCGAAGTGTTGGAAGGTGAAAAAATGCAAGTGAGGGGAGGGGGGAAGTGATTTCGTTTGAAGGGAGTGAAATGGCTGAAGGGAGAAAGGTGACATCAGCTCTTTCTGTAGTTCATTGGCAGCGAGCGTGGCATGTCCCCTTGCTAAGCTGGTAAGGCTTGGGTCACAGTTTGACTGGGTGACTGCACGTGAAGGCTGTGTGCTATGGATTCTCTACAAAAAGGGGCAACCCTTTTTTTTTGGCCCTGCTGGAGGTGGGGGGTGTCGCGCTGCCTTTCCTTGTTTTCCGTGCAGGGGAGCGGGGAGCGGGGAGGGCCAGGCAGGTGTGCGAGGGCTGTGGCCCAGGCGAGAGGGGAGCAAAGAGGGGAGCGAGGAGGTGCAGGCAGGCGAGGCGGTGCTTTCCCTTTGGGGAGCGCCCGTTGTGCGGGCTGAGGGTGTGCGTTCTTGCCTGGGTAGGGGCGGGTCAGGGTCAGGGTCAGGGTCAGGGTCAGGGTTTTGGGGGCGGGGCTCGTGCCTGGGTGTGCCGGTGGGTGGTCGGTGATGTTTTTTGCGGAGCGTGTTGGGTGTGGGTGAAGGAGGGTGGTTTGAGGAGGTTTTTGAGTGAAGGGAGGGAGCGAAGTGAAAGGGGAAGTGAAAGTAGGGGGGAGCAGTTGTGAAGCCCCAATGGAGGAGGAGGAGGAGGAGGAGGAGGGGATGCCGTTGGAAGCGAGTGAAAGAGGTAAAAGGAAAGCCTATTCACTAGTTCTATTTGTAGCTCTCTGGCAACGAGCATGCTATGTCCCCATTGCTAAGCTGGAAAGGCTTTGGTTTCTATCTGCATGGGTGACCGCATGTGAGCGCTGTCTGCTATGGAGTATTTACAAAACTTACAAAAACAATGGAGTACCTTGTGTGCTTCACCTTTTTCCACCCATTTCTCTTACCCACCGACGCTCCGCTCTGCTCCATAAAATCGGACGCATCCCTTTCGCTGCTCTTCGGCCAAGGTTTTGCAAACGCCACGAGGTCAATTGCCTGTTTCCCCCCTTGCCTTCTTTCCGTGGGCGATGCCTTTCCCTCCCGAGAGGGGGCGCCCTTGGCCAGGATTAGCGGCCCCGGCCGACCAAGTGGTTCTCTGCCGCTGATGCTGCCGCTGCTCCAGGAGATCGAGACCTCCGAATCCGCCTTAGTTCCAGCGCGCTCTCCCCGGAACGGCCCCTGCTTCTGGCCTCGCGCTTTCTTTAAGCAGCCTGGACGGACGGGGAGACGGCTCTGAGGCCGAACTGCAGCTCCCAAGGGAAAATTCTGCCGGACAGATGCAGTTAGGAAATCCCACGAACATCCTCACAATGAGTGGGCTGGTAATTTTTGCCCCTTAAAAAGAGGGACAGTGTTCCTGTCTGCTCTGGAGTACATAATTGGGAATATGGAAATAAAAAGTTAGTGAAGTAATTGAAGTAACTCCTGGGTGAGCATTCTGTGCAGGGCCTCCCCTCCCGGGGAACAACCTTCAAGCAAATGTAAGAATTCCACCCTTACTGTACTCCTAATATTTTGGAAGTATAGTATTTAAAGCGATAGGTTTTTCAATGTGTGTTTGGAGACTGAGGCAAGTATGGGAGATGTACCCGGTCTTGGGATGGGTCTGGTGGTTTTGCGGTTGTCCTAACATGCATGGCTGTATTATGCTTTATGGTGAGTGGATTTATTATTTGATATATCTAATAAGTTTTGATAATTTGTTAATTATCGTTATGTTATGCATTGCATGTTGTTGATAACTGAAGTGACATAAAAGTATTTGTGATCAATAACTCCATTATTTCTTGTCTCCAGTCAGAAAGGAAACTGAGTGTATAAGTTTATGTCCGTGAGATGTAAGATCATACTGAGAAGATACAAGGGAAATGGAGCTCCAAAGGATGTCATTTCTTTATTGTTTTTATTTTATTCTTTTATCCTGTGGTTAATGGTGAGGGAAACTATATATTACTGCCTTTCCCCCAAAGCCAACTGGAATCCACAAATGCTTATAATACAATAAAATCATTAGTCTTTTAGGGAGCTGCAAGATTCCTTCTTATTGCAGCCCTCCAACAAACCTAGACAGCATATTAAAAAGCAGAGACACCACCTTGCCGACTAAGGTCCGTATAGTTAAAGCTATGGTTTTCCCAGTAGTAATGTATGGCTGTGAGAGTTGGACCATAAGGAAGGCTGAGCGCCAAAGAATTGATGCTTTCGAACTGTGGTGCTGGAGAAGACTCTTGAGAGTCCCTTGGACTGCAAGGAGGTCAAATCAGTCAATCCTAAAGGAAATCAACCCTGACTGCTCATTGGAAGGACAGATGCTGAAGCTGAAGCTCAAATACTTTGGCCACCTAATGCGAAGAGAGGACTCACTGGAAAAGACCCTGATGCTGGGAAAGACTGAAGGCAAAAGGAGAAGGGGACGGCAGAGGATGAGATGGTTAGATAGCATCACCGATGTAACGAACATGAATTTGAGTAAACTCCGGGAGACGGTGGAGGACAGGAAGGCCTGGCGTGCTATGGTCCATGAGGTCACGAAGAGTCGGACACGACTAAACAACAAAAAAGTATTGGATTCCATCTCCTAGTACCAAGGATGTTGGGAAAGGAGTTGAATCATACTCTTCACCCGAGGGTAGGCTTGCTTCAAAGTAAACATGCATAGAACTGTAGGGTTAACAATGGTTGAGATGAGCTTCAGGGAACATTGAAGAAATGCAACTTCTGTCTTTTAACAACCACTGCAAGGTGGAAAGATAGGTATTCTGAGTGATGTGTTGACTTGGTGTACTGTGCTGTGTAAACTGAGGCAATGTCAGAGCTCTGCAGACCTCTGCCAATATCTTCGATAAGCATGCATAGCCCGGGTGGTGTGCATGCCTACCTTTGAAATAGACGATTCACACCTAAAGAGGCCAGCGCCAGTACACATCTATGCGAACGCATGTCTGAGCACCCTGGAGCCACGAGCTACACGTGTCAACATCAAAGGACTTCGGGAAGGGGAATGCTTAAATGTGACTTGCATGCTTTGCTGATTCATTCAAGTCTTTGTCCCTGTTACCCTTCATGTTCTGTAATAAACCTTCCTGCTTCTAAGAAACCGCGCGTCTGTGGTTTACTCTAGAGCAGGGGGGAACTCAGGCATCGGATGGAGCACCTTACAGGCAATTGGTTTGAAATGGTTCTTTATGGCCTGTGTGTGCTTGTGCCTTCAAGTCAATTTTTGAATCCTGGCAACTGCCCGGACAAGTCCCGGCAGTTTTCTTGGCAAGGTTTTTCGGAAGTGGTTTGCCATTGCCTGCTTCCTAGGGCTGAGAAAGAGTGGCAGGCCCAAGTCACCCAGCTGGCTTTGTGCCTAAAGTAGGATTAAAACTCAGGGTCTCTCGGCTTCTAGCCTGATGCCTTAACGACTACTGTACACCAAACTGGCTCTCTTTACGGCCTAGTGTGTTGCAAAAATGCAGCTCCTTGTGGTTTATTCCATAAACTGCAGTTAAGCAAATCATGCTTTCCAGTTTAGCACACTCCAGCAAAGGAGATCGTTACCTTGTCGTGGTGCTGGAGCTTGAGCACCTCAATGAAACCATGAGCTAAACCGTGAAGGGACACCCAAGACGGGAAGGTCGTGGCAGAGAGGTCAGACTAAATACGATCCCTGGGGAAGGTAATGGCAACCCACCCCAGTATTCTTGCCGTGAAAACTAAATGGATCAGTACAACCAGAGATATGTCGGTATACCATCGGAAGATGGGACTCCCAGGTCGGAAGATGGTCAAAATGCTACTGGGGAGGAACAGAGGATACGTTCAACTAGCCCCAGATGTGATGACGCAGCTAGCTCAAAGCCGAAAGGACGGCTAGCGGCCGACGGTGCTGGTGGTGAACGACGAATCCGATGTTCTAAAGATCAACACACCATAGGAACCTGGAATGTAAGATCTATGAGCCAGGGCAAATTGGATGTGGTTATTGGTGAGATGTCAAGATTAAATATAGACATTTTAGGTGTCAGTGAACTGAAATGGACTGGAATGGGCCACTTCACATCAGATGACCACCAGATCTACTACTGCGGACAAGAGGACCACAGAAGAAATGGAGTAGCCTTCATAATTAATAATAAAGTGGCTAAAGCAGTGCTTGGATACAATCCAAAAAACGATAGGATGATCTCAATTCGAATTCAGGGTAAGCCATTGAACATCACAGTGATCCAAATATACGCCCCAACCACAGATGCTGAAGAAGCAGAAGTAGATCAGTTCTGTGAGGATCTGCAGCACCTACTGGATAATACACCAAAAAGAGATGTTATTTTCATTACAGGAGACTGGAATGCTAAGGTGGGTAGTCAGACGACACCTGGAATTACAGGCAAGCATGGTCTGGGAGAACAAAATGAAGCGGGACATAGGCTGATAGAATTTTGCCAAGACAACTCACTGTGCATAACAAACACTCTCTTCCAACAACCTAAAAGACGACTTTATACATGGACTTCACCAGATGGTCGACACCGAAATCAGATTGACTATATCCTTTGCAGCCAAAGGTGGCGGACATCTATACAGTCGGTAAAAACAAGACCTGGAGCTGACTGTAGTTCAGATCACGAACTTCTTATTGCAAAATTTAGAACCAGACTAAAGAGAATAGGGAAGACCCACAGATCAGTTAGATATGAGCTCACTAATATTCCTAAGGAATATGCAGTGGAGGTGAAGAATAGATTTAAGGGACTAGATTTAGTAGATAGGGTCCCGGAAGAACTATGGACAGAAGTTCGCAACATTGTTCAGGAGGCGGCAACAAAAAACGTCCCAAAGAAAAAGAAAACCAAGAAGGCAAGATGGCTGTCTTCTGAGACACTGGAAGTAGCCCAAGAAAGAAGGAAAGCAAAAGGCAACAGTGATAGGGGGAGATATGCCCAATTAAATGCAAAATTCCAGAGGTTAGCCAGAAGAGATAAGGAATTATTTTTAAACAAGCAATGTGCGGAAGTGGAAGAAGACAATAGAATAGGAAGGACAAGAGACCTCTTCCAGAAAATTAGAAACATCGGAGGTAAATTCCAGGCAAAAATGGGTATGATCAAAAACAAAGATGGTAAGGACCTAACAGAAGCAGAAGAGATCAAGAAAAGGTGGCAAGAATATACGGAAGATCTGTATAGGAAGGATAATAATATTGGAGATAGCTTTGACGGTGTGGTCAGTGAGTTAGAGCCAGACATCCTGAAGAGTGAGGTTGAATGGGCCTTAAGAAGCATTGCTAATAACAAGGCAGCAGGAGACGACGGTATCCCAGCTGAACTGTTTAAAATCTTGCAAGATGATGCTGTCAAGGTGATGCATGCCATATGCCAGCAAATTTGGAAAACACAAGAATGGCCATCAGATTGGAAAAAATCAACTTATATCCCTATACCAAAAAAGGGAAGCACTAAAGAATGTTCAAACTATCGAACAGTGGCACTTATTTCACATGCCAGTAAGGTAATGCTCAAGATCTTGCAAGGTAGACTCCAGCAATTCATGGAGCGAGAATTGCCAGATGTACAAGCTGGGTTTAGAAAGCAGAGGAACTAGAGACCAAATTGCCAATATCCGCTGGATAATGGAGAAAACCAGGGAGTTTCAGAAAAACATCTATTTTTGTTTTATTGACTATTCTAAAGCCTTTGACTGTGTGGATCATAACAAATTGTGGCAAGTTCTTGGTGATATGGGGATACCAAGTCATCTTGTCTGCCTCCTGAGGAATCTGTATAACGACCAAGTAGCAACGGTAAGAACAGAGCACGGAACGGACTGGTTTAAGATTGGGAAAGGAGTACGGCAGGGCTGTATACTCTCACCCTACCTATTCAACCTGTATGCAGAACACATCATGCGACGTGCTGGGCTTGAGGAATCCAAGGCTGGAGTTAAAATTGCTGGAAGAAACATTAACAATCTTAGATATGCAGATGATACCACTTTGATGGCTGAAAGCGAGGAGTTGAGGAGTCTTATGACGAAGGTGAAAGAAGAAAGTGCAAAAGCTGGGTTGCAGTTAAACTTCAAAAAAAACGAAGATTATGGCAACCAGCTTGATTGATAACTGGCAAATAGAGGGAGAAAAAGTGGAGGCAGTGACAGACTTTGTATTTCTAGGCGCAAAGATTACTGCAGATGCTGACTGCAACCAGGAAATCAGAAGACGTCTACTTCTTGGGAGAAGAGCAATGGCAAATCTTGATAAAATAGTTAAGAGCAGAGACATCACGGTGAGAACAAAGGTCTGCATAGTTAAAGCAATGGTATTCCCTGTAGTAACCTATGGCTGCGAGAGCTGGACCATAAGGAAGGCTGAGCGAAGGAAGATAGATGCTTTTGAATTGTGGTGTTGGAGGAAAATTCTGAGAGTGCCTTGGAGTGGAAGAAGATCAAACCAGTCCATACTCCAGGAAATAAAGCCAGACTGCTCACTTGAGGGAATGATATTAAAGGCAAAACTGAAGTACTTTGGCCACATAATGAGAAGACAGGATACCCTGGAGAAGATGCTGATGCTAGGGAAAGTGGAAGGCAAAAGGGAGAGGGTCCGACCAAGGGCAAGATGGATGGATGATATTCTGGAGGTGACGGACTCGATGTGGGGGAGCTGGGGATGGTGACGGCCGACAGGAAGCTCTGGCGTGGGCTGGTCCATGAAGTCACGAAGAGTCGGAAGCGACTGAACGAATAAACAACAAAAAGTTTAGCACAATCGGACGTCCCTGACAACACTTCCACCTGCCGTTCTTAAATTGCCCTTATGTAGAAACTGAGCAAACGGGCTCCCACGAGATCTGGCTCTGAATTAAATCGCACCAAGGAAACGCTGTGCAACCCAAACAAGGACCAACGCAACGCACCCGCATCGTCGGATGACTTTCGTGGCGGGGACTGAGGCGAGTCAAGCGACGGAGGCGTGGCCCAGAACCAGCGACCAGCGGATTGGAGCACAGGACCGGAAGGCGCACCTAGCGGCGAACGGGTTCCGCCTCTTGCCGGCTCTCGACTGAGGGCGGTGGTTGTTGCGGTTCCCGCCGGTGCCGTTGCTTCGGGCGCGATGGGGAATTTGCTGCAGTTTCTGAAGTTGGTGGGGCAGTTAAAGGTAGGAAATCCGGGCGCCGAGCTGTGGGGGCTTAGCCGGAGACTGTTCTCCCCGCCCGGACGGGGCTATGGTTGCCGCCATTCTCCGCTGGCCCCGCCGCGGGCCGGGCTTGCTCTTTCGGCCTCCTTCTGAAGCCCCCTTCCGATCCTCGTGGGTCCGAAGCAGAGGCCGTGGGGCTTCGGATGCGGACGACAAGCGGGGCCTCGGGGCGGGCTGTAAGGCTGCGGTCCCAGGCTGGGGCACCGATCCTGCCTGGGGAGGAAGGTCCTGTTTTCCAGGTTGCCCACCTGGGCTGCTGGGAGGCGCGTCGTTGGGATCTCAGTGCACGGTGGCGGAATATATTCCTTTATTTCGGTTAGATTTTATTTATTTATCAAACTTGCATGGCTTCCCACGACTCTGGGCGGCTCAGAACAGGAAATGACAATAAAGCCACTTAAAAAGAAGAAAGATGGCAAGAAGATTCTTACTCCGTTTTTAATCCGCGCATTCAAGCTCCTGTCCACAGATCCAGTGTTTCCTTAGAGCCGCCTTTGTGAGGTAGGTTAGGCTGACGCAGAGTAACCGGCCCCAGCCCGGCATGTCCATGGCTGGAGACAGGCTTGAACCTGGCTCTCCCCAGATCTAGCCCATTTAACTATCTAATTTTTCTTACCTGAGGAAACCAAGAAATAACATGGTTTCAGTGCACAAAGGGGCCAGTAGCGCATGAGCTGGCACAAGCCACTTGTGCATTGAAATAATAGCTGCCTCAGCCCACCTAGAGGGCTGCAACTAGTTATCCTCAGCTGATATTGATAAAGTAAACAGGGTTGGACCTGGTTAGGGTTTGGATGGAGAGCCACTAGAAAATTCCAGGCTGTAGGCTAGATTGAGAAGTCAGATAAGCATCCTGGAAAAAAGCAGAGAGGAAACAATTTATATGCTTTTAAGGCTCTTATGACATGAATGGGTTCCTGGGCATGGGCGTTAGTGTTACGTAGAGCCCATGATGTGGTTATTATTTGTTTAGGCTGCTTTGGCTCCTGGCTGTTGCTTATGGTTTATATTATGTGATTGTATTGTTTTTAAATGTTATGAGCTGCCCAGAGTTGCTATTGTGAGATGGCTCCCATATAAATTGAATAAATAAATAAACACTTGTGAAAGGAATTGCATGGATATTTTTATGAAGTGACAAAATATTGAATGCAATCTTGAAAGAGTCCTTCCCTTTACTTGAGTTTGAACAAAACTTTATCAGTACAGGTAGTCCTCAACTTATGACTACAATTGGGACTGGAACTTTCATTGCTAAGTGAGGCAGTTGTTAAGCGAGTCACACCCGTTTTTTGGTCGTTAAGTGAATCACTGTAGCCGTTATGGGAATCACATGGTCATTAAGCAAATCAGGCTTCCCCCATTGATTTTGCTTGTCGGAAGCCGGCTGGGAAGATCACAAATGGCAGTCACGTGACCCCAGGACACTGCAACTGTTGTACATACATGCCGGTTGCCAAGGGCCTGAATTTTGATCTTGTGACCGCAGGGATGCTACAACAATCGTAAGTGCGAGGACAGGTCGTAAGTCACTTTTCCCAGCACCATTGTAACTTCGAACAGTCGCTAAACGAATGGTCGTAAGTCGACTACCTGTAAATATTCTTTTAAATGTCTCTATGGTACAATAGATGGACATTCTGCCTGAGGCTTGGGTAATTACAATCAATCTTTTTTTTTCTTTTTTGAAACCAGAGAGTACCACGAACAGGCTGGGTATACAGAAAGGTAAAGAATCCAGAGAGTGTCTCAGATCACATGTACAGAATGGCAATTATGGCTATGGTCACTGAAGATAAAACACTTAATAAAGATAGGTGAGTATACCTTACAATTAATTAAACAAGTTTAATTGTGAAATAGCACAAATTGTTAAAAATTAGTGTCACCGATCATGCTGCTGGATTGCACTCTTGTGGCTGTTATTTGAATAGCCCCCAAAACGTTGTGATACTTAATCACATTGGCTTTGTTTTAAAATGGGATACCTGTTGGAGTAGGTTTTCAGATTTGCATAACTGATATGAGCAGAATTCAGGATGTTTTAGTTTTCTTTAAAAAAATGAGCATTTTAGTAATGTAGAGGCAGATTTATTTATATATTATATTTATACCACATCATAATTAATGGCTCCTCGGTATCTAGGAAATTGTCATCTTTAGTTCTGGATGGGGTGGCACTGCCCCAGACAGACCCGGTGCGTAACTTGGGGGTCCTCTTGGACTCATGACTCCTGCTCAAAGAGCAGGTGGCAGTCGTGGCCAGGAGGGCTTTTGCGCAACTTCGTGTTGTGCGCCAGTTACAACCTTTCCTGGAATGAGAGGCCCTTCAAACGGTCACTCATGCCCTGGTTATCTCCCATATAGACTACTGTAATGCGCTCTACATGGGGCTACCCTTGAAGAATATCCGGAAGCTTCAGCTGATCCAGAATGCAGCCGCACGGATGATTTTGAGTGTCCCTAATTGGACACATATAACACCTTTGTTACGCGAGCTGCACTGGGTTCCAGTTTGCTTCCAGGTCCAATTCAAGGTGTTGGTTATGACCTTTAAAGCCCTTCATGGCATGGGACCAGGTTACCTGAGGGACCGTCTTATCGCCATTACATTGTCTTGTCCCATCCGGTCATGCAGGGAGGGTATGCTACGTACCCCATCGGTTAAAGAATTCCATCTAACGGGGTCACGGAAGCGTGCCTTATCTGCAGTAGCTCCTGCTTTGTGGAACATTCTCCCCCCCGGAGATAAGACAGTCCCCCTCGCTCCTGGACTTCCGGAAAAAACTCAAGACCTGGTTCTGTCAATAGGCCTGGGGCGGGAAGAAGAGTGTACACTCTTGGGGATGGCTAATACCTTAGGGTGGCCCTAGAATGCCCTTTCCATGGTTTTAAAGAAGATACTGCCATCTGGATTTTATTATATTTATTACATTCTTGAACTGTTATTTTAATGTTTTATTTAATTTTATTTATATTTGTAGTACAATTAATTATGTTTGACTGTAAACCGCCCAGAGTCCCTCTTGAGGGAGTTGGGCGGGGATGGATGGATGGACGGACGGACGGACAAATAATTAATTAATCAATCAATCAATCAATCAATCCTGCAGGATTCTCAGCAGTGTTACAGGAATGCACAAAACATCCCAAGTCACCATTAAAATAATAGAGTAGAATAAAACAATAGAAAGAATAGAATAGAATAAAACAATAGCAATAATTCTAAAATAATAGAAACCCTAAAAGCATATAAAGCCCCCCAAATCCAAGTGTCATCCCAGATGCCCTCCAGATGAGCTCAATTTTCACTGCTTCCAAAATGCAGTTAAAGGTGGTGCTAACTTAAGCTCCGGAGGGACGCCACTCCCCAGGGCCAGTGCTGCTACTGAAAAGCAGTACCTCCAAGGTTATACCCTATCCTTGTTTAGTGACCGCAATCCATTAGTTAAATTGGAAGTGAAATGGTCACTAAGCTAACACACGACTGAGAGAAAGAGACACTGTGAAGATCACTGGTTGCTGCCATCTCATTTAGATAAAGTTCTCTTGTACAGTGTCCTGTGCCTGGCCTGTTTTTTCCCCTTTTTTGCCCCCTCATACGGCAGAGAGATTGCCTAAACAAGCAATTTCTTCCTGAGCTGCTTTTCTCTGCAGTGTGGCACTTCCCTAAAAAGTGCTAATTGCAAATTAAGCTCCGCTCTGTGACCTTATTTAATTGATTAGAACCCTCTGGCTGACTAGCGCTGCTGCCTGACACTGACCAGACCTTAATCAGTTTCATACTGAAGGATTTTGTTGTCAGGCACAGGATAAATGTGCGTATTGGTTGGAAAATGAATTTTTAAAATTATTATTATTACCGGCATATTTGCAAACAGTTGCTAAATGAGGTAGCTGCTAAACGAGGAGTGGCTGTAGTTCCTGTGCACCTCCCAACCTGGGAGAACCACCAGCTGCTTTTCTCACAGGATCAATTTATTGGACTGATTCTAGTGGTTGAACAGAATCCTGAAGGTAACTTGGTGCCAAAGCTGTAAAAGGATTTTATAGATTAAGACCAGCACTTTAAATTGTACCTGGGATTTATATCAATCATCTTTATGGTACCCCAGTCTTCTGTTTGGATTTTGATAGACTTCAAAGCTGAATTTGAAAAACAAGTTCTGTCTGTAATAAAGCAGAGATGTAACTTGAGCTTAAGCTCAAGATTGTGTTTTTCAACTCTTCCAGATGGATGTTTTGGGATGGAATTAATTTAAAATCCAGCTATTAAGAGTATGCAATTATAAAAGAGGACATGTCTGTATAGTATAGTACTGTTTTGAATTGCCAGACAAGGCTTAAAGGGACTATATTCAGTTAAATTGTGGAAAGTTGGCAAAAGTAATTATTTTGTTAGTAATGAAATTATCAGATCTGAAAATCACATGGTTACTTGAATAGGATCTGGTATTTTTAGTGTTGAGCAAGATTTCGATTTGAAACACACTCATTTTCTCTAGATTTTTAAATTGATGAAAGGGAGAAAAGGTCAAGTGGGGAGAAGAAACACATTTAAAAAATATCCCTGATAGAAAAATAATAGTGTGTATGGGGGTCCTGAAACATCTTTGCTTTTCTGCCTTTTTTTCCTTTTAACAATTAAGATGAATAAAAGTAATGGCCCATGTGAAAGCCTTCTCAGTGCATTCTAATGTTTGAATTGATATACAGCCCTAATAATTATAGCACTCTTATTTCTGAGCTGCGTAGTAATAGAACAGCACATGCTCCATCCTAGTAATTCTCAAACTGCGCAGCTTTCAAAGTTAATACAATGATACATGTATCATGATTATTGGACTTTAATTTTCTTGTTTTTATTTACTGGTCTGGAAAATCCTATGAATCATATTCTGTGCGACAGATTTTTGCTAAACCAAGCTATATTGGAAAGTGTTATGGATTTAAAGGGTTATCTTGCCTTTCATCGGGAAAAATCTTCACCATAAAAACCATAAAAACAGTCCCTGCATACAGAATTAAAACTATAAAGCAGTGTAGAAAAAAAATTAAATCTTAAAATTGTTCGCCGCCTTGAGTTATTTATTAAAAATAATAAAGGTGGGATATAAATACATACATACATACATACATACATACATAAAATTTCCATTTATATTTTCCCTAATCAATATTTATTTAATCATTCATATACATTTCTGATAGCATAATTTTCTGTCCCAAATTTTAAAATCATTTGTCAAACATCTAATGTATTCCTGAAGTAGATTTATATCAAGTAAAATGATACTCCAAATATCTGGAATATCTGTGCAGTAACTTCTTTAACAACTTTTTGCAACTTTTTGGAGAGCTCATCTATGAATCATGTATACATTTATGACTCATTTTATGATCCTTCATAGATCTGAGCTCAATTGATACCGGCTCATTAGATATCAAAGTCAGAGTTAGAGTAAAGAATGTCAGCTTCTAGCAAATTAGCTTTCAGGGTTTTTTTCTCAGAAGCTGCTACTCTATTGTTACCAGGGTTGCTATCTAGCTGTGATACTGTTAATAATGTGTAGTTTTGTGTTATTCATTTGTGTGATGTGTGTGAAATATAAGAGTATGTGAGACTCATTCAAAACAGGCCATAAATAAAGGGTTATTCTGGAAAATTTCAGCTTTTGCAGCACATTGAGAAGTACCAGAAAGAAAATGTCTAAAAAAATACATCAACATTTGAGTCTTCAAAACGAGAGAGTTCTCAGAAGACGAAGTCACAATGCACAGGAGTGTCTTATGGCAGGGAAGTCAAGGCCCTGCAGTATATAAATTATTTTTTGCCTGTCCATTTCTTTTCAACACAAAGTGGATCTCAGATCAGAACAAAGTTCCTGTGTGAACTGGATCAGACATTAGCAGTCAAATCAAAAAGTGCCAGGAGGGTTAAGAAGACTACCAAGCTGGGACTGACCAAGCCTTGGAAGATTTTATTGGGATAAAGACTTTATTGGGATAAAGTAGTATCATCACTCTGTACCATCACATAGAACAAAATGTTGGTGGGCATCTTCTAGAAATCAAACCGGATCTGGCGAGCTAGACTTTGAATTGGGTTGGTGAATGTATGTATGGGTAAGTGAACCTTTTAGTTTTAGAAAGTGAGCAAGAAAAGTTGTAAAGCTGTATTTGTTTCTAGACCAACAAGGAGCACTGGTGTTAAAACCTCTCTTTATGACCCTCTGTGTGACAAGCTTTTTAATTTCATTAACCTATATCACCAGATGTTTTAATTTGGAGATCTTCTATATATGATTCACTAATATTCAACACAAAGTAAATTTTGCAGGTGATGCCTCCTCTTTTGCACATATTTACACATATGTTCTTTGCAGATGCATTCGGTTGGCTTTGGTTCATGATATGGCTGAATGCATAGTTGGTGACATAGCTCCTGCTGACAATATTGCCAAAGAAGAGAAACACAGGCGAGAAGAGGTCAGTATGGAGATGCTAACAGTGTGATTGTCTATAGCAGCCTTCCCTGAACGGCCATTCTCCGAACAACACTAAAAAACACTCTTTGAGAAACACTTTCTGGTGCAGAACTTGCGGTTGCTAAACAGATTGTGTTACTTTCAGCCAATTATGGTGGGTGTGGGTTGTTGTACATTTAGTAATAGAAACCAAGCTAACATCCTCTGGCCTTATCAGTTCTGAATAGCAGTGTAATAGACAATGGCTCCTATTGACGCCCAGAAGCAGGGAACAGGGAAAAGGCATTTGATAGCATTTGAATAAAAATGATAGCATCTTGGGGTTTTTGTTTTGTTTTGCTTTCTTTTCTTTTCTTTTCTTTTTTTTAGGAAGCTATGAAACATTTGACCAGCTTGTTGTCAGAGGATCTGAGAAAAGAGATTTATGAGCTATGGGAAGTAAGTTTTCTTTTTTTATATAGTAAATTTTATTAAGTTTCAAAAGAAGAATAAAAACTACAGGAAAAACAAAAAACTACAAAGAAAGAAAAAAAACTAAAAGTGCGGAAACACAAGAGAATTTTTTTTCAAATTTACAAAAAGATGTGGCTTCCAACTTTTAACAGCAAGGATATACAAAAATTTCTATAATCAATCTCTTACTCTATATTAAACCAAAACACCACATTATTTCTATAAATCATTCCACTTTAATACATAATAAAATCACTAAGTACAGTTATTCCTCCCCCTTATATTAAAATAAAGAAAAAAAGTTCATATAAACCTCCTAAACATCTTTCTCCCCTCCAAAAGATAACACATATTTAATTATTCCCTTCCTACCACTATTCTATACATTTCTGTCTACTATAATAAGAATCAGATTAAAAAGCACATAAGTTGTCTGCTATTATACTTAATAATACAACAATTTTTAATAATCCCAATCTTAATAAACCCAAAAAACAAAGACAATTCAAAACAGTAATTCCATATCTTTAAAAGCAAATAACATTAATCAAATCCTTAAAGTAAACCAGGTAAACCAGATAAACATTCTTTAACCCTAATACAAGTTTTAATAATTTTAATTTTAATAGACCCAAAAAACAAAGACAATTCAAAACAGTAAATCCAAATATTTAAAAGCAAATAGCATCAATAAAATCCTTAAAGCAAACCAGATAAACATTCTTCAACCCTTATCCCACTTCAAAATGAACCAGAGCAGTTACATATCCCCACAATGTGCACAGAGCTTTTCTCTTGAAAGAATCAGACAGCCCAACTGCCCCCCTCAGAGATTCCAGGTTCTTTTCATAGCATTCCACCATAAAGTGAATCTCATTCATGGCTTGCAGATCACTCCCTTAGATTTCTCCAACTCCACTATCCAATCTTCATCCAGCATCTCGATAAAAATCCCAATCTCACTCTTAAAAAAGACCTTTCTATCAATTTCATCCACCACATCCCCAACCTGATGGCACATTTTAGATCTCATATTTTCCACAATGTCCTGGATATCCTGCATAAAAACTTGATAGAAGTAAGAAGAAATCTGTTTAAAATCTTGGTGGAAGTCAGAAAGAATCTTTGAAATCCTCCATGTCTCAGCAGTAGATTATGGCGCCCCCTAGGAATTTAACCAGCAAAAGTCAAACTATGAAAACTTTCTGGAGTGTATTTACACAAAGTGAAAGTGAGATAAGCAGACAGTTCCCAAGGGAAAGTGAAAACAGAAAGCTGAAGGTTCAAATCAGCCGATTCAACGTGTAGGAAAATGCTAATATCTTCAAATTTAATACAAAAATAATAACAGGAAGACAATTGTTTACTCTCAATCCTCTTTTATATTTGGAAGGAAAATGAAATCCAAAACTTATTTTTTTTAAAGAAGTAATCCCAAAAATAACGTTAAGCACCAAGAGAACCAGCTTCTCCTCTCTGTAGAAAGCCTCTCTTGGGGTACATATACTTTAAAAAATTACAAATTGATTTAGAAATGGGGTGGCCGGTTGTAGTGTCCCTTTAAGGTAACAGTGTGGCTTGGGAAATTATGACATCCCCGCCTCCCAGCTGCCTCTTACCAGTCGAACGCGAATGCTGTTTGCGATCTGGCTGCAAACAGCCATCCGGAGGACAGATAGGGTGATTCCAGGTGTTTTCCTTTATCCGGAGAACGTTTCTGGGCTTCAGGAAAACCTGCCTGAGCCCGAAAAAAGTTACCGCGTTGTCAGCTCCACCCTCTGAACCCGCGGGCACAGCCGTTCAGTCTGCCATTCCCACTGGAAACCTCTAGGAAGTAAGTTTTCAGCGTTTAAAATTATTCATGGATTTTGTTCTAAAGAGATGTTGAAGATTTTTTTTTTCCATAAATTTTATTAAATTTTAAAATACATATTAAGAGCTAATACAAAAGAAAAGAAATAGAAATACAAAGTAAGAAAAAGGAAAAGAAAAAGTGAAGTCAAAAAATAACAAAGAAAATATAGAAAATAGATGTCCTCCAATTTATCCTTGAACTTTTAAGTACAACAATTAACTTTAAATGTTAGTCCTTCATACAATACACAGAAACTTTTCTTTGTCATATACCCTATGATTTCTATAATCCAATCTTCTGTTCTTCATATAGGTTTCGCCTTTCTTGATATCTTCCAACAATCCATCTCTGGTTTCTACTCCTTAGAATAGTAATCAAATGTTCATTGTTGCATCAATTAAATGTTTTCCATTTTTACATCTATATTTATATCTTCAATAAAGTCCAATTAGTATAACAAATAAAGGCCTTATCTACGTCTAATAAAATACAGTATATTCTGTTCATGTTATGACTATATATTCCATTAATACATAATCTAACATATTACATAACATAATACATAATATAGCAAAAATACAAAACCTAACATAACATATAACCTAATACATACAACATATTCTTGTAATAACCTACATTCTAATTCCATCTCATCATCTCATTGTCTTCTCATAAATGTGTCTCCAGAAAGAGTAATATATAATATCAACATATTTATTTATAATCTTGTATCTTACACTTAAAATATCATGTTTTTATGCATCTGTAAGTTTCTCATATCTGTGCTTACTCTGTGTACAATACCAAATCCGCATTTTCATTAACCTTGCATTCCAAATCAATATCAATAAATCTCCTGTTTAGGTTATGCCAATATCACAATATGCAACTTGTTTATTTCTGTAACTCATGTGGGATATCAAAATGTTTATTTTGCCATATCTATCAATTTGCATATTAAAATCTTCCTGTCTCAGCTGCCACAATGTATTTATGCCCAAACATTTAATAGACCACTTCCTGTAAAATATCATAATCTTCTTCTGTACCAATACATTCAAAGTCCTCTTTCCCTGTTTCTCTACTGATTCGAAAGGTCTTTCCTCTGTTTCTAAATCTGTCCCTTGTATCTTCTGTTCCTGAGCCACCAAAACTATTAATATACGTTCTATGGATTTCTTAATTTGCAAAAATTTTTTGCTGGTTTCTTCCTTAAAATCCTGAAGTGCTGTGAGAAATGCCATTATTTGTTGTTCAAATCGTAATCAGCTGCCGTAGCCAAAACAAAAAATTTTCTCAGGGAGCAGGGAACAGCTGTTCTATTATTTATCAATAATGTCTATTTCTTTAAGTGAGAAAAGCTTTTAAAGTAAGAGATGAAAAAATTCCACAGAGCAGTATTTCAGACAGTTTGTAAAAGGAAAGATGAAAATATATTCCAAATGAAAGATAGTCCTTTCTAAAAAAAAGTAGAAAAAGAAAAAAAAAAAGGTAGAGAGGCACACATTCTCTATACTTTATTCTTTATTCTTCTTTATTCTTCAGGCTGCAAGCTGCTTAACCCAAACAAACAATTTCTCAAAAGTCAGTTAGTTTGTCGAGTGAGAAATACCAACAAAGTCTCTTAAGTCCCAATTTCTCTGATACAAAAGAAAGGCAGAAAAATACAAAACTTGTTCACTATGTTGCCAAAATAAAATCTATCAAACTTCCACCAAAATTAATTATAGCAAAGAAAACACAAAATTAGCCAACATTTTGAACGAAGTCCAAAGATAAATTTTAGATAATAAAAATGTACTAATCTAAAAAAGAAAACTAATATAAAGTGGTCTAAAAGCTGGCTGTCACTCTTGTGTCTCCCAAGAGACTTACGTTCTCTGCAGAGCTAGGATCCTCCTTCGGCCATTTCACTGCATTCACCCCGTTCTTCTCCGCGGTGGAAACAACAAAGAAAAACAGGAGTGGGCAATTACAATGGCTCTGTGAGCAATCTTCTGGTTCCCCCTTCTCCAGGGGGAAACTTCAGTGGTCTGTAGACCCCTGCAAATAAGATAGAAAGTTAGCCAGGTCTCAGAGCTCAGAGCTCTGAGAAACTCTGACTTGTCGAGTTGCCAGCCAGGCTTGGAGTCAAGAGATGTTGAAGATTGATTATACTTAAAACGGTGGATTTGGGAAAGCAGACTGCCCAGTAAGGAAAGCCACCAGAAATTTAATAACCTTCTCTCTCTACTGCCTGTTATAAGATTCAGGGCAATTGTCATGCAGCTATCATCCACAGTATTGGCAACTATAAAGCACAATTAGCAATTTGAAGTATAAATACCTAACATGATCATTGTCTATTCAAGTGACCTCTTTCCTCAGTTTTTGCTTTACAGCTTCATAAAAGTGAATTACGTTCTTATGTGTTTCATGAAATAATGTGTGTAGTGGCAGAATCCTTTTCATAAAGAACATTTATTATTTAATTTATACACTGCCTTTCTGTTTATTCCAACATTCAACATTTACAATAATAAAAAATACAAAGCATAAAAGAAAATTAATAAAATTAAAATTCAAGATTTGGGAGGATGGCAAAAACCTATCTTTTGCCAAGCTTTTGTTAATTTTAATTGTTACTTGATTTAAAATCATTAAAATAATTAACAGTGCAGATATTTCAGCACTGGCATCATATAATCCCGCACTTTGCACTGGTCTGCAACCTTTTACCCCAGGTGCAATTTCAAGATACTTTTCAAGAACAGCCCTAAGTAAAGCACAATACAGTAGTTGAATCAGATTGTATCCAAGGCATAAATGGCTGTTGCTAAGTCCAGTTGGCTTAGAAAAGTTTGCATGACCTGTAAGTATGTAAATGCTGTGCTTATCACAGCCACCATCTGCAAATCCAGTGACCAGTGGTGGTCAGGGAGCATTCAAAAGATGCAAACATGCTCTTTCTTAAGTGCAGTCTCATTCAGAAGCTCCAGCTCAGTCCCAGAGTGAAGCTTTCTCCTTACCAACACCTTTCTCTTGTCTAGACTTAATTTCAGCTTGTTCCCTCTCATTTAGCCCATTATCAAGGTCAGGCAACATCCCACAGTACTGATTGCTTCCTTAGAGACGGTGGGAAGAGCAGTGGCGTTGTGTATATGTTAAACTGCATGCATGTGTGTGAATAAATGTAAGATCCACTCAAAACAGGCTACAGAAAGAAAGGTTTGTTTAGGAAGATTTCAGCTTATGCTGCATGTGGAGAATTACACGAGCATGTTTGCATCTTTTTGAATCCTCCTTGACCTCCAGTGGTCACTGGATTTGCAGATGGCTGTGACGAGCAGAGAATGTACTTCAACAAAGGTTTAGCAAGCTATGTCTCTAATAACAAGAGAGAGTTCCCAAAATACATAGTTTCCATGTGAGCTAAATGAGGCAATGGCACATTGCTGGAAAAGTACCAGGAGAGATGAAAAAAAGTGCCATGGTGGGGCTGGACATGCTTTGAGGGACTGGTCAAATCTTGGTGAAAGGCATCAACATGAATGGGAACTATAGTCCTTGGAAGCCACCTCACAGAACAAGCATTCTGTGTAGGTGTCCCACCTTGATTGTTCTGGAACTCAAACCTAGTCTTTGCACTGGGAAGGTATGTATGGATGTGTGAAGGAAGAGAACTTTTAGTTAGAGTTGAGCTCTTAGATCGGAAAGTGAATGATACAAGATATAAACCTACATTGGTTTCTACATGTCTGAGTTGCTGGAAAAAGTAACACTGGAAGTGATTTCCAGCCCTCAGTGTGACAGGATGAACACCTTTTCCGCTGTATAATTCTGTTCAGGAATATGAGTATCAGTCTACTGCAGAAGCAAAATTTGTAAAACAGCTGGACCAATGTGAGATGATTATTCAAGCCTTAGAGTATGAAGAGTTAGAGAAAAGACCCGGGAGCCTACAAGACTTTTATGATTCTACTGCTGGTAAATATCCTTTTTTCCTTTAAACAAGTTTACATTTATGGCACATGGCACATGGCACAAGACAAAACAAAATGTTGCAGTGTGGGCTTCTCTGCTGAGTTTACTTGTCAACCAGTTGCCTGTGCTATCTCCAAAGAGTATCCATTCTGTTCCCCCATTGCAAGCAAGTGCTTGGCATTCTGTGGACCTGGGCCATCCTGGTGATTCCCCTCATTCCCTAAACAATGTTTGCCACATCTGCAAACTTTGGATGCTTAACTTCCTGGGCAGAGCTATCCTACTGCCCAGTCAGAATTTTGGCACGTTCAGTGCTTGCTTGCTAGTGGGTGAGAAGAAACCATGCCCTCAGCTTTTACAATGAAACATCTTCCACAACTTCAGATATGAAAACCCAAAAGATTAAATCATGTGCCAGTTTTTCAGCCTGCTGCTCTGAACATGTGCAATAGGAACAGCAACCTTCTTTTAAATTAACCACATAACCCAGCAAGGTAGGGAAACAGAAATGAAATGGGAAAGTAAGACTAGCTACCCAGGTCCCACCCTACATAATTTCTGGGAATTTAAAACCGATGAATGGGACCCCCGACCCCTTTCAAAGTGTTCTGGTGTTGAAGTTTCCCAATCTCAGAAGCTGATGGTACCGGAGTGGGAAAGGGAACTGGAGGTTGGATTGCCCTTTTGGGGCTGCTGCCTTTTACTGACTGGAAAAAGACTTGTTGCTTTGGTCTCTAGAATGCTATCTTAGGGCCAGAGGGTTATTCATAGCCTAAATCTTGTAGAAGTCTAATTACGTGTACATTTTCCAAGGATTTCAATTTTGGTTGTATGACCTTATCCTTCAGGAGATGGTTCCAACCGTCAAAGTCCTCCATGGGATTAGAACTGCAAGACATCCTTGTTAGTCAGGTTTCAAAGACACAAGAAGCTGCCAACAGCCATTTCCCTGATGGCAGCAGCAGGTGCTCCTCTGTCTTCCATGACTTTGGCTTGTCTACTTGTATTCTTGAAGACTAGCAAAAAAGCTGGCAATTGGAGCAATGCTGTAGTTCTCTGTGGTGTTGATTCCAGAGGCAAAAAGCCCAGCCCATTGTGTTAATGTGTGCTGTGGACTTGCTCCTGCTCTCATCTGATCATTTCAGGTGCTCTATTGAAGGCCATAGATTAAGGCAATAACACAGCATGTGTCTCTAGCATTTTTCCCCCCAACATTCCGTACTTTATTGTCGTTTTAGGAAGGAACACTTTAGAAAATAGAACTAGTGTAGACAAGCAGGTCAGTACCAAATATAAAAGCTTACACAATACAGTAACAAAACTCTTGTAGATGAAAGTACGGTTACCAGAGTTACTGCCATAATCTTGCACTTAGCAGACTTGAAGAGTATGTTAACTAACTGTGAACTCTTGATCTACAGGAAAATTTAGTCACCCAGAAATAGTCCAGCTTGTGTCTTCCATAAATACAGAAAGAAATGCAAACATAGCTGCAGAAAAGAGTGATCCTCCAACTTGAATCACTTTTGAAATGTGCTTAGCTGTATCTAAAATAAACTATTTTATGATTCCAGCATATGCGTGTGTGTGTGTGGTCTTGTGGCACAATATACATGAAGAGTGTTGGTTTATCAAATAATTTGTAGAAAATGTAGGCAATAAATAAGGCTGTGATCCACGATAAGTAAGCAAGTGTTTGCTAAGTATTGGAATCAAAAAAATTAAAGTGGCTGCTTTAAAAGCATGGTTGGAGTTTTATAGGAAGCAACTGGTATCTAGAATATTCAGTAATAAATGAAAATTGGACACAGCATGTGAACCTCTTTGTTGCTTCTGTCTCGGGCTCTCTGTACAGGCAAAAGAATGTATTAGGCGAGAAGACATATTCGCCATAGGGCATTTCCAGCTTGTTGAACTTCAGACACGAAAACCCAAAAGATTAAATCATGTGCCAGTTTTTCAGCCTGCTTCTCTGAACATTTGCAATAGAAAGAGCAACCTTCTTTTAAATTAGCCACATAACCCAGCAAGGTAGGGAAACAGAAATGGAATAGGAAAGTAAAACTAGCTACCCAGGTCCCACCCTATGTAATTTCTGGATAAATACTCATAATTCAAATTGGATAATGCTGCATAAATTTAATTGAGTTCCATATCTTTTAGATCTCAATTGTTTTTTGCCAGGTCCAGAAGTCATGCATTACAAGATTTATTTTTTTTACATAATTTAAAGATCCAGCCCTAGATTAAGAATTGAAATTTTGAATATTCTCTCTTTCTCTCTCATAAAAAAGTATAAATATGCTCAGCTCTTTTGGGTAGGCACACTGATTTTACTCCAACTGAAGAGAGCTAGAAAAATGTTATTACAATCATAACAATTGCAGACAACCATGGATATAATTTGGTTCTAAGATTAAATCTGTACATGCCACATCTTTGCAAGGAAATTGGGAACTGTTTTTGTAAAGCAAACTTTTTACTGCTTGGCTATTCCAAAATTAACCTGTGTGTTTTTTCTTCTATATCCATCTCCTCAATACTTTATACTAAAGGCATGTAATATCATTGCTTCTTTAGACAGAAAACTTGTGACATCATTGTGTTTGGTTCCATTCCTCATCTCAGTGGCGCATATATTAATGAACAGGCTGATTTTCTTTAACAGTCAGAAGCAGGCACATAAACAGAAAACAGCAAAACCAGCTTGGTTGTTTACCCCAAGAGAAATGGAATATGTAATTGCTTGAACAATAATTTGAGCTTGTTTTCTGAAATTCATTATAAAAAGATACATGGGCAAATGTCTTAAGATAATACTGTAGGTGCCATTTTAAAAATTGACACAGTTGTATATTATAGAAGCTACAGATGTAAAATCATTTATAAGCATAAATAGCATAAAATGGGTAATATAGAAGGACAGCTAGCAATTACTTCAGCAGCACTAGCTGTGGTTGGTTGCATCCCAGCCGATCTCTCTGCCTAGTACTGTGTAGGTCCATGCCCTATGCCAGGGGTCCCCAACCTTTTTGGCGCCAGGGACCAGTTTCAAAAGATGATTTTTCCACGGATCGGGGATGGGGTTTCTGAGATTTCCGTGGACCTGGGGCGGGGTTTGTGGGCAGGAGCCAATCACGTGCACCAGGGGGCGGGATTTGTGGGCAGGAGCCAATCACAAGCACCAGGGGTGGGGTTTGTGGGCGGGAGCCAATCACAAGCACCGGGGGTGGGGTTTGTGGGCGGGAGCCAATCGCGTGGGAGGGGGAGGGGTTTGCGGGTGGGAGCCCCACGGCCCAGTTCCTAACAGGCTGCGGCCCACAGGTTGGGGACCCCTGCCCTATGCAGTCCTACACCTTCGTGCTCAGCCCTGCAGAGAGGAGAAACATTTCACACAGCGGTCATCTGTAAGCAGCAGGACAAAGGAATCCCCACCTAGCAGTGGAGCTCCTCTTCTGTTTCTGAAAGTCGGGTGCCGGCAACAGGGCTCCGGGCACTGGCATGGGCCGCAGAGCTTAGAACTTCTTCAAAGCTTCCTCCAGGGTGAGTTGGACCTCCAACTTTTGTCTGGAAGGAATAAAATAATTACTTCGCCAAAATCGGTTAGTTCATCTTTCCCCCCCTGAGCCGCATGCATGCTCTAGACTACCATACCAAGAACCATTTGGTGACCTTGCATAGTAATTCATTCTACCTTCTGACTGTCCCAGCTCACAAAGTAGCAGGTAAGGCAGAAAAAGGCTGAACTTGTTTAAAATGCAAGCAGCTTGTGCCAGATCAAAAATTATTATAACCATATTGGTGTCTACAAAAAAAGGCAAGATTAAACAGCTTTGCGTTATAGAATTGTGATGATTTGTGTTAAATTACATATTTTGAAATATAGAAGTTCCTTGATTCAAGATAGCTCTTAAATTAGATGCAAAGTTGGTTTTGAATCCATCTGCTTACCCTCACAGAGATCTAATGTTACATTTTGGAAAAATTAACAGGGAAAACAAGGAACATATCTGACTCACAGAAATTACCAGGCTCTGGGTACCTTGGAAAAAATACATCACATTGTGCTTCTTTGTACAGTCCCATACCTGCTCCCTTGGCTATACATCTGGGAATAAGCTTAATTGAAAATATGGCTTGCTCTTGAATCAAGCATTTCACTTGATAAACAACACATGGGATTAAAAATGCATTGGGATTTCACAGCAGGAACTCAATGAAAACCCAATTTGCATACAACACAAGTGCCAACAATGACTTAACTGACCAACTTTTCACAAGGCAGTTTCTTAGGGCTTGCCTGGATGCCCTGATCTCCTTTCCCTTTATTTTTATCCCATACCTTAATGCTTGTAACAGTGCTCTCAACCTTTTCTTCAAAGGATTTGAATGTAGGAGAATTCCTTAAAGGACAAAACAAAGACCAATATTTGTTAGCTCTTAATCCTTGTTCATTTCCTTAGTTGATTTTTGGATAATGCAGTCAGAACCAAATGATTTCCACCATGAATTCCAGCCACTATAGATTATGTAACCATATTTGAATGTCAGTTATTGAACTAGGGCCAAACTCAATGTAACATTACTTAGATAATTTGCTCATGTGTGTTTCTTGATTAAAAATAATTTAAAGAAATAGGAGATGCAAGGAGATCACAGTCAGAAATGTGTAAGATGAGAATAGTGCTAATTTCTTTCCCCTACCAAGGACAAGAATTGTGCCCCTTTCTTTGTGTTAACAGTTAACAGGTGGTTGATATTTATTTAAGATGTCTGCCTTTCATCCAGGAGCTCCAATTTTTGCCTACAGCAATAACCTGTGAGGAAGATTGGGCTGAGACAGTGCCTGGACCAACATCACTCAGTGAACTTCCACAGCTGAGGGTGGACTTGAATCTGGGTCCCCCTTGTCTTTGTTCAACTCCTAACTCCCACTGACTCGGACCACCTATGTTGGCTCTTTATTAAAGATGAAATATAAGCAGAACTATATAGGCCAAGCACAGTGAGCAACATCATGTTTGGTTTTGTCAAAGACAAACTGTTTAAAGGTTTAAAGCAGGGGTGGGGAACCTTTTTTCTGCCCAGGGCTATTTGGATATTTATAACGGGGGACCGGGGTGGGTGGGGGGCAGGGTTTCTGGGACTTCTGCGGACCGGAGCCAATCACAAGCACTGGGGGGCGGGGTTTGCGGGCGGGAGTTCCGCAGGCCTTAGGCGGGAGCCCCGTGAGCCTTATATGGCCCGCGGGCCTGACGTTGCCCACCCCTGGTTTAAAGTTACGCATTTAGAGGAAATGTGCAGTCTGACCACATGGGGCGCTAAGTATAATAAAAATTATTCTGAAATACTTAGTCATTCCTATAGCCCACCACATCACCATACCAATTCTATACTGCCACATTCTCCCAGGCATCTTTCTTCAGGAAAAAGAAAGATACTTGATACAAATCTATGGAAATTTGGGTAGCTGGGATTGAGACTCTGCATCTGAGTAATATGTTCAGAGGATGCTGTATTCCAATTCTTTGCATAGGAAGAAGCACCTAAGTTGGAAGGCTGATGCCAAGCAGAAAGTAGCGGAAGCTCTTAAGCTTTGATTGAATGGTACAGAATAACAGAAAGCATTTAAAATGGATCCAAATCCTCCTGGCAGAGCATTCACTTCTGGCATTGTTATAGGAGAATGAGATTGTTGATGTAAAAGTATTGTGATGTGTAAGCAATGTTAGTAACTCGAACTCAGAGAAATTGACTCTCTAGCCAGGAATTGGAATCGAATCTGCTTCTGAATTAAAATGATCGGACTGGGGCTTTGGCCTTGGAAACCTTGA
Source organism: Charina bottae (assembly GCA_023362775.1). Taxonomy (NCBI): domain Eukaryota; kingdom Metazoa; phylum Chordata; class Lepidosauria; order Squamata; family Charinaidae; genus Charina; species Charina bottae. The sequence goes on along the minus strand of JALMGJ010000001.1, from coordinate 4,755,127 downwards.
GAATAAAGAATAAGACAGGAAAACTCCGTGCCGTTCCCCTCAAGGATGCTTTCTATTTTCTCCAAGTATAACAGACATCAGTTACAAGCAAAATACAAAGTTTTCCTTAATCAAAAATGTATCAGAAAAAAAAGGAAAATATAATTGTACACAATGTTTCTAATATTCAATATAAAAGTTGCAGGATCAAATATTTTTATAATTATAATATTGCATATATAACTAGTTACCTCATAGCAGGCATACTCATGGAATGGCGGATAGAATAGCTGGTTTGCAAAAGCATGAAAGAGAATAGAAAATATACAGCTATTATTACAGGTTTGCAGCTTCATTGATTTCACATTAATGACATCTAGCAGTAGACTAATTTAAATTCTAAGTCAGAGCATGCTCACTGATGAAAAGCTACTTTGGAATTTAACTAACACACAATATTCAGTTGTCAGAACATTATGGAAGATCTTGTCTGGTGACACTTTAAATCTACTTCATTCAGTTTTAACTGATGGACAATGCCTACATGTGGGTAATGTGACATTTTAAGTGGTTCAGCTTACATTGTCCCTATCATGAGAGGTCTAGGTACTGACAATAGCAACAGCAGGAAGGAGAGGAAAGATTAAGATACTTCCAGGGAAGAAGAGTTTATACAGCTCATTCAGACTTTGGGCCGGTAACAACAAGAAATCACCACCGCACTGCAGCTTTCAAGACAAGAGAAAAATGAAAGAAGTGGACTGCAACACAAGCATGTAAAAGGACATAATTCCTGATTTAATAGTTATGGACAATATAAAAATAGTCGTCTTTAATGAACTCAATCTTTTAGGGGATTGAAAAATAAAATGGTTGTGCTACTCTACCTCTCTTCTCTAAAAGGGCTGTATTTTGAATGCTACCTGGGTCTTTAGCTATATCCATGAATGTTCATTCAAATGGGAGGAGCAAATGACACTTTCTCTTTCATCTAACCTCTTTTTTATGTTTTTATATGAAGTATTGTCAGTTTAGTGAGAGCCAGTTTGGTGTAGCCAGGCTAGAAATGGGGAGACCATGAATTTTAGTCCTGCCTTAGGCACGAAGCCAGCTGGGTGACCTTGGGCCAGTCCCTCTCAGCCTTAGGAAGGAGGGAATGGCAAACCACTTCCAAAAAACCTTGCTGAAAAAACTGACTCGAAAGAACAACAACAACAACAAAAATCAAAGAACACAGATAATTAAAGATGCAGATCAATAAAAAAGCAAAACATAAAGACACATGCACATACACAGTCTTAAGTGGGCTTATTTATATCTCAACCCAGAAAGATGTGTAGAGAAAACGGTAGTCTATTATAATATAGTTTGTTGATACAGATAAAAATAAGTGAAGGGTTCTTGAAGCCTTTGCCATTGTGTCCATTTTTCAGTCAACGCAATTTCCCACACTTGGAAACCAGTGCTCTGAAGACACATTATAAGGTTCATAATATTTCAAGTTTTTATTCAGTTTTACATGAGTAGATGAGATCCTTGTGATTCAGCTTAACCAGTTTCATTCTGCATTGATTTGTAAGGAAATTGGGGGGAGCTGTTAGATGTAACTACACTAGGCACTTTCCCTGACAACCAGGCACTTTCCTTCTACCATTACATTTGTGGTAGTTCAAACTATCAACCCTGGCTCAGGACTTCTTCTACTGTAACAATAAGGAGCAGACAGAAGACAGAAAACTACACCCTCACATTCCACCAATACTTCCGTATTCACAAATCAATACAATCTGACCAGGGTCACTCCCTGTCCATGGATATTCTAAAAATGGGAAACAGGACAGATTTAGAGCTGACCCAACTGTTCCCAGTTTTTTTTAGAAAGAAACAATAAGTTTTCAAACAGCTGGAAAGTGCTAGGCTATAACTGGGAGCATTATGAACACTTGTACTTACACCAATACATGCACATTTACTGTGGCAGTGCTAGCTATAGTTGGAAGATCCAGTTTTAAACTTTCCTAATTATATCAGCAACATTCTCAATTATGTGTGCAGATTTTTTCAATCTTAGCAATCTCTATACTGTTTAATCAAGCTACACATTCAAATATGTTTTAGTTAAAGCAATAACTTCTTCATTTTGCAGCCATAAGGCGGGAAAACATTGTCATAGTAAGAAACTATGTCAAATATTTACAGATATTACATTACATTACATTACATTACATTACATTACATTATTATTAAATAATTTAAATTATTATTTACAGATAATACAGATATTACAAATATTTACCCTATATACTCACAGGTAAGCCCATCCACTGATAAGCTGACTCGCATTTTTCATGGTATTTTGATTAAAAATTTGAGGGTCTGCTTATCCGCGGATGGGCTTATCCATGAATATGTATGGGAAATATGGGTACTTTTAAAAAGTATTACAAGTATTAGCCAAACCCAATTTTGGAGGTCTATTTTGGCACCTAAAATATATACGGTATTCTTCATACATACAAGGCTGCCTGAGTCCACAATGACTCTGGATGGCTTACAAATAAGAAATTGAGAGGGAGGGAGGGAGGGAGGGAGGGAGAGGGAGAGGGGGAGAGAGAGAGAAAAAAAACACAAGATCAAGAAGTAGTAGCAACATATAAGTCACCTTACCCAAGGGAATGTGATCTGGATCAGCAGCGTAAGGAAAAATTTGGAAGAATTAAGTATGGGTATATAGCTACTGAAATTCTTTTTTTCAAAACCCAACATAGAATACTCAGTGCCAAGAGGGATTAAACAATATTTACATAACTTTAACTGATTTTTCATTAAACTGCTCAGTGTGCACCATCTATTTGTAAACTTGTACCATCTTTGGCAACATTGAGTGCAGCAAGAAGGAAAATTGGCCCTCAAGAATACTTGGAAAAGATATTTACTGGAGGCTCTAGGACTGGATCAGTATCTGAGTGCAGTTGTCAGGATGTGACATCCTGCCAGCATAAGAGTAGAGGTTTAGAAATGGGATTTGTAATATTTGTAGTAGTAAGCAATTGGGCCTGAGAAGGAAAGGAGAGTGAAGACCAGCCGAGCATCTGCAAGGTCAACGGTGTGGTTTATCAGTGTGGTTTATCGTTAGTCTGGAATGTGAGACAAGGGGGGAGAGCTGCCAGGAGGTAGAATGGGATTTTACTGTTCATTAGTTAAGCAAGAAAGGTTTTTTTTAGCTGTTTGATGTTATGGGAATGGTTGCAGCCTTTGGGAGGGGTGAGTACGGTATGGGGGATTTTAGTCTAGCTTTTGCGTGTTTTTCTTCAGCCTGAGCCTTGCCTTGGAATTGATAACTTGCATTAATAAAGAACTCTTTTATATCCGTTAATGGCTTGTAATAAGAGTCTCTGTTTTAATGACTAAAGTATCAGAACCATCACAGCAGTTATAACTACCTGGATTGCATTCTTGAAAAAGCAGTTCTACAACTAAAATTGAGAAGTGCTTTAAAGTAGAAAAGTACTTCAATTTCATTTCATATCAGCCATGCTTTCAGTGGAGTTTTCCCACTGGTGTGAATATTTTTCATGACCAGAACCTGTATAATGTAAATGGATATCACATGTCCTGTTTGCTGGAGCAGTAATAAGAAGTTGATTGGTGTAGTTGCACACTAAGTATGTGGTACGCTGTCATATTGACTAGGGCTGTGCAAAGCATGTGAGAAGGGTGCTTCATAAAGTATGTTAGCACATGCAAAGCACTCTTTACTGAAGTGCTAGATATAGATAGATAGATAGATAGATATAGATAGATAGATAGATGATAGATAGATAGATAGATAGATAATTAAACATCCGTCCATCCCAGCCAGGATCAACCTTCCAAAAGATGCAAATACTTTAAGACTTTGAAAAGTGATGCCTAATTTATGGAAAGCCCTGTGTAGCTACCCTTTCAAATGTTTTGTACAGCCCTATAACGATCAGTGTTTGCAATCTCAAATACGGTTCTAATAAGAACATAATTTTGAAAACTTGTTCCCAGAGGGGCTAGCAGTTAAACGGTAAGATTTCAAATAATCCATGTCTGTTACTGAAGTCTGCTATGCTCAGAACTATTTAATCCCCTGGAACATAGTTATTTTAGAGAGCAGAATTTTAATAGCCCCTATATCATCATAATCAATTCTGGAAACTAAATATCAAAGGAAGAATGTCTTAGATCAGAATGCATGTTCATCCCTTAAATCAGAGCTTTCCAAACTGTGTGTCGCGACACAAAAGTGTGTCGCCACACACAGCGTGGTGTGTCGCCACACCACCCGGAAGCGGCGGCGCGCGCGTGCACGGCGGCTGCCATGCACGCGCGCGCTGCCGCATGCCCCCCCGCGCCGCCGCACGCCCCCCCCGCGCGTGCGCGCCGCCGCACGCCCCCCCGCGCCGCCGCCGTGCGCGCGCGTGTCGCCGCCGCCGCCACCAGGTGTGTCGCCAGTGGCGGCACTTTGGAAAGCCCTGCCTTAAATCAATAATATTACTTTAAAAATTGTTATCTATAAATCAAATAAATGGCAACAGGTGCAATGTAAATATATACAGTAGGTGGGTCAGTTACTTTCAGTTAAGAATGGATAAAATCAAGTAAAATTAAAAGCATGGGTAGGTTAGAATCACCAAGATTTATTTGTTTCTCAGAGCCAATTTGGAATGGAGCGGCACAGAAATCTTAGCCATTAATTAATTAATTAATATTATTTTTTTAATAAATTTTATTAGGATTTTAAAATACATAGTTAAAAGTTAGAAACAGAAAAAGAAACAGAAATACAAAATAAAGAAAAAGAAAAGAAAAAGTGTAGTAAAGTAAGAGAAAGAAAAAGATATGAAAAATAGGTAACTTCCAATCTATCTCTGGTCATGTAGATAAAAATCTGCCTTAAATGTTGGTTTTCCATACAATAGATAGAAATAATTCTTTGTCTAATATACTCTATTATATTTAATCTAATCTTCAAAACCCCATGTAAGCTTCGCCCCTCCTGCATTTCGCAAATAGTCCACCAATGGTTTTCACTCTTTGAGATATTGATAACTTAAGTTTTCTTTCAATAAACAAGTCAATTTATCATTTTCTGCCATGTCCATCAATTTTAACATCCACTCTTGTACTCTTGGTAAAGTCTGAGTTTTCCAAAATTGTGCATAAAGAAGTCTTGCTGCTGTTATCATATATTGTATAATTCTAACAAAATGTTTTTCTATTTGTAAATCCAATATTCCCAACAGAAATAATTCTGGTTTACACGGAATCTGTATTTGTAGTATACTCTGCATCAACGTATGTATTTGGGTCCAAAATTTCTTTGCAATCTTACATGTCCACCACATGTGGTAAAACGACCTCTCTTGTTTATTACATTTCCAGCAAATGTTAGAAACTGTCCCATATATTTTTGCAAGTTTTTGGGGGTCATATACCATCGATACATCATCTTATAGAAATTTTCTTTCAAATTATAACACAAAGTAAACTTCAATCCTTTAGACCACATATTTTCCCATTGCTGCATATGTATGTTATGACCGATATTTTTTGCCCATTTAATCATACAGTCTTTAACTTGTTCTTCCACCATTTCCCCTCTCAACAGTAGTTTATACATTTTAGCAATTAAATGTTCATCTGTTTCACAAAGCTGTATTTCAAATTCTGATTTACTCTGTTCAAATCCAAAACCATTAATTAATTAATTAATTAATTAATATCAACCAACCAACCAACCAACCAAGTGTGGCTGCCCTTGCAACTTGAATTCAATGGGACTTGCAAGATAATTCCAAGCCAACTCCATTGGGGGAACTGAAAGTATTCAATGGCAGAGCTCACTTGCTGGACTGCGCATTTGGTGTGTATAATTCAGTGGTATAAATTATGTCAATTAACCAAAGAGAAAAAATCCTGTTGATTTAAATTAAATCAACAACTGAAGTCCTTGATGATATAAACATGGAGAAAATCAATCTATGGGGTCACTAAGAGCATCAGGATGTCATCCATGCCATCCTGCCATGGCGCCAGGAAGGAACATCCCGCTACTCTGTTAAACTCACAGGGTCGTTTGGGGGTGCCTGACAGTAAACTACCAGACGTGTAAAGTTGGGGTTTGGTGTATTCACAGAACAGCAAACTTTGTAAATAAAAGTCTCGCGCTGAGCGTTTCAGCGCCCAGGATAGATCAAAGGGCGATATCGCCGCATTAGTTGATTCGGACCCAAAAAGATCTGAGAACTGAGAGACAAAGTGAAGGATGATCGAGCCGTGAATCCCGATTGGGGGGGGGGAACTTGGAGATTTTTAAACTATTGGTTGCGGGAGCTTGATTCACTCGAGTCTTTAACGTGCAATGGATCACTGGCTATAATAAAGATTCCTCCATAACCCTGAGTGGCTTGTGTCAGGAACTCTGATTTAAGTGTCAACGGATCGAGGGCATCACAAAGAGTCAACACTGACTTGATGGCACATAATCAATCAATCATTTCCTGAACCTGGTGCTATAAAGATTATCTAGTTTTACCATTAATATTAGAATATTTATATCACACTACAGTATTTTAATGTGACATAGAATATTTATCTTTACTTTTTCAAAGCTTGCTTTTATTTATCTATTAACATAAGATCTTCATTCTTACTCTTTAAGAACAAGATAGAGATAATTATCTTGTGCCATGTTATTTACCAAGTGTTAAATAACCATGGTAAAACATAACTACTATTAATCAGAATTGTATCAGAGAGATACACAGTAAATTGCCCTCACCCAAAGAATTCTTTTCCAAGAGAAAAGAAAAAAACATGGCTAAGGTAAAATCAACAGTTAATATGGGCAAAAGCAACCCAAGTCTGGCTTTGAGCTGGAGATGAGAAAATAAGTAATGCCAACCCCCCGTGTTGAATTAGAGAAGTCTCAGATCCAACAGTATAAATTGCCCTATCACTGAGCTTCAGCTGTTAAAGTCAACATAGGATTTTCCACTTAAGTTGATGGAAGGCAACTTGCAACCTATAGATCAGAGCTTTCCAAACTGTGTGTCTGGACACGTTAGTGTGTCGGCTGCAGTGTCTGGGTGTGTCGCGGCTGCTGCTGCCTCCGAGCCCTGCCAGGATTCCTCGCAGGTCCTGGTGCCTGCCTTGTGCCTTGCTGCCTCCAAACCTGCTGTGATTCCGCGCAGGTCCTAGAGCCTGCCTTGTGCCCTGCTCTAAGAGTGTGTCGTGAAATGATGCATGTCTAAAAAGTGTGTCACCAACATGAAAAGTTTGGAAAGCTCTGCTATAGATCAAGCCAGGCCCAACTTGCATTACTGCCAGCTATTCTTTTGAAGATTGGAAAGTATCTCTTTCCAAAAAAGGCTGTTAATCCTTTCATCTTGTACCTATCTCCAATGCCTTTCACTCCATTCCTACCAAACTGTTAAAACTTTGGCAATTAAGTTCCAAAGCAAGTACAAAATTAAAGCTAGTTGCCTAGCAGGGTTATAAACCTGGAACAGACAACCTTGCTATTCATCAGTCGGCTCTATCTTGAAATGTCAAATGATGAAACCTGATTTTCTATAAAAGACAACTGACTCTCCACCATGAAGCATTCCACTGAAAATGATGAATGAAGATACTGAAGGCACTGGACTGTTTTACAAGTTCTAACATTCAAAATGGCTTGGGAATTTGAGCAGTCAACACTGTACTTGGCATTTCTAAGAATAGTTTGGAGATAAGCTAGTCATTCTTCAAAATACTTGTCTTTAAGAGTCCATCCATGAAAAGAATTAAGCTAATACAGTTTTTGTGGCCTGCCTATAAATTTACTAGTTTTTTTTTTGTTGTTGTTCAGTAAGATTTAGCAAACTGGATTGCAGCATGTAAGCTCTTTGGTTCCACTGTCAATTTCCCAGGATTTAAATCAGAAATGTATCTTTATACAGTAGCAATTTTCTTTATGATAAAACAGGAAAAATGAAAGTTAATTTAGTCATGATTCAATTTTACAATGCTAGTCAATTGAAGAATAATGAGGAGGAACTAAGTTTCATCTTGTCAATTAAATCCATACTGGTATACCTCATATCTCCAAACTTCTTGCTGATAACTGTTCCAACATTGCTGATAGCTGCTGTGGCCTTTTGCCCTGCTTGAGTCAGAGTTTCTTGAGTCTTCTTATACCTAGAATTATAAGTCAGCACAGCATAAACATAGGCTGACCATATTTCCTTGAGACAAAAACGGGACATTGGGATGGCAAAACGGGACGGGGTCTTATGTAATATTCCGTATTCATGAAAAAGACGGGTCCCTGCCCCCCTGGTCCACGCAATTGGCTCCCACCTGCAAACCCCGCCCCCTGGTCCATGCGATTGGCTCCTGCCTGCAAACCCCGCCACCGGTCCGTGCGATTAGCTCCCACTTGCAAACCCCGCCCCCCCAGTCTGTGCAACCCCCCCGGTCCCTCCTTTGCTGCGCACTGATAGGCAAGAGGGCTTCCTCTTCTGGGCTGCCTCCAATCAGCAGCTCCGGCCTGGATCCTCCTTCCGCGCCATTTCCATTTTAAAAAACGGGACAAAATTGAGATTTTTATCAAAACGACGGGACAGTTGAAAAATGCTTAAAAAACGGGACTGTCCCATTCAAAAAGGGACGTATGGTCAGCCTACATAAACAGCAATCTTAATTAAGAACAAGATTCAGGTTTTTGTGTCCTCAAGATATCTGCATATCACATAGCTGAAATCAGGAAGCTAACATTCTGCTGTAAGGACTAAGTGCCAAATTGCAAAGTCACTTGAAAAACAGTGAACAAGTCGTGCATATGTCGAAAACAGGTTACTCATTCTTTTGAGTTATTATTATGGTCCTAAATATTATGGCTGTGCATGGTTTGAAAATGATTTGGGTGTTTTGGAATGTAATGTGTAATTCACTTAATAGCAGCTTTTCCATGCAAGCCTGAAAAAGAATATGGTTACTTTAATGAACCACAATGAAGATATGGTTGCTTTAATGAGTCAGTTATTAAAGCTGCCACATTCTTTTTGAGATTCACACAGAAAACTGAAAAATGACAGCACTGTTTTAAGAGCTGCTGTACTTCTGCTCCCACATTCCAAAACACTGTCAAATGGTTTTCAAAGCTTATAGTGTTTACTGAACGTGCTCTAGACTAGAAAGATCAAGAAGCTTATACTATATATTAACAGCCTTAGGAGACTCAGGACTACAGACTAAAATAACATGCTACTTATGTTTCCTCAATATGTTAATTGCTAGTTATCTGTTATATACTGATGAATGAAATGGAGGGAAGCAATAAAAATGTGATTACTTCGCTAGAATAGAGACAGTCTAGAATTCTACCTTATCTTGTATTTTGTGAAGATTGGCTAAAGAAGAGTGAGCAGCAGCGGCATCCCCAAGAATCATTAAGCACATGGCAGGCAATCACAGATCATTGGTATGATGCACATGAGGCAGACTGATCTGTGTTGTACAGATGTGTAAAGCGTTGTACTGGTTAAAATTATCACATGGCTATGAAATTCATTTGATGGCTATGGGCAAGCTAGTTTCTCATAAGATTATGGCATGGAACATTTCAAGAATAAAAAAGCCGAGAAGAAGAAGGAGGAGGAGGAGGAGGAGGAGGAGGAGGAGGAGGAGGAGGAGGAGGAGGAGGAGGAAGAAAGAAAGAAGAAAGAAAGAAAGAAAGAAGAAAGAAGAAGAATATCCCACTAATTCTAGAGTTCCTTGAACAGGTTCATATTGAAAGGAATTCTGCTTTTTCTCTTAAAACAGCCACACAATGCATGCCATGCTTATTCAGACACAATCCTCTTAAATTTGCACATGACTGATTTATAGGACATGCTTTAACTTGCTATGCTTGCATTCCTTAGTAGGGCTGCTAAACTGTTTTAAAATCTAGAAACCAGCAACTCAGCTTTTAGTCTACAGTATTTGCTGAGTATGCTCATTCACATCTCACAATTTACCTTTCTCCTTCTACTCTCTGGAGGTATGTGCTCATACTCAAACACAATTATTACTATCCTTTCTTTTACTTCAACTCTTGTAAAAATACTGAGTAGGCAGGTGGAATCAGTCTATTTAGATTTACATGCAGTTGGTTCACCAAACAGTAAAACCCAGTTCACTAATTATAATTTAATTAAATATATTTCCTTTTTACTATAGAGTCTTAAAATGGAATCAACTGTGATCTAGGGGAATGGAGAAGTAAAAGAATAAAGTGAGATAAATAGAAGCGCATTATTAAAAGAAACAGTGCCATCCATTGTAGAATCAAGGCAAACCTACTCTTCTTGGGTCTTCAGTTCAAATTCCACAACAAAGCCTAACTTTCTGCCATTTCGATATAGCCCTTTTGCAAAATGTGTTCTTTTCCTTATGCAGGGTTTTCCCTTCTTCAACTTCTTTATATATCTGTACAGTCCAAAGAATAATATGCATAGTATTTAGATAATGAGATATGCTTACTGCCCAGACATACACTCAATATAAGACTATGTTTTTCTGGCTCAAACTTAACTGAAAGTAATTATAGGGTACTTTGTCTGATTCTATCTGAATTTACCTTCTTGATTACTATCCTGCCTCGGTTTTATTTTTGTGGGTAATGGTGATTGTTTATTGCACACTTTATATCTCTGTTTTTCAGTGCAGAGCTTAGAGCAGGGTTTCTCAGCCAGGGTTCCATGGAACCCGAGGGTTCCGCGAGAGATCACTAGGGGTTCCCTGGGAGATCACAATTTATTTAAAAAATTATTTCAAATTCGGGCAAGTTCACATTAAAGAGGTAAGCTTCATTCTTTATTTTTAGTTTAAGAACACTGTTAGTGCATATATATAGTAAAGGCCTACCCGTGAAACGAATATAATAATTTTGTAACTTCTGGCCTATATTTGAGTCTGAATGTGCAGGGGTTCCCGGAGGCCTGAAAATGCTAGGGATCCCACAATTATTTCTAGGAGCATAAGTTGGCAGACTCCACAGCTCTTTTGTTTTCATCCTCAGAAGCGCTCTGCAAGATAGACCAAGCCAATGAAAGAGCATTCCCAATGAACATCATGGTGGAGTGGGAGATGAAAGTAAAGCTATTGAAGCCAAATCTGTTCCACCCCAAGTTCTGGATTGCCCATGCAAATTATATTGAGTAATACTCAGAGTGGAAGAAGAGATGTATAAGAAGTTTGCACTCACGCAGTAGTAGTTTGTACATCATGCCAGCTTTTGCTGAAGTTCTGCTTCAGCTCATTCATCAGATTGATGCCCAGCTTTTGCTTTATTTCCAAAAGGTGCTTCTCTTTGGCTGCCAACACTTGGCGTAAAGTTGCAATTTCATCCTCTAGCTGCATATAAGGAACAAAGCAAAGGAAAAGCTTGGATTATTACTCCTCGTTGTTCAAGCCCATCAGTTTTAAGTGCCACACTTTCCTTAAGTACAATAATGCCAAATAAATTGAATCCCTACTGAATATATATTTCATTGCTTTTATATTCACTTAAGGAATGTCAAAATTTATGAATACAACTGTTCATGTAGAAAGAATGGGCTCAAATGGCTTATTAAAATTTTAAAATTACGCCTCACTATATGGCAGATCTCAGCAATGGTTATGTTAAGGCTGAACTTTGGGGTACAAGGGTAGGGAACCATAGCCCAGGAACCCCTAAATTATCAAGAAAAAAAGAATAGTTGATCACTGATTTATTTATTAGATTTCTATACCACCAATTTCATTATGACTCACGGTGGCTTACAGCATTTATAACATCCATGATATATATAGCAGAAAACAATAAATCATCCATAGTAAATATAAAATATTAAAACATTCACAGTAAACCGTATACACTAAGGTATCTACAGTAACAATATAACAAACACCTTAACATCCTACTATCGCTCTAAATTAATGATAACCCTAGTTCAACAATCGTATGACAGGTACACAATAGCCCACAATTTAAAGAAAATAACAAGCTGATATTCAGTTCCCAAAGTCCAGCCTTTACTGCTTTCCAGAAGGCTGTCAGACTGGAGGGTAATCTAAGCCCCAAAGGGAGGTGTTCTGTAGTGTTGGTGCCAGGACAGAAATGACAGTGTCCTGGCTTAGCCCCCCCACCCCCACCTCATGGAAACAGGATTACCAGAGTTTCTTCCAAGAGGTTTGCACTGGACAGGCTGATTCTAGTTGGAGAAGGTGGTCCTGAAAATACCACGATGCCAAGCAATATTTTTATAGGTCAAAACCAGTACCTTGAACTACACTTGGAAGCTTATTGGCACCAGCTTAATGTGCTCCTGGTGACAGTAATTGTTGTTTATTCGTTCAGTCGCCTCCGACTCTTCGTGACTTCATGGACCAGCCCACGCCAGAGCTTCCTGTCGGCCGTCACCATCCCCAGCTCCCCCATGGTTGAGTCTGTCACCTCCAGAATATCATCCATCCATCTTGCCCTTGGTCGGCCCCTCTTCCTTTTGCCTTCCACTTTCCCTAGCATCAGCATCTTCTCCAGGGTATCCTGTCTTCTCATTATGTGGCCAAAGTACTTCAGTTTTGCCTTTAATATCATTCCCTCAAGTGAGCAGTCTGGCTTGATTTCCTGGAGTATGGACTGGTTTGATCTTCTTGCAGTCCAAGGCACTCTCAGAATTTTCCTCCAACACCACAGTTCAAAAGCATCTATCTTCCTTCGCTCAGCCTTCCTTATGGTCCATATTATGGACAGTAATTAGGCCACCACAACTTGTAGCTTCTGGATGATCTTCAAAGGCAGCCCCAAGTACACCACACTGCTGTAGTTTATGCATGCGGTGATGAGGGTTACAATTACTGTTCCAAGATTCCTGGGCTCCGAGTAGGGCTGCAACTGGTGAACCAGCTGAAGCTAGGCAAAGATCCCCCTGGCCATGGCCTCCACCTGCCCTCCCGGCAGCAGCTGTAAAGACCCCCAAGGGAGCAATGCTTCCCTCTTGAAAGACTTCACTGGAGCTGGCTGAGAACCTTGGAGAACGAACAGTAACTCTGTCCTGCTTGGGTTAAACTTTAACCGGTTATATCCCCACCAGAAACTGGGATAAGACTTCCATGGCTGGCATAGTGATGTAAAGCTGGGCATAATCAGCATTCAGATGATATCAAACTCCAAACTAACAGATGACATCTCCCAGTGGGTTAATGTAGATACTAAGTCCTGGGAGAAGAGAACTGAACCCTAAGGTGCCCCACAGTTGGGTGACCACTGGGCAGATCTTTTCTCTCCTAAAACCACTGACCGAAACTGCCCACTAAGGAAGAAGAAGAAGCACGGTAAACAGTGCCTCTGATCCCCAAACGTATGGGCAGGCAAGGAGGATACCACAGTCAATCATGACTGCTGGGTGCACACCAGCAACAAAGGAACTACTGCCAAGGCTACTTTCATGTCTCCAAAGGGTCTTTGGGGCTTTTTGCAGAGTTGTCTAATTAGATTAAATGATAAAGAAAAGATGCCTGGCCAGTTGTGGCAAGTACAGCATAATTATCAGAGCATCAGGGAAAGGAAAGAGGGTGGTAGAGCAGGTAGGAAGAATGCAAGATGGCTCTGGAGTAAGAAGGGGCAGTGTGTATGATAGGAACTCCAGAAAGTATCCTGTCCAGCGCCCCTTGAAATCTGACAAAAGCTATGGGATGTGCTGAAAGCATTGAGTGTTTCTGTATCTCAAAGGCTTAAAAAACTTATCAGCAAATTAAAGGTCATTATTGTATATGCTCCTCCACCGTTATGATGGCTCGGAATAAAAACTCACTTTTAGGGCCATGAGTTTCCTAATTAAAAAAAAACACCTCTGAACTCCATTCAAAAAACCTCCTGCACCAGCGCATAAAAGTAGATAAAAGCATGCCAAAAACCAACTAATCCCATATAATATCACAAAGTAAGATACATTGCTACTGCAGATCAAAACATTTACATGAAGGTATTAAGTGCTATGCAAAATTTGAAATGTCTTGAGCTACACAGCTGTTCCGGAATCAAATGGTTCCATTTTGCACTCAATACACCGGTTTTGAATTCAAATTTTCCTGGAATGGGTGAAGTAGCATTGTACCTCTTCCAGTAAGGTTGGAACAAGATGTTTCAAATCTAAAACTTTTCAAATTCAAAACTTTTGAATTTCCCTAGTATCATGATAGCTGAATCTTCTAGGGGCTGGGCCAATCTTCCAGTGATACCTGACTTAATATGCAAACATAAATAAAAGGCAAAAATGGATGGAGCTGTTGAAAACCAGCCAGTTGGCAAATAAACATGAAGCAGCCTGTTTGCCTACTTATTTATTATCCATAACAGCTGTCCTGTAAAGATCCAGAATGAGGTAAAGATTCTGTAAAGATCCAGAAATTATGCACCAGAAAGCTACGGGTTGTTATCTGCATGTGTACTGTATGTCTCTTGATCAGATGGTTGGGCAATTATCTTCCTCTTTAAGAGAGACAGTCTACATTAATGTATTGTCGAAGGCTTTCACGGCCGGAGTTCAATGGCTGTTGTGGGTTTTCCGGGCTGTGTGGCCGTGTTCTGGAAGTTGTGGTTCCTAACGTTTCGCCAGCATCTGTGGCCAGCATCTTCAGAGGGCAGGAGCACAGATAGAAGCAAAAAAGCCTTTTTTGCTTCTATCTGTGCTCCTGCCCTCTGAAGATGCTGGCCACAGATGCTGGCGAAACGTTAGGAACCACAACTTCCAGAACACGGCCACACAGCCCGGAAGACCCACAACAGCCAGTCTACATTAACAATAAAAATTGGCTCCTGCATTATAAGCCAGCACAGCTAGAAGAAGGAGTCTTAAAAAGATCCAGTCTGACAAAGGGCAGGATGTGAAATTTAGGGTTATAACAAAACTGGCTGTTAAAGATAGGAGTTCTGCTTCATCTAGGGCTACCAGATCTGGCCTGTAAAAATCTGGATGAGCTCTAGCTTGGAGCAATACATTAGAGTGCTATCTTGTGGTCATCTGATTTCTGCAGCCAGATGTGGCAGCTCTAGCTTCATGTGGTGGCAATATGGTAAAGTTGGTGGGGAGAAAGAGGACCAGGTATGGGTACAATATTTACAGTGTTTGTTTACTGCCTTCGGAAAATCTAGTCAGGTTTATAAAATAAATATCTTCAACTATTGACTGTTTTCAAAGATGTGGAAAACCAAGAGGCCCACAGCTTCCAACGGTAGCATAACAGCTAATCTAAACAAGGAAAAATTCATTAGCTCTTCATAAAACTGGTAAGCTTGGAGAAGTTTCAAGCATTTCTGAAAGCAAATCTCCGATGCATTTCTTTGAAACAATGAAACAGTGTGGTATCTGACTATTGTGAATGTCGTCGCAGGATCAGACTTGACCTAGATTCCATAATTGCAAAGACTACAAAACAATCTGCACCGTGGCATGTGCTTTGAGGATAAAGGCCTTAACCTCAGCTCACATCAGTGAGAATGAAAGACTGGGGGATAAAGTCTTCTAGAGCTAAATGTAAAATTCTTTGTACTTAATTTTCACTAAATTTTATAAATCGTTAAGAGATGCACATACAGTAAATGATCAAGTAACCAGGAATGTATTACCTTGGTTCCTCAAAGCATTAGGTGTGGCCCCTCCAAAACAGATGCTGAATTGTGATTTTTTAATGTGACATAATAGTAAATTTTATTTATTTATTTATTTATATTTCAAATTTAGTCACTGCCCATCTCACTCACAGAGCAACTCTGGAAGGTTTACAATATATTGCATATTAATATGAACAATAATATTAATCACATTTAGTTAATGTTTAATTAAGCTTTCAATAATCTACTCAGAAAATTTCAGTTATTGGTACATTAAAAGCATAATAAAGAAATGATAATAAATAATTTTGACTTGTCCTGACCCCACCTACATCTTTATCCTTGCCTGGCTCACTTTTTGAACTGAGCCCTGGTACACAACTCAAAACGTGTCTTAGCCCCCACAAAAGTTATGTACTTTTGCATTTTATTAAGCACCCTCCTTTGTACATATGTAAACTCACTGTATTATTCAGCGCTTACTTTATTTAGCATCAGTGTTAGTACACATAGGGTTTCCCAATTTCATCTGCGTAACAATTGTATGAAGTGGCAAAAGATAAGACTCAGATACTTGCTCAAAGCTGCCACACACCGTATTTGTCATGTCTGGACAGATCTCCCCAAAGTCCAACAACAGTGTATTTGTTTTCTTCTCATTGTGTGAATATTAAACTAGACACAGATTGGCACCAATAGCAATGCTGCAAAAATGAAGAAACATGTGTTGAGATGTCTATGAAGGTTCTCAGTCATCCAGGTGGAATTGTCTGTAGCTTGAATCATGTCAACTGGATTTCTATTTTCTCAGTGGAAACGTTTCGCTCCTTGGATAAGGAGCGAAACGTTTCCACTGAGAAAATAGAAATCCAGTTGACATGATTCAAGCTACAGACATGTGTTGAGATGTCATGCTGCAAACTCCAGCCTTGTATACTTGTATCACAATGCTGATTGCAAGTATATAATTAACATACAGTAAGTTGCGCTGAGACAGGTTTTCTCTCTCTCTCTCTCTCTCACACACACACACACGCGCGCGCGCCTCAGCTCCTTTGACACCTATACAATTGCTTTTATCGGGGAAGAATAAAGTTCAGTTAACTTCTAGGGCACCATTTCATGCAATTGGTGGTAAATGTACAGCCCTAATTGTACAAAGTGATTGACCTGTAATATAAGCACATAGAGTACAGTTTCTTTCTCCATTTACTCTTACCATGCAATTATTTATTTATTATTTATTGTCACAACTTATATGCCACTCCGTTTGTGGTGTCTCTGAAAGGTTAAAAATGAAAATCAATTAATACCATTAACAATGGATCGAGTTGATGTGCCATCACTTGGGAGGAGCATGGTGATATTCATCCCCAAATGCTATTCTGAAGAGCCACAAAAATATAGGAAGGTGTCAGGGAAATTGGCAAAGAAACAACGCTGAGTCGAAGTTCAACTCTAGTATCTTTACTGTTTCCACCACACACAGAATCTTGCCAGACTAAAGGTTCCTAAACTGAGCTAAGGGGAAAAATACCCTTGGGAATCTAGGGCGGTGCTGGTCTTTCTTCCTCGCCCCCCCCCCCACACACTCTAAGCTGTGCGAACGCTTATCAGCCTGGAATGCGCTCTCTGCCCCCTCAGCTCCCAGCTCCATCACATCACCCTCCTCTTCAGGGGCACATTCCATTACAAAAGGCGAGAGTAGTCTGGATATCTGGAGGTAAGCTTTTCAAAGGAGGGGGCCTTCAGGGTCCCTGAAGATGGCGTTCCCTCAATGGTGGAACCCTCAGTAAGCCCTCTCTCCCAGATATTACTGGATGGGCAGATTTCACTCAGAGAAGGTGGTCACAAAGATAGCCACGCCTTGAGCCATATAGGGGTTTAAAGTTGACAACCAGCACCCGCATTACAGCCAATACAGTTTCCAGAGTAATGGTATTACATGGATGAATCTCAGTGAACCTATAACTACATTGGCCACTGCATTTTCCATAAACTAAAGCTTCTGGATGGTCTTCAGGGGCTGTTTTATGTAGAATGCATTACAATAATCCAGCTGCAATGTGACTAGTGTGTGAGTAAAGCCTCCTGATCCAGAGAAGGCCACATCTAATGTGCAACATGTGACTATGCATTGACCCTTCTGCACACAGCCTTCACATACTGTGTAAGTAGGAGCAATGAATCCTGAAGGACTCCTTACTGCAGGTTAGGTCTGTGTAGGGAAGCACTACCTAGTCCAAAGTCAAGGATACAGTTGGCTTCCAAATTCATAGCCTTGTCTTGAATGGATTCAATCTAAGCCTATTTCTCCCTATCTAGACCCTAACATCCTCAAGAGATCAAGTCAGGATCTCCTGCCTAGCCTAGGGTACAGATATATAACTGGATATTATCAGCATATGGATGATACCCCATGGTGATGGATCACCACTCCCAGCAGCTTCAGGTAGATGGTAAATAGTAGCTGGGGACAACTGAACCCTCAAATAGCCCATTGAAGAACAATGCCCCCCCTTCCCAATTCTGACAGCCAATCTAGGAGGAGGATATCATGGTCAATAGTGTCCAAGAGGACTGGGATAATTGCACTCCTTCCATCTCAGTCCCACCAAAGGTTACCAACAAGAGCAACCAATGCAATTTTGGTCCCATACCCAGACCTGAATCTTGACCAAAAAGGTCCAGATAAACTGTTTTAACCAGGGCTCTTTGTAACTATAATCCAATAGCTGTACACAAGTAAGTGACCAAGAATAATAGCAAGTGAAAAAATAGTAAAAAGCAATGATTTCTAAAAAAAAACCAATTTTTTAAAGATGATGTATAAAGGTCAAATAAAATTACCTTGACTGCTTCAACTTTTAATTCTTCTCGCTCTTCTTCAGAAATCACATTGGTCAAATCAGCATCAGTAATGGTGTCTTCATCTGTCTCATGGAACACTTGTCTTTCTAACAGACCTTTGGAAATAAGGCAGAAAAGAGTGAAAAAGTAAAGATAAAGGCTCCTTCAAGGCAAGCCTGACTCCTGGATCTTCATGGACAAGTCAATGTATATTCCTTGACAACAGTACAGAAATGGCTTCCCATTCTTTCAATTTCCCAGTCTAGCTTATTGTTCTGGTATTTCCACCATTCTTCTATCAAGTTACTAATCAAGCCTATGTGACTCTCTCTCTCTCTCTCCAAATCTGTACCCACATGCTTCAGGCAAACTTGGCCCAAACTTATCTTCTGAACCTAGAAAAGTGTGCCGTCTCCTGCTGAGGAGAATGCTGAAAAATATTTCAGAGATCTTCAGCATTCATTTGTTTCTTGTACAACTAAGCCGTCTTGAAGTCCCCTCTGTTTATATAAACCACTTCAGAACGTATTTGTTTATTGTATTAGTTGAGATTGTAACAAGAGGTTCCACAGCTTAGTAGCAGTATAAATGTTCTGATGCAGATAGAACAGATTCCTGTTTTTCCAATTAGGGAAAGATCAGATTGTAGAGGCAGTAAAGCTTCTCTATGTGAGACCTTGGACATTGCCTACTGAAGCAAAGAGCACTTAGCTATAATCATGTTGCTGTCAATAAGAATTTTGCACCAAATTGCAATAAAATCCAAATTGCTTGCCAAACCAAAACAACCTATATGTGATATGGACATAACATGGCTTATCTGCACTGAAAACATCTAGAAATTATGTCTATGTTATTAAAGTATATTTGAGCAGTTCCTAGATAACACATTTTGTTTCTTTCTTCCTAGAACAGTGTTTCTAAACCTTGGCAACTTTAAGATGTGTGGACTTCAACTCCCAGAATTCCCCAGCCAGCCATGCTGGCTAGGGAATTCTGGGAGTTGAAGTCCACACATCTTAAAGTTGCTAAGGTTGAAAAACACTGCCCTAGAACAAAAATAATATTTTATTTACTGATTGATTGATTGATTGATTGAATGTATACAGCTGCCCATCTCTGGGCAGCGTACACAATTAAAACAAAAGCTAAACATTCAATATAATTTATCCACTAAAACAGTTAAAAACAATTACAAACTATAATGAAAGACAGGAAAGAGTGCAGTCAACTTATACTTATTATGAATATGTATTTGTCATCTACAAAATCAGATGATACAAAAGTGCTAAATGTTTGTCTGGTTAAGATGAATAAAATGGACAAGACTTTTGCTGCCTTAGATTGCCTACATACAGATTTCTAATTTGAAAGTAGAGTACTTGCTGTAATTCTTGTGTTGGAATCTTAACCTTCCTTTTAATAAATACCATTAATTGGACTTTTGTTTTTTGAATCAACTGTGTCAAGACTAGAATATAAGGATGTAAATCTGACAATGACAACTCATTAATAGGCCATGTTAGCTGGCACTGCTAGAGGCTTTAGAATCAGTAACATCTGGAGAACCAGAAACTCACTACCCTGATATAGGGAATTAGTATAATTATAATACTCCCCATAAAACTGCCTGATGACAGCTGCAAGTGTTCAGGTCAACATAAGATAACAGAGGATGACTATATTCTACAAGGCATCAGATAACGCTTTGTCATTGCAACAGAAAAGAAGGAGCAGGTATTATATTCTTTAATGCAGGGGTCCCCAACCCCCAGGCCGCTACTGGTCTGTGGCCTGTCAGAAAACAGGCTGCACAGCCCGCCCATCGAGCTCTGCCCATGGCCCATGTGGCCCGCCCATCGAGCCCCGCCCATGCCCCGCCCATCAAGCCCCGCCCATGGCCCACCCATAGCCCACGTGGTGAAACCGGTCCCTGGTGCCAAAAAGGTTGGGGACCATTGCTTTAATGTATTTTCTTTAAAGCTCTGAAAAGACCCATAGAAGCGTTGTTCACTTTTGTTACACAGTATCTCAAACAATATGCAAAGTAAATATAGTGTGCTTCCATGCTCATTATTATTCCAATACTTAAAGTTCTGTAGGACAACTTTCCCAGCTGTTGACTTCTAGATGTGTTGGGACAATGCACTCCAACATTCCCAGTCAGTCTTTGGCCAATAGCACTACATTGGATGATTTTCTGCTTTTCTCACAATCACTGATATGCTGAAGGCAGCTCACAAGGCTTCGTTCATTTGTTCCAAGGAAACTCTAGACAATCAAGCCACCACCACCCATAAGGCTTTTAGACAAGCCTATCTAGAAAAGGTAAAAGAAGGAGTTAAGCAACAGGCTGTTCTGGCTTGGAATATGAAGAGATGCAGCAAGGGCCCTCTTATTTCCTCCTAGTCACCATCACTGGCAAAGAGCAGGTTAAACCTGTGGAACAGATTTCTTTCTTGGGGTACCTTTGTGAAATCTACTTGCATACAGTTGTCATAGTGGGAGACACAAAGATAACACAAATAGGAAATAAGCATTAGTGTATCATTCTTGAAAGTATAAATAGGGGTACAGGCCCAGTGTCAGGGTTGCCACAGTGCAAGCCCTGCCATGCGTGTTGAATTGTATTTGAGAATGGATTGTTAACAATGCGTGTCTGTGCAAAGGATTTCAAGAGAAGGGAGTGGGAGAACACTGAGAGTGAAATTCCAACAAGACTGTTTACAGCTAGTCAAGGCCATGCACCTGCATCGCTTGGTACTGAAGAGAAAGATGCTGATGGGAGGGGGAGCGTGGCTGGATGGGAAAAGTACTGGACAATGCATCATCAAGGGAGGAGTGACACATAGGTGGGAGGAAGAGTGAGGTTTGACTGTTTGGTGGGAATTGGGTCATTCTGGTTTTAGATATGTTCTGAATTGTAATACTTTCAATAAAGCTTTCTACTATACTCTAAATGGAGTGTACTGAGGAATGCTGAATTGGAGGATTAAATCCAGAGACATCACACCCAGCTTTCTGGAAAGAAGCTTATAACTTGGGTAGAAGCAATTTAGTACATTATAGGCTGTGCTCCTTGTGTTTAGAGAAAATAAACAATTTGAGATGTATTAGGCTGGAAGAAAATTACTGTCCAAGGCTATCCAGTAAACATCCTCAAGCTGAGATAAGACTTATCCTCAGGATCCTCATATATAGTTTTCCACGTGGCCTGTCAACTCATTTGACCTTATGACTCTACTGAAGATGATGCAATGCCTTGCCAAGGGCTTCATTACCAAGCAGATATGATAGACATTATCTCTGAATAAACTCATTAAAAAGTCAGCATGGTGATTTAACAAAGTGGACATCCTAATCATAAAGAAGATTTTATAACAGATGGCTTGAAGATAGTTTTAAAAATGCAGCAAAAGGTTCTTGAGACATGGTGAAAATTTATGAAGCTTAAAGGTTGTAGACATGCTGTAAAATATCAGGTCCAAATTCTCTGCAGAGAACAGTACATGTTGACCAGCAAACATATGTTCATTTCTTTGCTGCCAGATCTACAATTCCATTTTTCTCCATCACATATACAACCTTCCCTCATTATCATCACTTTGTACAGCTCATTAATTTAGACCGTATGACCATTTAAATGGCACAAAATATATTCAAAAGAAATAACAAAGGAACTTTGGAAGGAAGCAGAGAATCTGTGTAGTTCAGTTCAGATAGTTGCTAAATACCTTCACATTTCTTTATGCATGCTGGTTTGAATATCAACCTTAAAGGAAGTTAATTAAAGCCAATTACGTCGTTTCCTTTCTTTACAGGCAATAACATCATACAAAGTTACTATAGTTCTTATGTTCTGCTCCTTAAACTAATATTTTAAGTCGATAGATCTTGTAAAGCAAACTGCTACTGCATGACAGTTAAATGTTAAGAGTGATGTAAGAACATCCTATTATGCTTCTGAGAATAGTCTTTCTGGACCACACCACTTTATTTCAATGATAAACCAGACACTGAGAACAGTGAGAAGTTCAGTTTCCTGCAATGGATCATCATTGGCGATCACTCGTAGCCGAGTAAGATTGTCTTCCAAAGGTAAAATTTT
Organism: Charina bottae; assembly: GCA_023362775.1. NCBI lineage: Eukaryota > Metazoa > Chordata > Lepidosauria > Squamata > Charinaidae > Charina > Charina bottae. Next base: position 4,732,535 of record JALMGJ010000001.1, on the reverse strand, counting down.
AACAGTGGATCCGTAAGTGGCTATAAAGGCCAATTCTGGATCCGCACAACCTCCCACAGTGAGGGCATAGGTTTCCGGGTGGGAGACGGTCATGATGAGGGTTTGCCTGACGTGCCTTCCCTTTAGCTCTTTTCTCCCTTTCGCCCTGTACTCGTGCTTCTTCAAAGTCCATAGCACCATTAATAAAGGCTGACCTCCAATTGAAATGCTCATGTGTTAGGGCTTCCCAGTTCTCAATGCTGATATTACATTTTTTTAAATTAGCTTTGAGAGTATCTTTGAATCTCTTTTGCTGTCCACCAATATTCCATTTTCCATTCTTAAGTTGGGAGTAAAGTAGCTGCTTTGGAAGACGATGGTCAGGCATTCGAACAACATGACTGGTCCAGCGAAGTTGATGTTGGATGATCATTGTTTCAATGCTGGTGGTTTTCGCTTCTTCTTGCAGTGTCCGTATATTCCATGTTCCAAAATTCATGTGTTTTTTACGACCGCTAGATGGTGACCCCACCGGTCGCGGTAATCCAGTCAGGGAGAAAATGAGGCAGACTATGTTTAGGGCACCTTTTCTAGCCCCCTCCCCATATGGGGTGAGCAGAGTGGATCCTAAATAGGGCTGCTCAGTCGTGGATACAGCTGCCGAACTACTCAACTGCCTCGATCCTTGAGTTGGGGCTACTGAATCCGTATCCACCGCCCATGTGCTGGTCCATGACTAGGAGCTTCCGGATTTCACAGTCCTGCCCCCGTTGCCATTCGTCAATCGCCATGGGACTTTTGGTTGTTTTGGGTTTGGTGTGGTTGGAAGACGCCTGTGCGTGAATTTGTTTTATGTGTGGAGATCGGTGCACAACGATCAGCACACAACCTTCACAGAAAAAGGCTCTAATCCAATGGCATGGATACCATGACGATTGGTGACCTTTTGTCTGCTGCAGCCTTCATCCGCCTTCGCAGCCGTTGTAACAATACACCTTGTTATCTTCCGCCTGTTCTGCCATTGAGGACTTTCTTGGATCGTTCTTTGTCTGGTTCCTCCCCCTGGACCTTACCGCCATGGGTGACCCTGCCAGGAGTACATGACTCCCGACGGCTTCGCTCACAGGGTTCATTGGGAACACACAAGCCCACTTATCCACTGCAATGGATCAAACAGACCTAAAGATATTAACTATATAAAAGAAATGGAACCAGTTCTTAAGAACAATTTAAAATTTAAAAAATAACACAAAACTCACTCGCAGAACACATATTTTGGAGGTGAGAAGAGTCGGTGTTTAGATGCATCAGCTCATACTTCTAGGGTAGGAACAAACTGGCACCACGGTGCTATTATCCATGCTAGGGGAGGAGCTCTTACCCAAATTTACCTCCACCTCTTTGCTGCCATCTACCGGCCACCCAGCTTTTTGCAGTAGCTCTGTAGTTGATGGCAAAGAAGTGAAGGTGTTGCCTCCCTGGGCTCAGGAATAGCTCAACATGAACATTGTGCTGGAGAAACAAAGGGATTAATTCTAGGGAGAAAGCAATGGTAAACTTGGACAGGAAGGATATTTCTGACAAACAAAGATCAGAACTCTTAAAGGAAAGCTTTTTCCAGTAGCAATGGACAGTTGTAAAAGCTTATATTAAGAAAGAGTAGGAACCCAGAAGCCTTCAATTATGGATTAATAGTTACTAAAAGAACCAATCAGTCAGTCCTGCATTATTTATTTATTTATTTATAATTCAAATTTATCACCATTATCACCATTTATTTATAATTCAAATTTATCACCTTTTATCAGCATTAAATAAAGACTGACTGATCCCTTGAAGTGATGAGTAGCATGCAGAAACTAATTTTGGGGCATGTAATGCAAATGAATGATGGACTATAAAAAGCAAGTATGTTTTGCAAGTCGAAGAAAGGGAAGACAACAAAAATGGGTGGGATCAAGAGATCACTGTTATCTCCTTAGAAGAGCTACAGGTTTTCCCTAGTGGACAGGTTGAAACGGTGGGCATTTATTCTTACAGTTGCCAATGACTGGGCCCAACTTGATGGCACCCAACTAACTAAATCAAGTAAAGATACACAAAGGAGTTTGAAATCTGTTATCAAATTTACAAGCTGCTCTTAGTGAAACCACACAGTAATGTAACTGATTAGGATTTAAGTTGGACTGCAGCTCTAATTATACAAAAATTGCTGTACCAATGAGGTAAACATTACACAGGATATGAGCTATGTTAACAGAAGTTATATAAATAAGTCTTTCTATGAAATATGAGTTTGCACAATTTACTTAGGTGTTCTGTTTTTTGTTTTTTATTGCTAGCTGCCTTCAGTATCATTCATTGGTAGAAATGGGGATATACATCCAAATAAATAAGTTATCAAAAGAAACATTCATTTCACTCAGCACTAATAGGTTTTAGAGGCCCAGTAATTTCCTATACAAATATAAGCTCTACTGGATCAGGCCAGGGACCATTTTAATCCAGCATTTTGTTCCTCACAGTAGCCAACATGTTCCTTCTGGGTTGCTTGCAAGCAGGAAGTGGAGACCTCTCCTGCCATTGTTTCCTGCAACTGGTATCCAGAGACCTGCTCCCTCCAACCTGGTGGAACCTGAGTCTCAAGATTAATAACCTTAAAGTGACCCAAGTTAGGGGTCATCTCAGCATCTTGTGATAATGAATTCCACAGGTTAATTATGGGCGGTGATTTGTCAGCTCTATATCTCCTTCCAACTGGATGATCTATAGTCATAATGTTTTTTAAAGAGGGAGAAGAAGTTATCTCTGTCCACTTCCTTCATGACATGCGTATGTGTTTGTGTACAAACACACACACACCTTGTTCAGGTCAGTCACCCTTCTTTCCAAGCTTAAGAATCTCAAACATTCTGGCGTTTTCTGATAAGAAAGGTGGTCCAGCATCTTGATCACTTTGATTTCCATTTTTGCCAGCCCCATTATATCTTTTTTCAAATGTGACAACCAGAACTGTACAGTTTCCAAGTGCAAATTTACCACAGATTTGTATAAGGGTATTACAATATTTCCAGTATTATTTTTAATCTGTTCTCTATCTCTAGCATGGAATATGTCTTTTTCACATCACAACTGCTGCACCCTGAGTCATCCACTATGATCCCAAGAATGTTCTTCTGGTTGTTACTAACAGCTCAGACCCCCATCCTATGTATATATGTAAATTTGCCCCAATGTGCATCATTTGATACTTATTTAAACTGGACTGCATTTGATATTTGCTTGATAATCCACCCAGTTTAAACAGATCTTTCTGAAGCTTTTCACAATCACATTTGGTTTTTACAACCCTGAATGGTTTACTTTCACCACTGCTTATTCATAAATAAATTCCAAATTCAATTTTCTTTGGAAAGAAATTATAGGAGTCTTACTGTATTTGTATTTTATATATCTACTAGGTATAATTACAGTCAATGATCAGCAATATAATAACATATAAAACACAGAATCGACAATCAAATAAAATAGAAACAATGAAGCTGTCATTTAAAACCTAAGAAATTCTGACTTAAAAAAGGAAAACAAAACCCAAGATTAGGATACCTAGCAGATAAAAACTTAGTGATGGTGGGATTCCAGTCTGACAGGAGGAAAACAATCATCTCTCCCTCATAAAAGATTTGATTTTTGTTGGGAGAAGGTAAAAGTTTACCAACACATACATTATTGTAGAAGGAATAAAAGAAAACATGAGTTACAAGGGCTGCATTTCTTGGTGAAAGGGTTTCTACTATTGTACAGAACCTCCCATATAATACTAAAGAAGGTAAAGCATTGAAAGGAGACAAAGTAAAGGCTCTACAGTGTGCTGGACAAACAAGAATGAATAAGCTGTTGGAAATATAGAGGTGTTTTGGAGCTGGAACCTACCAGTGGTGATTAGCTAAAGCACTCATGTCCTTCTGCCATGTGATGTTGAAAACGTTCTGACAGATTTTTCACTGTAGCTCTCTTTAAATCCAGGGGGAGTAGAGAAAAGACAAAGAGGCCGCAATCACACAGGTTGGCTAAGAGTTTTTGCTTTCCACCTTTCCACATGAAAAGTCATCCAGGAGAATTAACAGGGTCAGTGAACCATTAGAGAACAAAAGTTTAAGCTAGTAAAAGAGTTGGCAAATGTGGGATCTCGCCTCCAAAGGGATTCCATGCAGATTAAGGCATTTGAGACACAGCATGGGACCCAGAAGAGTGCTCATAAAAACCCAGACTGAACAATGTCTAAGGGCTTTAGATCATTGTAAATGCATACATGAGCACCGTAGGACATTTGAGATACAGTATAGTTTTAGCTTTGAAAAACTCAGTCGTGGCAAGTATGCATCTACCCACTTTAGAATGGAAAAAGCCTAGAATTGCCTTGGCATTATTGTTAGCTTTGGCAAAGATAGATCTGACTTGTTCCCTCTAGCTTCCGGTAGCTTGGGAAATTATGCCAAGATATTTAAAAGCTGGAACTTGTTCAGTTTCATTATTTCTAATTTACCACTGATGTTTATGGAAACTAGGACTTCCCAAGAAGAGCATAATGTTGGTTTTGGAGTAGTTGATTGTAATGGAATACAATATTTCATTAAAGCCTGTAGACCTCTCTTAAGACCACTTGGATAAATGAAAGAATTGCTGCATCACTGGCATTTGGTAGCACTGCCCAATGCTTGTTATTAGTTTAGGATGGTGGAATTCCTTTTTGGTTAGAGCAATATTGAACAACGGGGGAGATAAAATACAACCCTGTTTCACATCTCAATTGATTGGAACGTCTTCAGTAAGGTGGCCAGCTCTATCTCATCTGACTTGGGTGACTGTATTTTCATACAGCATCCTAATTAGAGAGAGTAAATGCTGGTCAATGGATGTGAGGGGCACTTTCCACCAGACACTGTCCCTTGGAATAGAATCAAAGGCTGATTTTAAATCAATAAAGGCCACATATAAAGGGCAGTGTTGCCTATGTGTATATTCTATTAGGAATTGTAAGGTGGGGCCATTATAGACTCCATAAATCCTGCTTGCTCCTGAGCTAGGAATTTCTCTTGATCCAGTCAATCCAATAACTTAGAATATAGGAAATGGACATATCGTTTACTAGGCACACTTAAAAGACTTAACTGGGCAATAATCTGAAGAATCTGAACGGTTGCCATGCTTAGGGATGAAAATGTTTATAGAACAGTTCCAGTCATCATGGATTTTAAGTGTATTATTTATGTGAGTAAAAAGGAAGGCCAAGACAGGGACCCACCCATCAGCATTTTCCTCTAGTCGCTCAGGTAGAATTAGATTACTAACCTTGCAATGGGTTAGTCTAAGAATCTCTGAATGGGAAACTGGAGCCAAGAGGGAGTGTTATGCAGCATCTCACATTCAGGCTGGCAGATAGTAGGGGAGGAGCCATATAGTTTACTGAACTACAGAACTCTTCCCATCTAGCCTCCAAGAACTCTGCAGGGTTTGAGGTTGCTAGCAGGCATTCCCAAGACTGGGGAAGCTCATTTGAGGATAGTAAAAGTTATACTGCCTGAGCCTCCTTTGCAGACCATTTACTCCTGTGGCCAATTCCAGCTCTGAAACTCCCTTCATTACTTGGGTAGAGCCAAGAAAGAGTCATAAAGGATATGAAGGTGACCTGGCTGCGACATCCGTCACCCCATCAATTGCCTTGGTTGATTTGGTTGAGTCTTACTGATGTTTCCATTTTTTTGGATAGATTTACACACATGCAGATTAACGATGCCTCCAGCTGTGGGATAATTGTTCACACATCCAATTTCTAGGGAGGCAGTTGATGCCACCTCTCTCTCAATCACTTTTTCAGTCTCATTGAAAACACCACCTGTCTTTCTTTTCACATAACCCTCTTGCCTATACCTTGACTGGAAGATGGAGGAAGAGTAACCTGTTGTGACTTTTCATTAGTCGTTCTAGATTGGTGTTTCTCAACCTCAGCAACTTTAAGACGTGTGGACTTCAACTCCCAGGTTGAGAAATGCTGTCCTAGATGATGTGGAGACACATTGCCTCACCATGGGCAATCACAGCTCCTCAGCTTCAGGGCAACCCACATGGATAGCCCTACTCATATAACTCTGATGAAGCTCCTGATCAATATGAGAGATACTGAAATATTTTCTCTAGCTATGAGAAAATAATAGCATTGAAGTCATTCAGGAAAAAAGGCAGTATTTATTAAGAGAATGTTAGAAGATGACAAAGTTCACACAAATATCACAACAGAATATCAAGTCATAATGTAATGAAACATACATAAAGCAGCTGTTTAACAGTAATAATGTGCCTAATAGGACAACTGAAAAAAGAGTCATGACCTGCAAGCTTGTAATCTAGCAGACAAGGTAGGAAAAAACACTCATTTCCATATGGTTACATATTATATTCTTAAGGCTTAGAACACAGAATACAAAAGAAAAGGTACAGTTTCATTCAAGTTAAGCTGGACTCCTGGGACTTCAGAGATACACCCCAATGACAATTATTCCTAGCCAGGCAAAAGAGCAATGGCTCCTTAGATGGAAAGGCCATAGACAGAAAAAGTCCTCTGAGAGAGAAGTCAAACATGGCTGTTGGCCCAAATGCCATTTGTTTGCTTATTTGTTTGTTCATTCATTCAATTTATATAGCTTTCCGTCTCATATACATGCTGTAGGCCAGGGCTTTCCAAAGTGCCGCCGCTGGCGACACACCAGCGGCGGCGGCGGTGTGGCGGCGGGCGCACGGCAGCAGCGCAGGGAGGTGTGCGGCGGCGTGTGCGTGCACGGCGGCGCCGCGGGGGGGCGTGCGGCGGCGCTCGCGTGCATGGCGGCAGCCTCCACTAAAACACGGAAGCACTGATCCCGCGCCGCTGCGCACGGCCGCTTCTGGGTGGTGTGGCGACACACCACGCTGTGTGTGGCGACACACTTTTGTGTCGCGACACACAGTTTGGAAAGCTCTGCTCTAGGCAGTTCACACCTAACAAGTATCTGATTTTCACACACTGCCTTCGCAGCAGCCAGAACAATGTACTTGGGGTAGGAGAAGGGGTGTCCGCAGGGACGGGGTTAGAAAAATGAAGATGGCAGCCACGACCATGAGACCAAAGCCCCGCTCCCTTTTTACGTGCATTGTACATTTATGTTTTATGTACATTTACATTTCATGTTGTGATGCATGTAAAAAGGGTGGGGCCTTGATCGCATGGTTGTGGCTGCCATCTTGGCTTCTATGAGGACACCCCTGGATAGGAGAAAAAAAATATGACCTGTTTTTAATAGATTCCTAAGAAATCCAGTTACTAACTTAAAGAAAGTTACTCCTTTTGGACATTTGGGAAAAAAATGTTTTGTCATTTGATAATATACTCTGGAGATTGTAATCCATGTTCCTTATTGCTTAAATTAAAATTATTTTGAAATTCACTCTTTTTTGGTGGGTGGTATGTTTGTCCTGAAAACACAAACAACATTCAATAGGATTTAATGTTCCTTGACAATTGCTATTAATACTTAAAAATAATGGAAGATTCTGTTTGTCAGGACTAGTTTGTCTCCAAATGACCAAATGAGAGCCAGTTTGGTCTAGTGGTTAAGGCAACGGGCTAGAAACCAGGAGACTGAGAGTTCTAGTCCCGCCTTAGGCCTGAAAGCCGGCTGGGTGACCTTGGGCCAGTCACTCTCTCTCAGCCCAACTCAACTCACAGGGTAGTTGTTGTGGGGAAAATAGGAGGAGGAAGGAGTATTAGGTATGTTTGCCGCCTTGAGTTATTTATAAAAATAATAAAGACGGGATATAAATAAATTTAAAAATGCAAAATGTCATCAGCTTGGACTCACAGAGTTAGTTATATGTAGTCCTACTCTTTCCATTTAGGAATGAAGCTAAAACTTTCCTGTTCAGTCAGGTCTTCTGAGTTGGATTAACAATAATAATGTTTGTTCTGATTGTCTGGTTTCTGATTTTTTTTAAAAAAATTAGACCATTAGGGGTTCTGCACGTCCAGCTAGTGGAAAAGCAGATACCCATTACATGGTGGAACCCATTTCTAATTACCTTTTGTGAGGAAGTTAGCCTTTTTTGTTCTGGAATAACTCTTCAAAATTAAAGATGGATATGATATACCAAGTGGGCGGAAAGTGAAAATGATAACTAAACGCCATTATGGTAGAGTCTGAATTAGAATTGTTCAAGAAACTGAGAAGCAGTGTCCACAATCTTTTCATCACTGTACAAACTCCTTCACAACGCTGTACAAAAGATTTAAGGAGTATGCCTGGTACTTCAAAATGCTTATTCCCTCAGCAGGCACTGAACTATATAATAATGTTTTCTTCTCCCCGCAACCTTTTCATAACTCAAAACAATAAAATTTAAAGAACCTTTTAGAGGCCTTACATAACACCTCATAATGTGTAGGAAGCATACTAGCAGCACAGGCATTACATGAATTCTGGGTAATCCTTCAAAATATGGTCTAACTGTTGAAATCAGTCTGGCAACTTTCTATTAGAACGGTGAATTGAATGTGTCCTGACCTTCAGTTATTTAGCTTGATAAACAATCATTAAATGCCACACAGAGTAGAACTGCAAAATAAAATTGTCGTCACTCACAAACCTCTCTCACATCTGTGCCTGAATACTGGCAGAATATTTTGAGAGGAAAAGATTTACATGAACCTGTTAGAGAGTAGGCACTCATTAGAAAATGGCTCTGGCTTTTCTGGATGATCTAGAATCCAGCATCTGGCTTTTCTGGATGATCGCTGTCATTTCACTTTATACATCACAGTGTAAGACTAATAATGCTGAGAGGCTGGCATCCAAAGGATACTTACCCAAGAGCAAGTCCCATTCAAACCCATGAGTTTTAACACAAAGCTGGAACTTGCAACTAGCTATGACTCTGCAGTGTGCATGGACACAATGAAGCAAGTTTCTTTCAATTATTTGAGAATGATTGCATGCAATATCAAAACATACGTGTTTAAACTGCATCAACTGTACAATTTTTCAGTCTGATGCAACACATGTTTTACTTGGAAAGAAATCTCACTCAGCACAATGAGCCCTTGGTACAAGTATAAATAATTATTCAACCGTGAAATTTATTTATTTTTTATTTATTTTCTATCCCTTTATTATTTTTATAAATAACTCAAGGCGGCCAACATAGCTAATATGCCTTCCTCCTCCTCTTTTCCCCACAACAACCACCCTGTGAGGTAAGTTGGGCTGAGAGAGTGACTGGCCCAAGGTCACCCAGCCGGCTTTCATGCCTAAGGCGGGACTAGAACTCTCAGTCTCCTGGTTTCCTATTGGCTCCTTCCCAGGGCTGAGAGAGAGTGACTGGCCCAAGGTCACCCAGCCGGCTTTCATGCCTCAGGTGGGACTAGAACTCTCAGTCTCCTGGTTTCCTATTGGCTCCTTCCCAGGGCTGAGAGAGAGTGACTGGCCTAAGGTCACCCAGCCGGCTTTCATGCCTCAGGCGGGACTAGAACTCTCAGTCTCCTGGTTTCTAGCCTGGTGCCTTAACGACTAGACCAAACTATTGCACCAAATTACATTCAATCCCTTTATTAAGACTAACCAATAATGAGTGAATATGTCCATTTAAAGGCAACTTCCCTTGTTTTGCAAACTTGTTTCCAATGTACATGTTTATTCACAAGAGGCAGTATGAAATTATTCCTATAATATATTATTTGGCAGAATGTTATAAAAATGTTTCTTTCAGAAAAATTCCAACATGTCTGCAGAATGGCACTGGGTAAATCTTTCTGGATTTTCTCTAAGGGCATGAACAACACTTTAAAAAAAAGTAGTATGAAAGCCTTCCTCAATGATTTCTTAGGTTTAGAAATTGATACTGATGTAACTAATGGAATCACAAGAAGAGGATTATAGTCTCTATAATAGAACAGAGGTAATTAAGAAGGGGCGTGGTGGCTCAGCGGGTAAGATGCCAGGCTTGTCGATTGGAAGATCACAAGTTCGGAGGTTAGAATCCCTAGTCCCGCGTGACGGAGTGAGCTCCCGCACTCACCCCAGCTCTTGCCAACCTAGCAATTTGAAAGCGTGCAAATACAAGTAGATTAATAGGTACCACTTCGGTGGGTAGGTAACAGCGTTCCGTGCGCGTCATGCCGGCCACATGACCGCGGAAGCGTCTTCGGACAACGCTGGCTCTTCAGCTAACAAACGGAGATGAGCACCGGCCCCTAGAATCAGACACGACTGCACAAATGTGCGGGGGGAACCTTTACCTTTTTAATTAAGGAAATGCTGCATGGAAGAGCTCTAATTTAACTAGATCTCTCTCCACTAATAATTTACTAACAAAATGCAGGCATGAAATCTGGGATATAAACAGAAACAGCAAATGAAATAAGCTCTGATTCATAATGCTCACGGCCCAAAAGGAAGGTGAATGGTACAAGGAACAAGGATTTTAAGAGAGATTCTGACATTTACTTTCTATTGCCAAACCTGTTACACGGCAATCCAAGCAAAACCCCTAAAGAGATAGTGCTGCAATAGCCCTTATGGAAATATTTTCTTTAATACACCAAAGCTGATGATAATTAATGGAAAAAAAACTTTCGAAGGTATTTTGCAAGTAATGGCATTCCCAAAGTTCACAGGAAACTTTAGGTGAACAATGGATTGCATTCCTTTCACCAAATCAACAGAGGAACTTTGCTTTGCAACTGACAAAACGCCTATTGCTGACTTTCAGATGAAAGAACCACTCAAAGCGATAAGGAAGAAAAATAGTTTTTTGCTTTTATTTGAACGCACGTTTTAAGAATGCGCGGGAGCAATTTCAGGGGGAGACTGCAAAGGGAGAGAGTGTCCTCGGCGCTTCACCAGGGCTGTTTCAGTGCTTCGATCGGATCTAGATAGAAAAGTACCAGAATGAAGATTTACCAGGGAGCCCTGCGCCTCTTAATGGGAGAGTAAAAGTAACGGAACACGCCGCCGCAGGGCTTTGGCGTAGGGCTGCGCGGCGCCAAACGAGAGCGTGCCCTTGCTGCCGAAGAAACAGGCCCTGATTTGGGCCGGAGGAGACCCAGAAGAACATCTTTTTAGCTTCTGTCATCAGTTGACCTCTTAGGGTTCAAGCTAGTCGATCTTTAGCAAGAGCAACCGAACGGGCCACGCAGGACTCTCAAGTCTCTTAAAAATCCCCAGCACTGAGCGATACAAGAGACCTCACTCAAAAAATGTATCTTAAAATAAAACATTGATTTTACTTCCGTGCCTTCGCAGATCCGTAGAAAAGAAATACTGATTTATCCCGGAGAACTGTATCTTTTTCTTTTACTACGATTGCGATTACGATTGATTATGATTATTCTGCAAGAGGAACCTTTTCAAAACTTTCTCTAATTGTTGCAATCAGAATAAGTGGATAAGCTTCGGGGTGAGTGAAGATTGCCACCCCCCCCCCCCAAAAGCCCAATACTGAACAGAAAGAGGATGCGGGAGGAAAGAAGAGGCTGGAAACCTCTTACAAGAAGAATCGTAACAAACGCACGCGGCTGCCCCAAAGCGACCAGCTAAGCCACGCACCTTGCGCCTGCGTTTCCATTGTTCCTCCAGGACGCTTCTCCGGCAGCGCTTCACCGCGGAGACGACCAGCGGAGGGATCCGCGTCTTAAGGGCGACCGCTTCAACGCCGCGACTGCTGCTTCTGCTGATCACCAGCGGCTTCCGAATCGCCGCTCTTGCCCGCGCTCCGAGGCAGCGCCACCTGCCGGCCTTTCGCCAGCTCTGCCACAAGACCTCTGCTTCGTTTCTGTCTTAGGCGCTTTAGAGAGGGGGGTTCACACGTTATGCGAAAGCAAATCTGTGTTTCTCCCTTTATCCAGTACCGGATTTAGGCATAAGCTAAGCAAGCTACAGTTAGGGGCTCACAATCCGCAAGGCCTCACAACATTTCAGAATTTTTGTTTTTGGCTTTTAGAATATTGTGTGGTCTTTTTATGTGTACTGTAGTTTTTAAAATCTTGTGTAGCAATTTTTTATGTGTAATTTTAAAATCGCTTTATATGTAATTTAAATTATATTTTAAGCCCAAATTTTCTGTTTTCAGGTTTACAATGAAAAGAACATTTGAGAGTGGATCCCAGAAAAGAACAAGAATTTGTATTTTTCACTTTAAATACCTTGCTATTAAGCAAGTAAAAGGTATGTATATGTTTTCAATTTTTTTGTAGTGACACAAGGTCCTGTTTTGGCACGCACCTTTGTGAGAACTTCTGGTGTAACTTTTTAAGAAAGGGCTCCAAGCTTTATACTTTTGAACAAGGGGCCTCACCAAGTCTAAATCTGGTACTGCCTTCACCTGCTTAGAGTTTAGCATGAGCAGTTTTGCTCCATGGAGCTTTTCCTTGCTCAGTTATATGAATTGCTATTGCAATTTCAATCTTAAGTCTGCTAGGCAGTTTGAAGTCTTCCTTGCTGCTCTGTTGTTTGCATTTTGTTACCCGCTTACTCTAGGGCACTGTTCCTCAGCAAAAATATCCAAATGTTACTGTCTTGCCCTTTCATGGATTGCATATCTAAGCACTTAACACTTCTAGGCCAGTGGGATTCAGCAGCTGGATTGAATGCAAGGTTTGAATCTGTGGAATAGATGTTCATACATGCAGTAAGTGTTAAATATTTAATATGGTAAAAAAAAAAAGGTAAAGGTTCCCCCCGCACATTTGTGCAGTCGTGTCCGACTCTAGGGGTCGGTGCTCATCTCTGTTTCTTAGCCGAAGAGCCAGCGTTGTCCGAAGACGCTTCCACGGTCATGTGGCCAGCATGACGTGCGCGTAACGCTGTTACCTTCCCACCGAAGTGGTACCTATTCATCTACTTGCATTGGCATGCTTTCGAATTGCTAGGTTGGCAAGAGCTGGGGCGAGTGCGGGAGCTCACTCCGTCATGCGGGGCTAGGGATTCGAACCTCCGAACTTGCAATCTTCCGATCGACAAGCCTGGCGTCTTACCCGCTGAGCCACCACGCCCCTATTTAATATGGTACAGCTAGCTTATTAAATCATAATAACCCATGGTTCACAAACCTACAATGGTTGGGATGATCTATCATGCTAATCCCCAAACAGGCAAGCTATATTATAGCTTAGTAAATGTAAACTATAGTATAGTATGTAGTAAACTATGTGTTAATATCTTTTAAGTATAGCACTAGTTTCCTTGAAGTAGTTTCCTTCCTCTAACTTCAACTAACAAGTAGCTTCCTTCCTCTAACTTCTGAGATGATATATTTAACACCCTTTTTTGTATAGTCAAGGCAATTTTAAATTTAAGACTGTATGGTGAAACCTGACAAGTTATAAACTTTATATTCTGCCATAATTTTTCTTTTCATAGCTTCTTTCTTTCAAAGCTACCCAAGGCATTCTTCACTTTATGCACCTGAAATTACTTCACTGAAATTTGCCCACAAACCAGCTTTAAATCTGAATTTATCCAGGAATGTAAATTATTAATTGCTTTCTTGGACAGGTTGACCCTTTTACAGTTTGTGGTTTTCCCTGTGCCACAAAAGAGAAATTGTTACACAAATTATTTAGAAGGATGGATCGTGGGTGAGTTTCACATACCTAGAAGTCAGATGCATTTAACCATCTATAGAAGGATCACTGAAGACTGTGATTGCAACATACTGCAGTATTGATGGAAAACTGGACCCAAAGGCTTGGGAATTTATTTATTAAATTTATATGCTGCTTGGCTCCCAACGATTCTGGGAGGTTCACAATAAAAATAATAATACACACACACACACACACATGCCCCATAATAGACAAAAACAAAGGAGTAAAACTGGTAAGAGAACAAAAAAAAAAGCAACAAAAAGAACCAGATCCACACAACTGAAAGGGGCTTCAATTATTCTTGCCAAAGGCCCAGGTGAACAGCCAGATCTTCAAGGCCCTTTGAAACACCAGCAGGATGGGGGCCATCCGGATATTGGGGGGAACCTCATCTTGAAACATTTTGAATGATGTAGTATAGATCCTTATTTATTTTAAAAAGTACAAGCAGGAAATATCCAATTAACCTCTGTGCTTCAGCATAAACATACATGGATTATGATCTGAAATGAAAAATGTGTTTAAAATCGACTGTGTAAGTGCAAGAACACTTTCTTGAGTGCAAGAAATCATCACCATTACAAAAAAGAATCTTAACATGATACACGTAAGACCAGATGACACATAACCATTTAAACAAAGGTTACCGGATGTTTAAACATCTGCAAAATGGTTTAAAATATTGTATATAAAAATGAGGATGCAGGGTAAAATAAATGTTGCCAAGCATAGCCTATTATCCTGTTATGCGGTACAATATGTTTGCTGCTCTAATTTCCATAGTTTGATGGAAATGTGAAAAGATTTTCTCTCTCCACATTTCTGCCACAAAGACTGGATATTTATTTACTTCATGTATACCTGCTTTTTGGCTTCAACAGTTAACATTTTTTAAATCTATTAAATAAAAGACATTCTCAGTGCAATCTGTATGCATTCTCGGAAGTCAAACCCACTTAATTCTATGGGACACTGTCCTTCAGTGAAAGAGGATTCTCATGTCACAAAATAAACTCTGCCGCAGCAATCATTGGTTGAGGGTCCAGGCTAGAAACCAGGAGACGGTGAGTTCTAGTCCCACCCTAGGCATGAAAACTGCCTGGGTGACTGGGCCAGTCACTCACTCTCAGCCCAACTCACCTCATGGGGCTGTTGCTGTGGAGAAAATAGGAGGAGGAAGGAGTATTAGGTATGTCCGCCGCCTTGAGTTATTTATAAAAATAATAAAGGGATAAAAAGTCTTTAAAAAATTATAGTTACTTTTAAATATGTTCCAAGTTATTGTTGTTCCACCAGCAATAACTAAAATTATACATATTTACATTGTGTGTAAATATGGACTATGCTTAAGTTGATACAATTACTTTTGAGTGTTTAAATTTCAAAATCACCTTCTGTCAGCCTTGCGAGGTAGTCCAGACAAGAAGCACATCCAGAAGTACTAGCTCTATCTTTATTGTAAACTTAAATTAACAGAAACTTGCAAGTCTGAAAGTGCATCTCTCCCCCCCCCTTTTCACCCCAAGAAACTAGAGGGGATCCCTTCTGAGATGCCATGTCCCCATTCCTTCTGCGGGCTCAGCTGCCTCATATCTGATCTCTGCCCCGTCTACGGCTCTTCCTCCTGTCTCCCAAGGTCAATCCCACATCCCATTACATCTTCCTTTTTTGTAGAGTCACGATTCAAAGAATAATTAACATGACTAAATTGACATGATTCCAAGAATATTCCTCACGTTCTATGAAATCATGCATTATTCAACATTTCATATGGAATCAAAGCTCATTAACACACCTCAATTATTGTTTTCCCATTCTGTCGACAATATCTGCCACTGAATTTTTGAGTTTCTTCAGGGAATTTGCCATTTTGGAGATTTTGTCCCATTTTTCTGATTGAAGAGATTGGTGTAACGTATGCTTCATTTTTAATGCTGAAATTGCTTCATCCAGCTCCAGCATCTTATTTGATGCCTGCAGGAGACGGTTTTCTTTTCCAGCAAGCTGAAGAGAGAAAAATGTGAACATTATTTCTAAAAATGTTCTTGAGGCTAAACTACTTTACCCAGCCAAAGAAAAGGGAATAAAGTGCCTGCCCCAGGTTTCTTAACCTTCTTTCTTTAACTTGTCATTTGCTTCAAACATTCTTGCTGCAAATAGTACTTTTTGTGGTCCAACAGTAGCTTTGCAGGCTGTAATGATTTTCAGCAAGAAACCAGTACAAGAGAAAAAGTGATGTCACCTGCTATCATAATGACTTACTATATACAAAGGGATACTATGAGCACCTCCCAAAGAATTTTGCAATAATGGAGAACTAGACAAGATCTTAACTAGAGTTGGATCTGTCCTTCCATAGCTGTATCTATGAAATCTAACTCTGTTTACCAGAACAAGGGGGAGGAGCTAAACTGGTGAATGATACCATCAGTCACTGGGGGAAAAAGGTTACTTCCTCATCCCTCAAACTAATCCTAATCCAGACTGGATCCTTAGTGCTATTTTTTTAAAAAAGAAGAGATGGTCCTGGTCGTAATTCCATTAATAAACAGCATATTTAGCTTAATGGGTAGTTTGGTCCTATGGCAGTAATGAAACTTCTCAGAAATTAACAGCATATCCTAATTTATCCTTTTACTTCTCTCCCTTTTGTCATATACCCTTTTTTCAAAATTTGCAAACCCCTATCCTTTTTTCAAGGGGCGTGGTGGCTCAGCGGGTAAGACGCCAGGCTTGTTGATGGGAAGATCGCAAGTTTGGAGGTTCAAATCCCTAGCCCTGTGTGCGGAGTGAGCTCCCGCACTAGCTCCAGCTCTTGCCAACCTAGCAATTCGAAAGCATGCAAATGCAAGTAGATGAATAGGTACCACTTCGGTGGGTAGGTAACAGCGTTCTGCGCATGTCATGCGGCCACATGACCGTGGAAGCGCCTTCAGACAACACTGGCTCTTCGGCTAACAAACGGAGATGAGCACCAGCCCCTAGAGTCGGTCACGACTGCACAAATGTGCGGGGGGAACCTTTACCTTTATCCTTTTTTCTAGTACACTCATGAGAATTATAGATGGCTCAATTAACTGGATTACTTTGGAAGTTCTCAAAAACCCAGATCCAGAGGAAGACCCCAAAAAAGCAAAGCAAAGCTCTATTCTTCCATTGTCTAGCACAGGAAAAGAGATTACATTTGCCGGTAAATTTGATTTTGATAAAAGGATGAAACATGTGAATTGGTACAAAAGCTCAAAATAAAATAATTTAAAATACTAGTTTTATTTTTTAAGTATCCATACCTTTATCTTTTTTTGGAAGATTGTGTAATAATTGGTATAATAGCAGCTCCTGCATCAGATCGTGTGTGATTTTAGTATTTTCATGCAATTTCAGCATACCATTATCTACTTCCTACATCATCTTAAGTGGGATTTGTATAAAACATCTCATGCCACAACATATCCAGATTATTTAGAAAGTGTGTGTGTGTGTGTATGCATGTGTGTGCACATGTGTGTATGCATGTACAGTATTTTCAAGTAGGAGCATTCTTTTAATTTGATCCCAAATGTTTTTCTTGCCCACAATTTCCTGATATAAACTGAATAAATTACCTGTTTTTTGAGATTAGATGCAAAATCAATTAGCAGAGAATTCTCTCTTTTTAGTTCAATGTTGTCTCGTTCCTCTTTTTCTAGCATAGCTCTAACTTCAGCTACTCGGCTGCTCAGAGTTGCAATATTTAAATCAAGAGTTGTGTTTCTTTTTTCCAAAATGCTAATCTGGAATAAATCAGCAACAAAGATAAAAAAACCAGGGAATAGAAATAATAAAAAAACATGAATATAAAAATGCTTCCAATGTGTTTTTCATGGGACTATGGCAGTACAAGGAAAGAAACAAATAAAAAAACAAATGTTTGCAGAGATGTATGCAGTTTCCAATTTGGGGCTGAACGTATAGCATACAAGTTTGTTTATTTAATTTCTATCCCTTTATTATTTTTATAAATAACTCAAGGCAGCGAACATACCTAATATTCCTTCCTCCTCCTATTTTCCCCACAACAACAACCCTGTGAGGTGAGTTGGGCTGAGAGTGAGTGACTGGCCCAAGGTCACCCAATTGGCTTTCATGCCTAAGGCGGGACTAGAACTCTCAGTCTCCTGGTTTCTTGCTGTACATCCTCACTACAACAATCAGAGCAAGAAAATACAAGAGAAAGATCTTGAGTAAAATCCAGAGAAAGTCAATGCCAAACTGGATGTGCAACCTCCGTCTCTGTGATGCCATCAGAAGGCCTGCCTCCTGCTTCCCCATTCCATCAAAAGGACATGAATATTGATCTTGAGTATAATGGACCCTCTGAAGATCAAACGTTATTGACTAAGTATCAGAAACAGGCAATCTGTGAAGATTGTGATATTGGATTGAGGTCAAACCTTAGAGGAGAACTAGATGTTTTCAAGCATGTGGCTTCTTTGTACCACAAAAGCAAGGGAAAATCAGCAGTAGGAAGTGAATGTTTTGACTCAGTTGCACCCATCTGTTATTCCCTGAAACTGCTTCTAATTGCTTTAAAAGGATTTTGTTTAAAAAATGAATCTGGATGAGGAAACAGCCAGTACAGAGCAGGATTTGATATGTGCGGGCCTACCACTGAGCTAAGTGCTGTGTTATCTTTACACTTTATCTTTAAGCACTTACCAGTATGCTCCGTTTTCCTGTATTACTATTATATATGCAAATAGAGGGTTAGGATCCTGCATTTGTTAACCATTAAGTACAAACGAGTCTGTTTTATAACACATCCAATTACTGATCATTTAGCATAATAGCACTGTTTAGCTGGTAGCAGCAAAATGTCAGGCAGTGTTTTCTCATCATACTGTCTGAGGTTTCTTTACTAAAGATACAAGGAATGATTCCTATGCTGTTCTCTACACATCTAAGCAAGCAGTTGACGACTAGTTGTATAAAGTCATATTTTAAGTCCTACACAAGATCACGAACATTTTTGTGATATTTGAATTGGCCTAATATTGATTTTGGAATTTTTTAACAGCCAATATAGTAATGTTTTTTATTTAGTCATTCAACCTTATCCTCGAGTTCCTGGAAGGTGCTCGTTTCTTGCTCCAGAATTTCTTGGTGTCTCTTGATCTCATGTTGCAGATTCACTTCCTGGTCTTTCACTGTCAGAAATTGAACAATGCTCGCTGAATGGGTTGTATACACCTCTTCCTTGAGAACTCTTTCCTGCAATAAGGAAATGTGGGATATTCATGAAGTTTCAAAGGAAACATGTACATTTTTTAAAAAGCACACCAGTCAATCCAAGACATTTAGAGCTATATTAAAATAATGGAGCCCTGCAGCAGGCAATTTTCTAAGTGTCAGATGAGGTTTTGGAAAAATTGTGCAACGTTCTGAATGAATTGCAATCCAGGGGAGAAAAAAAGCTAGGTGATCTGCATGGATGGGTGAAAATAAAGTGAGAGAGAACAGAAAAAGTGATTGAACCATTTGGAAACCCAAGAATAAATGAGAATGCTGACTGGTGACTATCTGATTAGAAAGAGGTAGGTTTTTTAAAAATATGTAGTTCAACCATAAATATAGTCATATGTATACATGACAAAGGAATGGGTGAATTGTTTGTTTATGATTACAGATCGAGAGAATTAATGAAGGATACAAGCGGGGTGGGAGGTTCTAAATGTGAAAAAGACCATTTTGGTAGAAGATGTGTATGAATAAAACCTATAAAATCATAAAACGCATGCATACAAATAGTATGAATGGACTTAAGACCATTCATTTAGCAACTTTGAAGTTACGATGGTGCTGAAAAAAGTGACTTATGGCCGGTCCTCGCACTTACAACCATTGCAGCATCCCCACGGTCACGCGATCAAAATTCGGACGCTTGGCAACCGGCACGTATTTACGACGGTTGCAGTGTCCTGGGTCATGTGACCGCCATTTGTAACTTTCCCAACCAGCTTCCGACAAGCAAAATCATTGGGAAAACATGATTCACTTAACAATCACATGATTTGCTTAACAGCCATGTGATTCGCTTAACGACCGCTGCAAAAATGTGAAATCAGGTGCGGTCACGTGATGCCTCACTTAATGACCAATTTTCCAGTCCCTATTGTGGTCATAAGTTTATTTATTTATTTATTTAATTTATCCCCACCCATCTCCCTGAATAGGGGACTCTGGGCGGTTAGTTGAGGACTACCTGTAAGAGGATCACTAATTCAAAAAATTAGGATGAAATATTACCATATGTACAATATTACATCATGTGTTTATAGTGAAAAATGTAGTTTCAAAGAATGTAGTCAAAGAGAGTTAAAATTAAAAGAGGCAGAAGGATGCAGAGTAATTTTGATGGAAATAAAAAAAATTAGGAGTGAGTGAAAAGGGCTAAACAAGGAGCCTCCAGAAAATGGCATTGAAAATAACATGATGAAATAATTGGAGATGAAATTGAAGTGAGGGAATGCTGGAATAAGTATTTTAGAGATTTGCATGGGAATTATAATGACATGTCAAAGAGTGAAATAAATGTTATAAACGCTAGTGTCCCAGAAAAAATGGTGAAAAAGAAGTTTAAATGCTTTGAAAAAATTGTAAGGCTGCAGATGCAGTTGATGCAACTGGGGAAATAACAAAATAAAGATCTGGTTTTGTAGTAGAGTGGCTGTGCAAGTTGTTTAATATATGTATGAACAACGCAATAGTAGCTGATGATTGGAAGCGTTCCGTTAAATAGAGAACAAGTGAATGCGTAATCTACAGGGTGATTAATTTGTTAACTGTGCCAAGGAAGGTGTTTGGCAGAATTCTGACAAAAGGAGAGTAAAAGAGGTGACAGTGAGCAAAATTTGGTCAGTGTGTTGTGGTTTTATGCCAGCAGGGGGTGTGCAGATCAGATTTTTGTTCTTCAAAAGCAAAAAGTATGAATGAGAGAAAGTAAGTTTACTTTAAGTTGGTTTATCTGGAGAAACATTTGGATATGTAGCCTAGAATTAGGGGATGTTTTGCACAATACTGAAGTTGAAAGTTAGGTGATAGGACATGGTAAGAGGGGGATAAGATGGAAGTAAAGCATGCATGGAATAAATGGAAAGCTTAGGGAATGGTTCAACATTTAGCCAGGAATAAGACAAGTAAATGCAATGTTTCCTTAATTATTTAATATATTTGTGGATAAATGAATAAGGCAACCTTATGGAGTGATGTACATCTGCAGGCAAACGCAAGTGCACCAGTAGTTTTGTACGTGCACTTCATACTTCATTTCTCCTCTATTCAACTTGCTTTTATGTTTCTCCTGAATGGCAGAATTTTGGATGGGAATATACAGACAATTATGATTTTCCTAAATAGGGATTGCTAGGCTAAAGTTAGCCATGCATTAGTAATTTCAGGATTGTTGCCCTTGAGTTTGGAAGCTGCAGTTTGTGTAGAATGCAACAGCTAGGCTGCTCAGAAACGCTTCTTACCACACACGATTCCTGTAAGGAAAGCCCCGCAAGGATACGCAATAGCTTCCAACCTGTTGCATAGAGCATTTTGGTCTAGAACAGGGCTTTCCAAAGTTTTCCCCGCGGCGACACACCAACCGGCGTTGATGTGTCGCCGCGGGAAAACCCAGAAGTGCGGCAGCGCACAAAACCCTGGAAGCGCTGCTGCGCTTTTGGGTTTTGCGCACTGCAGTTGGTGTGTCGCCGCGGGAAAACCCGGAAGCGCTGATGATCAGTGCTTCCGGGTTGTGTGGCGACACACCAGACTGTGTGTGGCGACACACTTTTGTGTCGCCACACAGAGTTTGGAAAGCTCTGGTCTAGAAGGTTCTACCTAGTTCAGGACCAGATTATCTAAGGGACTGGCTTCTGTTAGGTAGGCCTGTCCAGTCTTTATCTTCTGACTCCATTTACCATCTATAGTCAGCGAGCTAACAATATTGGTTAATTAATAATGATACAGAAGAGAGCATTCTCCATTCTCTACCTTGTGGAATCATCTTCCCCCTGAGATCCTAGTGTAGGAATTCTATCTTCTGAAAACATACAAGGCTACTTTGAATGTGCGCAAGTCACCTCATATCCTTATCCTGCTCTTCTTGTGTCCTGGTGTTTAGATCATTCTGACCATTTGGCTTTCTTATTATTTGTAGGATACTCTCTTTTGTTTTATTTTTATAATAGAGAATTATTTAAGCACTAATGTCATTTGCATGACACAAATGCATACAAAATGTAGGAAAAAATTGTCCTTTTAGAGGAAAAGGGAGAATGAATATTCAACTGGCTTATTTCTATCAAGGAATTCACTGATGTCTTTATTAATACATTTTTACTGGAATACAAATGGTAAAAAGGCATATTTTTTTAAAAAAGAAAAAGGGGTAGAAGTCAGTATATTTCCTCAGGTACTATCAACCAGATATGTGTGTTCTATCTGTGGATCAGATTGTTATTTTTCTTACGATGTCTGTTTGCTTGACAAGTTCCAAAAGCCTGGATTGCAGGACATTATTTTCCTTGGTCAAAGCTGCATAATCATCCACCATTTTACTTCGTAAGAGACGATCCTGTTCTGCCAGTAGCTCTCGCTCACGAATTTGATGGTGCAGAAAAGATATTTCATTCCTAATCAGAAAATATGAGCACATCAATCTAAACCAGTCTTCCACAGTTTGCTATCATCCTGATGCCATAGGCCACAATTCTCATCATCCCTAATTTTGGCCATATTGTTGAAGATGACAGAAATGCATGACACATCTAGCTAGGTGGGGAAAAATGATCTAAATATTTATATTCTACCTTTTTAGTCAATGAACGCTGAAGCAGCTTCACAATAATTAAAATACAAAACAAAATTATTAAATAAGGCACATCAGCATAATCAAAAAATAAAATTAATAAACTAACAGAGCTTCATATAAGATTAATAATTAGAACATAATATAATCAGATTCAAAACTCCCCAGAAACGAAGTGCCTTTGCCACTCATATAAATACCATCACAAAAAAGTGTAAGGCATGATACTCTCGTGGTGGCTCAGCGGGTAAGACGCCAGGCTTGTTGATCGGAAGATCGCAAGTTCGGAGGTTCGAATCCCTAGCCCTGCGTGTGGAGTGAGCTCCCGCACTAGCTCCAGCTCTTGCCAACCTAGCAATTTGAAAGCATGCAAATGCAAGTAGATTAATAGGTATCACTTCGGTGGGTAGATAACAGTGTTCCGCGTGCGTCATGCAGCCACATGACCATGGAAGCGTCTTCGGACAATGCTGGCTCTTCGGCTAACAAACGGAGATGAGCACCGGCCCCTAGAGTCGGACATGACTGCACAAATGTGTGGGGGGAACCTTTACCTTTACTATGATACTCTCAGAAGAGAATTCTGTAATTATAGGGTTCTAATTGAAAAAAAAATTCAAACATTTACCACAGTGTCCCTAGTCAAGCCTCCAAACAAAAATCTTAATATTAACATTAATGTAAGATGCCAGGCTTGTCGATCGGAAGATCGCAAGTTCGTAGGTTCGAATCCCTAGCCCCGCATGACGGAGTGAGCTCCTGCACTAGCTCCAGCTCTTGCCAACCTAGCAATTCGAAAGCATGCAAATGCAAGTAGATGAATAGGTACCACTTCGGTGGGTAGGTAACAGCGTTCCGCGCGCGTCATGCAGCCACATGACCATGGAAGCGTCTTCGGACAATGCTGGCTCTTCGGCTAACAAACGGAGATGAGCACCGGCCCCTAAAGTCGGACACGACTGCACAAATGTGCGGGGGGAACCTTTACCTTTTATTCAAAAAAGCCATTGGGAGGAACCATTAATGAATATTTTTTCTAAGCTTGTAGGTTAGAATACTGTTAATATGCTAACCTACCCAATTCCAAGCTACATATAAATCTCTGCAAAGCCTCAACTCTCTCTCTTAGAACAAATACTGTATTGTTGAAACATTCTTGAAAGTGACTGTTTGATCTGCTTAGGTACACCACAAGTTCATCCCCAGATTTAATTTAATGTGTTTCAAACTAGACCAGTGATTGGAAGAACACTAAGACAATCACAAATTAGTAATTTAAGTAGGGTTTTGCACTATTTATGGATACTTGCAAGGTTGAATACCATACTAGTTTACCTAGCATTCATTATCTTCACAATTCACTAGTTAGTACCGTAGATCATGAGTAATTTGCTCATGCATCGCTGCTGTTTTCTTCAGGATTTTTTCTTCCATTTCATGTACAGCAGACTGCATTTCCAAGAATTCCTTTCTCTTTTCAGAAAGCTGCAACTCCATTACCTTCTGCTGTTCCAACTGTTGCATCACCTTGATTTAAATATAACATGCAGCAGCAGATAAATATTCTACAGAACTACAGTATAATTCAAAACCAGTTAAGGCACATTCCATTATGGAACAAGATCCACAAATAATTAATTATATATCTAGATTTAGGACTTAAGAGATTGTTGCTTTTTTCTGTTTCTCAAATGTTTACAAATCACTTTTCTGGACCTGGAAAGAAAGAAAGAAAGAAAGAAAGAAAGAAAGAAAGAAAGAAAGAAAGAAAGAAAGAAAGAAAGAAAGAAAGAAAGAAAGAAAGAAAGAAAGAAAGAAAGAAGGAAGGAAGGAAGGAAGGAAGGAAGGAGTGCCACTTGACATTGCTCTCTTGCACTTTCTTTCTCTCTCTCTCTCTCTCACACACACACAGAGTAATATTAAAAGGTGACTGTGCTGGGTTCCTTTTTAGCAGGAATATTTAAATAGACTTCATCATTATGCTGTCTGTCTTTCCAGGATAACAACTCTGAGACACTGGCATTCATTTCTACAGGTTATTTTCTCATTTGTTTAAGAATCAAGGAAGAGTTGGCCTTTGCTGTTAAATGGTCATCTTAACTGATTATTTGGGGGGGGGAGCTGATTTACTGCTCAATATTTACAGTATGTCCTGTTTTTACTAATACTTTGTAAAATATTTATTCATAATCCCTCTTGGAAAAGCCCATTTTAAAAACATGGCCACGCCCAATATTTGTTTGATTGGTCATATCCTCCATAGCTGTTCAAATGTCATGGCATCAGTAGTGTTCATAGTGGGAGGTTCTCAAAGCAGGCAAGAGGGTGGAGATAGCACTGCAATGCAAGCCTAGCACCTTTTGTATGGGAGTGTGATTCAACATCTGTACAGGAAGGCTGGGGTTTGCAATGCTATGTTTTTTCAGTCATCTTGGCTATTTTTAGCACGCCCCCACCCCAAGATGCTGCTAGATGGCACCCAGTATGCTTTCCAAATATTCCAAATAAGCTCACAGCTGCACAAAAGAATGGAAACCCCCTGCCCAAGCTGATGAAGCCATCTATAATGTGTGTGTAATGTGTTGCGGAAGAAGGAGAGTTTTTACAGTAAGATCGTACCATGGAAAGGGACTGAAGAATAGGTTGAGGACCTGTCGTAGTGATTTTTCAATGTACCTGCAAGGAAGTCCTCATCAGATTATTCTAGAACTGATGCTGATTTTGTAGCAAGGAGCAACTTGCCTAGTTTGCAGGCCACCAAGAAGAGTGTGTACCGTTCCCCTAGATTTCCACAAGACTGCTGCAGCAGCCCAGGAATTCCAGGATAAACTTAGTAGGCATCTAAAGCAAGCACCTGAAGAAGGGAAGGATAAGTTGAAGTAAGTGGGTGGGTTATTATAAATGCACATGTGACTACTTGAAGAACCACAGTTTTTATTTGTCATAGTCTTCATGCATCACATATATGGATGAGTAGTGTACTTAACTTAAAGTGGTTGGCAGCTGTACACCCCACCCCAGGTAAAGGATGGCTTCCAAAACTGTCCATCCACTGAAGCTGTGTTAACAAATAATAGTCAAAGGCTGGGACTGTGTAAGGGCAATGCAGAACAAAGAGCTCTGAAGCCCTCAGCAAACAGATAGAAGGGGATGCTTCAAAATGGCTTGGAGTCAATTGGGGGACAAATTGCTTTAATATTTGATAAGAAAAGGAATTATAATTTATTTGATTTTGATGCTACCTGATTCCAACTGATTCATAGCCTCAATGAACCATTTCACAAATCTTTGAACTGTCATGGCAATCCCTTTCTTGGTCAAAAGCATAGGACTGCCAAAAAGAAGCAGTGCGATAAAATTGTAAGCACATATGTGGTGTCCTTTCCAATTAAGTGGAAAGTGATAGAAAGAATGTAGGTAAGAGGAAAGATTAACTGTAACAGAAACCACCTTAGGCAAGAATGAGACATCAGGCTTAATATCACTTTATCCTTGTGAAATTGAGAGATGAGAGCCCATAGTCCACATAAGTTGCTTGTTTCATGGCTTGATGCATTTGCCACTAAGAAAGCTACTTATCGAGAGTTCATTGTCACTGAAGTTGCAAACAGGCTAAGGACTTTTCCACATGACCTGCTAACTGCTAATGGACAATACTTCCACAGCTACATTGAGAGGGCTTGAATGGGCAGTGTCATCCTCAGCTCATCTGGCACAGAAACAGCCTGCAGTTGCACTTCTCTGCTCTGCTTCAAAAGTGGTGCTTTCTGACTTGCACTGACACGAGCCCAGCCATGCAGCTTCTTTGCTGCACTTTACTTCAAGCTAGGCTATGTCTGTGTTCCTATTGGCTGTTGTTTAGACCTGCAAGCATACACATGCACACGCACACACAAATGGTTACTCGGCACTATGGCCTTTTCTGGGATGCCCATATCCAAGGAAAGGAACATGCCAATGTAAAACCTGAACTGCTGTACTTTGTGACACATGTCTCAGGCATTCTGGGAGTTTCTTCTAAATCTCCAGTAAGCAGCGGTCTGAAACACAGGTCCACTGGGTCCTATTCACAAATGCAACTTGTATAACAACAGTTAGCTGAGTGATTGCTGGTTGGAAGGACTGGTGAACCATTGGAATTTTCCCCCCCTTACTGGTGAACTGGAGAAACTGGTGAGCCTTTTTTTTTTAAACAATTTCTCTGATGAACCATTGAAATGCTTGACTTCTGTTTTTAAACCAGTTGAAATTGACAACAGTTCTCTGAGTTTCCCCTCTTAAGTAATACAAAGAAAAATAAAACATTTTCCCACACCCATTCACTAATGGACTCCTTGTATGGGAAGGTATCAAGTATTTTGGGGGATCAACGCAGGGGGGCTCATACAAAAAAGTCCATCTATGGAAATCACATATCTTCAAAGACCTGCCAATGGAAAATGATTGCCATTTGCTTTTCCAGTGTGAGGGGGTAAAGAAACAGAGGAATCCACCGAGAGGTAACCACCATCCAGACAGAACACCTGGACTGCATCATTGCCACAATTGTAGAATAAATTGAAATCCAGAAAGCGAGTTCTTAAACTGGTTTCATTCCAGTTTCAGTACTGGAGACAAGCACTTTAAAGCTGCTGTGCAGAAGAGCCCTCAATATCAAAGCCATAAAGACTCCCAAAAACTCCATGCAGTACATCTGGAGACCACAGAGGACAGATGTTTGCTAGACCCTTGAGAAACTGCTTGATAAACAGGTGAGAAAAATTAAAAGCTACTCAAAGGTATATGTCCAGTAGAAATAGTAATTAAATCAGCATGGACAGATGGCAGAACAAGGCCTCTTCAAATGCAAAAGGAATAGGAGAACTTGAGGTAATTAGCAGCATCAACCCCCATCTTGGATGCAGATTCTGCAAACAGTCATCTGAGAGAATAAGATTGCTAGATTCAAGAGGTAGCCAGGAAGACAGTCAACAAAACAATGCTACATGGAAATTTCTGCATGGAGAGAATGAAAGAGACACAGTATTGGCTGACCCCATAAGAGGAAAAGTTGGCAGGTAATTTTGGGACTGAATAGCCTCTCATGTGAAAAGGATTAAATATGGATTAGAGTATCAGGCTGGTCACTGCCTACTTCCAGAAGATGCACTGTGACTCGTGAAATATTGCACTGGATCTCAGGGATCCCTGGAGTGAGAGGGGAAAATACAGGATCATGTTCTATTTGTTTATATAAAATCCCACACGGAGGTATGTTTGATATTATATGCCCAGTACAGTTTAGAAAATAAGGTAATATGTTGCTACCATGGATCCTAGGAGCTCTTGTATACTGTATTTTGTATACTGTCTGATTTATCAAGGAATTGTCTTGTAAGAACTCTCTTGATGATTTGGAAAACAGGATTGGGGGGGGTCCAGGAGGCTGTCACTGTCTCACTAGAGGCAGAATATATGTTGCTTCTCTTATCACACCTTCTGAAAACATTAGTTCCATAACTTGCAGTGCAAAAGCAGGAGATGGAGGAATAGACTTGTTTATACAGGGAAGGAAAAAAAGAGGTGGCAACAATAGAATATGATGGACCACAACAGATGTCAGAGTTTGCTTTCAACGGCTTTGTGAGGAAAGTATTTTCTTCTCATTGTCTTAGGCAGAAGACTCTAAAGGAGTCTTGTGTGTTTAGAGGAAGGTTTCTTCTCTTGTCTAGGTTGCAGTCAAAAAGTGCCTCTGAACATTAATGACATGGAATAGAAGGAATCCTAACCCAAGGAATACTTTTTTGCTCAGCATCAAAAAGGGGGGCAAATCTGGCTTCCTGTGGGGAATGGCAGACTGAGCGGTACTGGTTTGTTAAGCAGCGCCAAGAGGGAGAGATAGATTGTTTTAGAGGAGAATGTCATATAGAGATGGAAATACTTTATAGAAATAATGTTTATCTTCGTTTAAATTAGAGTAAGAGATTGATAGAGGTACATATATCTTTGTTGTAGAAAGTTGGAAGCCACCATGTAATAGTCTTCTCTGTATTTTCACACTTTTTTAGTTTTCTTTTTTCTTGTAGTATTCTTTGTTTCATTCTTTTTAGTTTTTATGTATTTTATGTATATGTTGAAAAAATTAACAAAGCTTTATTTAAAAAAAGGGAGACAAATCCTTATAATGCTGCTACTGCTGTGGGGGCAGTCAAAGGACACAGGGGATATTCAGAAATCACAGAGAGGCATGTGCAAAAGGGCATGCACACTTTCCCTAAAAATCACCCAGCTCTTGTAAGATTTTGATTAGGCTTTTGTGAGGGTACATCACCCCTATATGGGATGCCATGATGGAATGTCTAACAGACCCCGATAATAGGGAAGATGGAGCACAACTATTATAGAAGGAAGAAGAGCCGTTACAGAAAAGATTCCTGAATCCGGAGGAGGAAGGAAACTTGAGAAAGAGACTCAGGTAAATCCAACTTAATTGTGCTAGGTATAAGATGATCTGTAGAATTGTTTTGGCAGGCTTTCAAGATTACAATAATAATGATGATGATGATGATGATGATGATGTCGCCCGACTTCCAGCGACTCTGGGCAGTTTACAATTGTTAAAACATTTAAACAACAGAGAACAATACAGAAAACACAAAAACAGCACAAGACAAAGGGACAACAATGGCAAAGAAAATAAACTCAGAGGGGAACAGAAAGGAAGAAAGGGGCATCAATCATCCTCTCCAAAGGCCTGAGCGAAGACCCAGGTCTTTAAGGCCCTTCAAAATCCCAGTAGGGTGGGAGCTGTTCGAATTTTGGGAGGGAACCTCATTCCAGAGGGCAGGCACTGCTACAGAAAAGGCACGCTTCCAGGGTCCCAATTGGTGGCATTGTTTAATTGATAGAACCTGGAGCACACCAACCCTGCCAGATCGAACTGGGTTCATCGAACGATGGAAAACAGGCGATTCCTCAAGTAACCAGGCCCTATGCCATGTAGGGCTTTATAAGCAGTGACCAGCACCTTGAATTGCACCCGGAAGCAAACTGGCAACCAATGTAGCTTATGAAACAGAGGTGTTATATGGGCATATCGAGGCATGCCCATCACTGCCCGCGCCGCTGCATTCTGGACCAGATGAACCTTCCGGGTGGCCTCATGTAGTCATTGCACCAGTCAACCCATGAGCCATGCACCAGGGCATGAGTGACTGTCTGAAGGGCCCCCCGATCTACGAAAGGGCACAACTGGCACACCAGATGCTGGGCAAAAGCCTTCCTGGCCACAGCTGCCACTTGCTCATTGAACAGGAGCTGTGATTGAACAGGAGCTGTGAGTCCAGGAAGACCCCCAAATTGCGCACCATCCTTGAATGGGTAAGTGCAACCCCATCCAAAGTCGAAGCTGGAATATCCCCAGATCTGGGCAGTCCAAACACCCATAGCCACTCAATCTTGAGTCAGAAATGGTACCTCCCCATCCAAACCAGCACAGCCTCCAGGCACTGGGACAGAACCTCGACAACCTCAATTGGCTGACCCAGGGTCGAGAGATATAATTGAGTATCATCAGCGTAGTGATGATACTGAACCCCAAACCGGCAGATGACCTCACCCAGCAAACCATAACCCAGGTACCTCAGCCTGCTCTGCCCAGAGTCCAAGATGGAACAAATGTGAGTGACTTTATCCACCAGATAGTGTGAATAATCTTCACAATGGCCCAGCTGATGTTCCAGGGGGCTCTCCCTACCCAATAGGGAATGGGTCACCCTAAACAGGGCCTCTGGACAGCTATCAACAAACACAATAAGGGTGGAGAAATATTGACATTTTGCTGCTCTTATCAATAATATGGGCTCTTACCCATGTCCAGTCAGAGTTGCTTCAAGTCTTCCTCCAGTGGCTCTCCAGGTGTCTCTTCTGGCGCTTCATCTCCTAGAGCTGCTTGATAAACCAAGGTGCACTCCGGGATTGGTGCACAGGAAGAGGACGCATAGGAGCGATGTGATCCAAGGCCCCAGCCCCTCACCCATTCCAGATGGTGACTAGGGCCTCAGCCGAACCACCCACCAGATCCTCAGGAAAACCCCAAGCTCTCTCTGGAACTCCACCAGGTCCATCAATTTACCTGAGGTGGGCCAATCAAATGGGCCCTGTCTCCCTACAGGGAGGGGTGACACCAGTGAGCTGAAAAGCAACCAGGGAGTGATCTCTCCATGGCAACAAACTGATATTAATGTCTTCCACTGCCAGATCACATCTCAACCACCCTGAGGCAAAACCCAGGTCTAACGTCTGGCCTGTGGACTGCATCGGGCCATCAATGACTTGGGACAGGTCCATGGTTGACATGGAGGCCATGAACTCCTGAGCCACCCCGGACTCAACATCACTGGGTGGTAAACTGAAATCCCCAAGAATCAGCAGCCTTGGGGACTCTGTTGCCAACCCAGCAATGGAATCCAGCAGCTCAGGCAGGGAAGCCGCTGGGCAGCAGGGAGGGTGGCACACCAGCAGCAATCCCAATTGTTCCCTTGAGCCCAACTTCAGCCAGAGTGCCTCACATCCAGTTATCTGTGGAGTGGAGAGCCTGAAAGCCTGTAACAACTCCCGGATGACAATAGCCACTCCTCCCCCACCTCCCCTGGGCTCTTGGCTGGTACAAAACCTGAAACCTGGGTGGGTACATATCCGAGTAGGGAACCACCACCCCCAGGCCCAACCAGGTCTCAGTAAGATATGCCAGGTTGGCACCCTCCTCCAAGGTAAGTTCATGGATGAGGGCAGCCTTGTTACACACTGACCTGGCATTGAAAAGCAACAGCCAAAGTCCAGAGTCCCCAAGGATCCAGTTGCCTGGCACAGAGGGTAGAAGCTGAGAGCTGGACATCGGGACCACTTTCAAACAGTGGACCCGGTGTCTTTGAGTGTGGTCCGCCCTCAGATTCCCATATCTCCCTCTGCCCATCACTGCTGAGATGGTCCAACCAGCCCCCTAAGCACCCCCAGTCCACTCCCACTTCTCATTACATTACCCTACTAGCAATAAAGATCTTTCCAGAAATCCAACTGGTTCTTTTTTCCTGCCAGCCTCAGAGGGCTTAACAGTTGCACATGATGGCCCTTATGAATGCATACATTCGTAATAGATGTAGATTAGAGCCTCCCAGCTCTATGATTCTATGCAGACATTACTTTTTTTAAAAAAAATAGATCAATCATATTAGGATTGGTAATAAAGTATAAATAAAATAACTGGTACCTTTGTTTTTAGCATAAGGATAGCCTGTTCTTTGTTTTTCAGGTTCATTTGTTGCTCTTCCAGTTCCTGCTTAGCATATGAAATCTCAATTTCTTTTGTAGAGATTTGTTCATCCTTCTCTGCTTTCTCTCTCTTCAGTTGTTTGATTTCTTCTACCAAAACCTGTTTCTCTTTCAAATGATGCTCTGAAAGTAGAATTTATAATATTCTTGCCAGCATAGGATAACATTAAAGTCCTAAAGCTGAACGTTAATAATAGCTATTTAATAATACCTTGCTGTGATTGTGATCAAATTAACATAGTAGTAGACTAAATTAAATTAAGTCAAAACTTCAAGTCTGTTTTTAGCATAAATTTAGAGATGGGATACACGGAAACCTAGAATTTTCAAAAATGAGAAAAAGGACATTTTGTCATATGTAAATAATTTATTTTGTGCATTATGTATCTCATCTATTCATGGCAAAACAAACATTTAAGCTAGGTGTTTTGTCTGATTGATTTCATAGGGATAGTTACGGTAGTCTGTTGCAGCAAAAAGAAAAAAAATCATAGCAGCTGAAAAACATCTATGGTAGTATTAGTCAGAGATTCTCAGACAGTGGTCTGTGGACAACCAGTAAATCATGGAAGTCCACCAGGTTGTTTGCTGCAACCTTGTATTAACAGGTGAGAACCTGCTGGTAGCCTCATCCGGCCTTCCTCCGTGCCTCAATAGTCGTATGATAAAAACCTATTTGCCACTTAGGTCCTTGCTTTGCACGTACCAATGTTTATTTAATGGTTCACAATTGCAGAAAGTTTGAGAAACACTGACGTAAGATTGTGTGGAATGTAGTCTACTTCACCAGATACATGGTTATCCTAAAATAGTGTTTTAATTTATCTATATCTATATTCACTCTCACACACACAAATATTGTAGAGTAAAGATGACCTTGATGGAGATATGCAAGCTCTGTTGTGAAGGGTGAGGAGTAAAACATAGTTTGAGTCCACAAACATAGATAATATTTGTAAGCATCTCAGACAGACACCTCCCTAATTCACTCATCTGTAAGTAGTAAGAGAAGGTACAACACAATCAGACTTGCAAGATTCTGTTATTGTAGCCAATCTCAATAAAAGTAGTTCTAGCCTTCCTGTGAAGTTGATTTTTTGGCCTGGTCTATCTAGTGGGCTCACACACACACACACACACACACACACACACACCATGAATGAATGGTGAAGAGAGCACAATGAACAGGAAGGTAATGAAATACAGGAAATGTAAAATATACAAACATATAGAAATATATTTGTTAATACTTAAGGAAGGTATGTGGAACCTAATTAACTTTGCTGATCTTGAAAAGCTAAGCAGGGTTGGTCCTAGTTGGTATTTGGTTAGAAAACCACCAGGAGATTCCAGGGCTGTCCATGGAGTCACCAGAAGTCCACCCTGACTTAAAGGAGACTTTACTGAGCAAACTTATGGACCTGCAATTATTGGCAAAATACATCTATCAGCAACCTCAAACAACATGACAGTGATGAGGTCTGTTGGGAATTGGAATTCAATAAGCACTGGAAAGCCATAAATTCTCCATCCCTGTTCTATATGAACTCACTCATAACACTTTATAAGCCATGAGTTATGTCTTAATGCATTATATCTGAACTCAGCTACTATGATTTAACAAACTATGTTTAAAAAGAAGCTTCAGAAACTTCTCTTCACATCATACAGAACTGTGTATTTTAATATAAATGAAATTTAACATTATGCAAGAGAAGTTTACGAGAATGGTTTTTTTTCCTCCTTCCTATAAGACCTTTGTCACCCCCAGTATCTACCTCAAATAATCTTCCCACTCAAGTATATTTTGAAGGTATGTAAACAATTCTCCTGTTCTACCAGTAGAACTTTACTGGATTCTACCCATGGCCTGCAATGTACTTAAAATGTCACGTTACAGAGATGCCCTTTTGTACTATAACCTGTGTTTCCTTATGTGACAGAAAAAGGGAACTAAAAGTCAGATCTGTATGGTCCAGCTTGTTCCTTGAGGTGAACATTGATCAAAATGTGCTCTCCACTGGCTGAATCATGGCTGGTGAGTCAAGGTGTTCTCTGGAGCAGCATCAGAATGTAGAACATCCTGCTCTGAAAGATTTTGTGCCTTATATTATGCATTAAAAAAAGTATTTGGCTTAGGTGACAGACAGTTCTGGTGAAATGATGTCCATTGGGTCACAAAGAGACAAAAGCAACTAAATGACCTAATGACAAAATTTTGCTTGTGTCCTGTTTAATGTTTTTATACCTGTTATTGAATTTTAAGGTGAGTCTACTACTATTTTATTTTTATTTCTTTGGTACAATATGAGAACAGAGATTACCAAATACTGGGGAATGTAGTACTTGGCTTTCATACCCCAAATTACCGGAGTTCACCAAGACAAGCTATTTATCTGAATGAATCAAATGAATTTATTCTAAAGAACTGCATAATGAAGAAATATCTATTTTTGAAAATAGTGTGACAGTTAAAATCACAGGCACTGATGTCCTCAACTGGATAATGGGTATAAAGGGAAAAGATCAAAAGAAGCACTTTAGACAATCCAAAACACAGTAAGAGGAAAGAGATGGAAGAACCAAGCAAACATTCTTAAAAGACAATACTGCAGAAAATAACCCTATCTACATTAAAGGAAGAAAATGCATAGAGTTTTAAAAGGGGAAATATAATGAACATATGAAGGGTTCAATCCAGATTTCATTGAGACTAAAATCTTATTAATTTAGTGTGGATCCAACTTTATGAAATCGGTAGGGAAGAGGATTGCAGAGCACACAGCAGAAGCAGTTTCAGTAAGTTAAAAGCATAATATTACCAACAAAATAGAAGATAATTGCAGAATCCTATCTTGAATGATAACATCTGGGATTCAATTGAGCTCATAGAAACTGAGGAAGTGGATAGGGTTCTCTGTAGTATGAACACCACTATCCGTGATTTACATCCATGTCTCTCCTGGCCTCTTTAGGCAGCAAGGGGGCAGGTGAATGGCTCGATTCAAGAGATGGCTAATGCTTGTTTTAGAGAGGATGTGAGGCCTCTAGTCTTGAAAGAGGTGGTGGTGCATCCTCTTTTGAAGAAGCCATCTCTCAATCCAGCCTTGTTTGAGAACTACCACCTTGTGTCCAACCATCCCCTAGAACAGTGCTTTCCAAAGTCCTGCCGTTGGCAACATACCAATGGCGGTGGCGTGGCGGCGGCCTTGTGTTTTGCGCTAAAACCCGGAAGACCTGATGGCACGGCGGTGACGCGCCATCAGCACTTCGTTTTGTCGTGACACACTAATGTGTCGCGACACAGAGTTTGGAAAGCTATGCCCTAGAAGTTGACCTTTCCTGGAACGAGAGGCCCTTTGAACAGTCACTCATGCTCTGGTTATCTCCCATATAGACTACTGTAACACGCTCTACATGGGGCTACCCTTGAAGAATATCCAGAAGCTTCAGCTGATCCAGAATGCAGCCATGCGATTTTGAGTGTCCCTAATCGGACACATGTAACACTTTTGTTACGCGAGCTGCACTGGGTTCCAGTTTGCTTCCAGGTCCAATTCAAGGTGTTAGTTATGACCTTTAAAGCCCTTCATGGCATGGGACCAAGTTACCTAATGGACTGTCTTATCCCCATTATATCGTCTCATCCCATCCGGTCATGCAGGGAGGGCATGCTACGGACCCCATCGATTAAATAATTCCATCTAACGGGGTCACGGAAGCGTGCCTTCTCTGCAGTAGCTCCTGCTCTGTGGAACATTCTCCTCCTGGAGGTAAGACAGTCCCCCTCGCTCCTGGACTTCCGGAAAAAACTCAAGACCTGGTTCTGTCAACAGGCCTGGCGCGGGAAGAAGAGTATACACTCTTGGGGATGGCTAATGCCTTAGGGTGGCCCTAGAATGCCCTTTCCATGGTTTTAAAGAAGATGCTGCCATCTGGATTTTATTATATTTATTATATTCTTGCACTGTTATTTTAATGTTTTATTTAATTTTATTCATATTTGTAATACAATTAATTATGTTGACTGTAAACCACCCAGAGTCCCTCTTGAGGGAGTTGGGCATTGATAAATCGAATAAATAAATAAAATAAAATAAATAAATTTGGGGGATCTTTATTCAGCTGGATGTGCCACTTGTGGTCATATCTGGACCAGAATGTCTTGGCAACAGTAACTCATGCCCTTATCACCACAAGATCAATTAGATTACTGTAACTCAATCTCCATGGGATTGCCTTTGAAAACAATTCAAAAGACTCAGCTGTTACAAAATATGGTGGCCAACGTGCTAGCAAGTGAGAGCTGCTATACAATCATTCATATTTTCTATGCTGTCTTTATATTTTTAAATATTTTATTTATTTATTATTTAAACTTGTATTACCGCCCATCTCCCCCAGTCAGGGGACCCTGGGCAGTTCACAATAAAAACAAGGTTAAAAATACAAATACAAAATCACAGCATCAATAAATAAACATAAAATCAAAGGGCGATAACTATTAATACTAGGGAGGGCTTCAAGGGATCAGCCAGCCCCAGGAGGAAGTGTTGGCATTCCAATCCCAGGCAAGGCGGCAGAACCAGGTCTTCAAGTTTTTCTGGAAGGTTGGAAGCAAGGGAACCGGCCTCAACTCCGGGGGCAAGATATTCCAAAGGGCGGGCACTACTGCAGAAAAGGCTCTGCAGTATTTTATTTTATTTTATGTAAACTTCCAGGAATCAGATTGAGCAGGGTGATATGAAAGTATTATAAACAAATACAATTTTTGTGCTGGTGTTAAGCCTGCTTGGAGCTGAAGCTGAAGCAGTTCATCATGTTAATAGGCTATGTAGGACATGTAGGGGGGCACGATGGCTCAGCGGTTAAGACGCCAGGCTTGTCGATCGGAAGGTCGCAAGTTCGGAGGTTTGAGACCCTAGCCCCGCATGACGGAGTGAGCTCCCGCACTTGCCCCAGCTCTTGCCAACCTAGCAATTTGAAAGCATGCAAATGCAAGTAGATAAATAGGTCCACTTCGGTGGGAAGGTAACAACGTTCTGCGCGTGTCATGCCGGCCACATGACCGCGGAAGCGTCTTCGGAAAACGCTGGCTCTTCGGCTAACAAATGGAGATGAGCACCAGCACCACCAGGAAGGAGTATTAGGTATGTTTGCCGCCTTGAGTTATTTATAAAAATAATAAAGTCAGGATCAAATATCTAGGTATCTAGATAGATAGATATAATACTTTGAAGGCAAGCCAGAAGTTGTCCATCAATCTGAATGTCACACATGCCATTCTATGGCCTTTACAAATATGGTTGCAAGGCTTAACTGATTCGATTGGATTGATTTACAGTGGTGCTTATCTGATTACCTTCATTAATTTGTTTGATCATGTTGAAGAGCCAGTTTGGTCTAGTGGTTAAGGTGCTGGGCTAGAAACCATGAGACTGAGAGTTCTAGTCCCGACTTAGGCATGAAAGCCGGCTGGGTGACCTTGGGCCAGTCACTCTCTCTCAGCCCAACTCACTCACAGGGTTGTTGTTGTGGGGAAAATAGGAGAAGGGAGTATTAGGTATGTTCCCTGCCTTGAGTTATTTATAAAAAATAATAAAGGCGGGACAGAAAATAAAATAAAATAAAATAAAATAAAATAAAATAAAATAAAATAAAATAAAATAAAATAAAATAATAAAATAATAAAATAAAATAAAATAATAAAATAAAATAAATAAAATAAAATAAAATATCATACTAAGTTATAATGTGGTTTGCATATTTCTGCCTTGATGTGATATGTAAGTTCAGCCAATTGAGGATTAGTCAATAAACCATGGTTAAATAAGCGTTTCAGGTTTACCTAATTGCCCAGAACAGTTGCTGATTTAGAACACAAGTCTGTACAATAGGAGTACAGGTAGTCCTCACTTAACGACCATTCGTTCAGCGACCATTTGAAATTATGACAGCGCTGAAAAAATGGACTTATGACCTGTGCCCAAAATTATGACCACTGCAGCGCCCCTGCAGTCACGTGATCAAAATTTGGGCGCTTGGCAGCCCACCTGCACTTACGACCACAAGGGTGCTTCAATTCCCCCCTCGCCTATCTCCCTTCCCATCTCTGCCCTTTTGGCCACCCTGCACCCTGCCTTGTGGGGTGGCAAGCAGATCCAAAACTGCATGGCACTGGGACTGCAAGAAGCCCAAGCTGCAGCACAGCACAAAACTGCAACCGCCCCAGCCCAGCCATGTGAAGCCACCCCAGGAAGCTGCAGATGCCCCAGCCCGCATTCCTTCACCCAGCTGCCTTCTCTCCCAGTTCCCCGCACCAACCTTACACCTTTTTTGCCCAGCCGCCATGGCCGAAGCAGAAGCGCCTTGCTGCCTTTGCTGTCTCCTTTTCGGACCCAGCTTCTCTGGCAAATGTTTCCTCCATATGGCTCCCTTCGGAATGCTGTCTTCGGAAGCTTGCACTTTCTTCTCAGAGCCTTTGGAAAGAGAGGGCAACTTTCTGAAGTCTGAGCAGACCGAAAGCTCTGAGAAGAGAGTGCAACTTTAAAATTCACTTAACAATGGCAAAGGGAATTGCCAGGATTGCTGTTGCTAAGCAAAGTGGTCACGTGACGTCTTGCTTAACGGTCCCATCGCTTAGCGACCTAAATTCCGGTCCCAATTGTGGTAGTTAAGCGAGGACTACCTGTACTTAGAACACTACTTTTCCCCATCCACCTGAAATTGACACACACGATTGTCAATAACACTGGACTTACTTCCAGGTTGATCCTGGCTAAGCACCTTCTGGAGAAAAGCTTTAGTAAGGCACTACTTTTCTAAACCCAAAGGTTCAACACACAATATTTACATAACAAGGAAACTGATTTTACTTCATCTCCACTTCATATATTTGAACTGCCTTTCAGAGACTAATTTATAATCAGTTGTTCAACACATTAACATTTCCTTTTAGAATTTTGTTCTGCCCAATTAAAGATAAAGAGGAGAAAAAATATACTACTATCTCCTGAAGACATCATTTGAAGCAATAATATACAATTTTACCACAGGATGGTGCTATTTTGAAAAAAAAAATTAAAAAACCAGTCATCTGAATATTTGGTTTTTCAGGATGGTCACCGTCAGCAGTCAACAGTTTCAACAAACTGTAATAAACAGTGGAATGTTGTAGCTAACATTGTGAATTTAGAGTGAGATTAAAAGTCTGGTCTTGTCTTCCCTTCCTATACTTGCTGTTTGGATTTATTGTCTGTTTAAATAACATCTTTCTATTTTCTGAGGAGCATATGCACATGCAAGATGTTGAAAATCCTAGTTCTTCAAAATAATCTTCAGCATGCCGTTACTAATGCTCAGCCTTGGCAGTAATTTCATTACGCCGTACATTGCTGATTCAGTCACACCTTACAGAGGAAAAAATGATTACTATTATCCAGAAAAGACAATTTTTTCAAGCACGGTAATTATTAGAATTTATTAGTAGTTCAAGTATCTTGGATGTTGTTGTTGTTTTAATCCGTTCAATTGTGTCTGATTCTCGGCAACTGCCTGGACAAGTCCCTGCAGTTTTCTTGGCAAGGTTTTTCAGAAGTGGTTCACCATTGCCTTCTTCCTAGGGCTGACAGAGGGTGACTGGCCCAAAGTCACCCAGCCAGCTTTCATGCCTAAGGTGGGACTAGAACTCACCGTCTCCCGGTTTCTAGCCTGATGCCTTAACCGCTAGACCAAACTGGCTCTCAAGTTCAAATATCTTGGATGGTTTTAGTAAGGTTTCTTACTCTTTGGCTATTTTTCTGTATTGCAAAAGAACAGTACAATAGCTGGACATATGCAACACCTCATTTCCTTATCTACAATGGTATCATTTAGGAGGGTTGGAGTTCTTTTGCCACTGCAATGGAAACGATTTGCCATAAATTCATAGAATCATAGGGTTGAAAGGGACCTTGGATGTCTTTTAGTCCAACCCTCTGCCTAAGCCCAAGGCAGGAATCCTCATACCATCTCGGACAAATGGTTGTCCAATCTTTTCTTGAAAACCTCCAGCGATGGAGCACCCACAACTCCGGGAGGGAAGCTGTTCCACTGCTTAATAGTTCTCACTGTCAGGAAATTCCTCCTTATTTCCAGGTTGGATCTCCCTCTGACGAGCTTCCACCCATTGCTTCTTGTCCTATCCTCAGGTGCTATGGAGAGGACAAGCAGCAATGGGTGGCAGCTCATCAAAGGGAGATCCAACCTGGAAATAAGGAGGAATTTCCTGACAGTGAGAACTATTTTTCTGAGAAAAAATCCAAATGTTTATTAAATATAAAAAATATTTAGAAAATTCAAATGTTTATTATATATAAAAATTCTTAGGACTGTGGGAAAAAATAGCCTACAAGTCTACATCATTTTAATAATGATGAAAAAATGTTTACCATCAGCCATACTGATCTGGTTATTAAGTTGGTTTCTTTCCACCTTCAGCATGTTTAAACCACTTTTCTTTCGCTTCAGCTCCAGATGGAGGCTATCAGCCTGACACTGTAATGTCTATGAAAGAATAAAAATTCAGTGAGCATAATTAATTATATGGTTACCCTGAAAGAACAGAGAAGTTCAGTATCTTAAGGAGCCTGAAGGAGCCTTCAGTATCTTAAGGAGCCTGTTTTAAATACACGTTCTAATAAATTGGCTTTTAGACATAATACTGAAAAAAGTATTTCCATACATACATTTCAGATGTACTTGTTGGTAGTTAGCCTCTTGTTTTCCTTGTGTTTTCATTTTTTGTAGCAAGTCCAAAATCGACTAATACATTTTGAAACGGCTTGAAGAAGCTACAAGAGTACTTTCACATTCCTCTAATAATAACCCACTAAGTGTAAGTAAATATGCAAAGTATTGCTATGCCATTATGCCATTATTTTTCAAATAGAGAGAAAAAATCACCTGTAGTTTTTGTAGCATATGTTCCATTTCATATGCAAGGAGAGGCTGAAGATTAATTGCTTTCTTAGTCTGTTCACGAGTAATAACAAAAAGTTAAGGCAAAAGGATGAAATTAATGTTAACTGAATAGATTCCTTTCATTAAAATTTAAAATAGAAAATAGCTGAGTAATTCTCATTCAGTTTCCACATTAATAAAATATTTGACTCCAATATTCCAAATAATATTTTGAATATCCTACCCCTATTATTCTTTAATTCATTGTTTTTTAGTTAACTGTAGTCAGCAATGCACAGGATATAGAAAATTAGCTTCCAGTTCAAGGAAATAAATTTGCTGTTGAAGATTCTTGATGTACTCAGATTCTATGCTTAATGATGTATTTTCCATTTCTAAAACCAGAAAAAAACATTAAAAATGAAACATTTAATTATAAAGCTGTATTCATTCATTATGATTTTTTTTTTAAAAATAAGAGTTTTACAGTTAGACTTAACGTTCTCTGGCTAACCTCTCAGATAGCCATTTTGATGCAATGCCCTGGATAAGCCAATTATGTGCAACAGGGAATTCTAAATTGTGCTAGCTTCCATTTTTCTTTATTGCTTCTTCCTATTAAAAGGGGAGCGGTGGGAGGGTATCAAAACAGGCAAAATGGTGGCTGTGGCATTGTTATGGGAGCTTTAGTATGTGCTTGTGATGTCAATGGGCCATGTCCTCCATCCTGGCCATTTTGACCCCACACTCAGCAGATACTGATCTACTGTACTATAGAATTGAAGTACATATTGCCAGGGTTAAGAGACAGATCCTCATGGTTCAAAATACCATATAGTGATGTAAATATTACAAATTACAGAATTCTTAGATAAGTCATACCGGCAGTATTTAAAAATATACTTGGCTCTACTACAGCCAAATTAAATCAAAGAACTTGAGTGAAATCTGATTTCATTCTTTTGGGAATAGATCATATAGCATTTCACCAGTGGATTTAAAATGAAACATACTAAGTATCTAAAAATATGCATTACAGTCCCAGGTGCATGATTATCCTTCAACTGGTATCCTAAATCCATTCATCTAGAAGTAAAAAGTATCCAAATTAAATGCAAAACAAATACACAAGTGTAAGAAAAATTGATTATTTATCTCATTTCTATAAACTTTGGACAGCTCATATAAAATGTCCTTGTTTTTTTCTTCTTACTTCAAAGTTGAAAATGAAAGAGAATAGCATATTAAGGGTTAAATCAGAATGATTTAAACCAGTGTTTCTCAAACTTGGCAACTTTAAGATGTGTGGACTTCAACTCCCAGAATTCCCCAGCCAGCATGATGGCTGGGGAATTCTGGGAGTTGAAGTCCACACATCTTAAAGTTGCCAAGGTTGAAAAACTCTGATTTAAACTAACCAACTCAAACTAATCAACAAAGAGCTGTATAGAGAACCTATACTATGCTATGGTGAATAAGATACTCTTTCATTAGGTTATTACAAGAGATGGGGAAAAGTCAACAGAATAACTTTACTATATTAGACATTTAATTAAATATATTGAATTTTGGCAAGCAATTTCCATCAGTTTTTAGCTTTTTATTATTATAAATCCAACCATATATACATACATATATACATTGCCATCATGAATTTTTTTTTGGGGGGGGGGGGTAAGCAACATTATGCAGAGTGCAGAAAATGGGTAAGAAATCAAAGGTGTGAGATAACAAAAAGAAAGCATAACTAACATTAATTTAACGCTAACACTTTCACCATATATTACTTTACTTCCATTATGATACCTTTATCACATTCAACAACTAATCTTCAACTCCAGGCTCATGAAAAACATTCTAAAATTCAAGGCTATTCACATTATCATATGTTTTCTCTAAATTAGCAAATGTGCAATAAACGTTCTTTCCCACATTCATACATTTCTGAGTGAACTGCTGTAAAGCAAAGCTCTGATCTGAACAACCCGTCTGATATTAAAATGACCCAGCATTTCCTAAATTTGGCTCGTCGTCATGTCTT
This sequence comes from Charina bottae, assembly GCA_023362775.1. NCBI lineage: Eukaryota > Metazoa > Chordata > Lepidosauria > Squamata > Charinaidae > Charina > Charina bottae. The sequence continues at coordinate 4,689,761 of JALMGJ010000001.1, read as the reverse complement.
ATACTCTGTAAGTCAGAATTGTGCCAAACATTTCCCCAGACACACCAAACAAACTAACCCCCCTGTAGTTTTGCATTGACCCTTAATACGTTCTCTTTCTATAGGAGAAAACTAGCAGGATTCTTCCAATACAAGGTTTCTCAACCAGGGTTCCGTGGAGGTCACTAGGGGTTCCCTGGGAGATCATGGTTTATTTAAAAAATTAATTCAAATTTCGGCAACTTCACATTAAAGAGGTAAGTTTCATTCTTTATTTTTAGTTTAAGAACACTGTTAGTGCATATATACAGGCCTAAGCATGAAAAGAATATAATAGGGAGTCTTTGGTGCTCTCTGAGCCTTGTTGTTTTCATGCAGACGTTTCATTGCCAGGCTAGGCAACATCTTCAGTGCGAAAAGGGACTTGTGGCCTATATTTGAGTCTGAATGTGCAGGGGTTCCCCGAGGCCTGAAAAAATATTTCAAGGGTTTCTCCAGGGTCAAAAGGTTGAGAAAGGCTGTTCCAATCCTTGGGCATAGCTGCAGTCCTTACCCAGGTGTTATGTTAGTTGTACAGCCACTCAACAAGAAAAAAACCACATCCATTAGCTTTTCTCCAGTCGCATCAACCAAACCTGCAGCCTTACAATGGTTCCACATTCTCACAGCATTTGTGACTTCTTTTTCATCATTTTCCCCCCAGGACATTATTTATTTCAGTTCTGCTCTTTGACCTATCAGTACAATCCCTACATAAATCTCTAAAATACTTATTCCAGCATTCCCTCACTTCAGCTTCATTCCCAATCATTTCACCATTTTTATTTTCAATGCTATTCACTTCACTGGAGGCTTCTTGTTTAACTCACGTTTTCCTATATACATGTTTTTCTCACACACAGTCTCTTTCACTTCATCACGCCACCAAGCAGTTTTTAAATACACCCAATTAGCTTGAGTCACCAGACTTCTGTGGCACTCTGTAAAACAGTGCTGGCTGGGGACTTCTTGGAGTTGAAGTCCACACATCTTGAAGTCGCCAAGGTTGAGAAACACTGCTGTAAAATAATGCTTTTCACCCTGTGCCAAACAGCTTCTGTATCTCTTTCCACCATTCCATTTGGGAGATTAATCTGCCTTTTAAACCTTCTTGATTTAAAAAGTATTAAAAGGACTCATATTTTCTCTTCCTGTGGTCATTCTACTTTAACTCCATTTTGTCCAAAGATAAAAGTTTACCAAAGAAATTCCTGCTCTACATTCATAATCTCTCATCACCCTTGAATTCTTCACTAGTTCTCTCAAAACAATTAAATCAATCATGCTTTCAATTTATAATAATAAAAGTGGGATAAAAATTAATTAATTAATTAATTAATTAATTAATTAATTAAATATTCATTCCCTTGCCATGTGTAGGTATGAGCTGAAACTTATATTTGAAAGAAACATATATTTTTCTAAGGAAGTACTCACCAATCACCATTCTAATTCATTCTTAATTCTCTGAATGGCCAAATCATTTACATCTATTTATCAATGTCACCTAACAAAATAATCCCCCCAATTACATTCATTCAGAATCAGGGGCTTCCATGGGGGGGGGGTGTAAAAAACTCAGGATGTTGGCCACAATCATGTGATTACGACCCTACACCTTTTTTATGTGCATCCTGATTCTTGTAAAAAAGTGGCAGGATTTTCATTGCATACTTGCAGCCAACATCTTGACTTTTTTTTTAACCTCCCCTGCAGATGCCACTGTTCCAAATACTGCATATTTTTTCTGAAAACTCGTATCTGATTATTACATTACCATAATTCATTAGAGTGTAACAATCCATGGATTCCTTCTTTCATATGTGCCCATAATATGTCCCTCGAAGGAGTTGGGCAGTGAGAAATCAAATAAATAAATAATAAATAACAGCCCAGATGATACCAGTTCATACTTTCTGACATACATTTTAGCCCCTCCATTCATAATTAAACCTGCACCTTCACTTCATGTAGTGATCAACTCTACAAGATCAAACCACCTTCATTCACATATTCTTCCCCTTCCTCGGTGCAACAGACAATATGCCTTTCGTTTTCTCTCCATTTCATTTTGTTCATTAATTCATCCATATTTCATTTACTCTTCTTGCATTCCAAATCACTAGATAGGCTCATAGAAACTTTGCTGCTCATTACTGCATTAGTCAGTCAGGAGCTTTCACATTAGTGTTCAATAAAACACAGACGGTTTAGACTTGGTTACCAGCCTTGCTCATACCCATGCCATATGCAGCATTCCCTGCCACTGGTAAGGACAGTACCAGTCAATTTGGGCACATTTTGTCCAGTGTTACATAAACACAACCAATGCCTAGTTTTACCCAAGCTTGCTCAAGCTATTCTATATAATTTAGTAGGATCTCTACATTTATCTGGCAAGCCAACAGTTACCCACATGCCATCATCTAGGAGGTATATACAGTGTACTAACACATATACTCAGCAAACAATAAATTTTCTCACTTACTGTAATAAAAGCTGTCTATGAAGGTTCTCAGTCATCCAGGTGGAACAGTCTGTGGCTTGAATCATCCAGTTGACATGATTCAAGCCACAGACTGTAATAAAAGCTATTACTGGGAAGCTATTGATCACAAAATAATTTAAATAATATAAAATAAAATCAGAAGAATGTCTTCCCCATTTAATAAAATGTACATTTTCAAATGGAAGTCAGAACTCCCAAAAATAGTTTTTATTTTGACAATGCCACGGGGCGTCTGGGAGGGGGGAGATTGTACTAAATGACTGGCCCAAGACTTTCACGTGACTTTTGTGGCCAAATGGGGAACTGAATATGGGCGTGCCAGGTTCCAATCTGTCACTCTTCATTTCCAATCAGGTCCAACCACTGGTGGGTTTGCAAAAATTGTGCTTCAAAACTCCCTAACTATTCTATTACTATAGGGCAGTGGTTTCATTATGCAATAAACACTATGGGTAGCCCTTTGGAATATTTTATATGGTACCCTTTAAAAGGAGATTGTAATGCATATATAGGGGGCGTGGTGGCTCAGCGGGTAAGACGCCAGGCTTGTCGATCAGAAGATCGCAAGTTCGGAGGTTCGAATCCCTAGCCCGGCGTGACGGAGTGAGCTCCCGCACTCGCCCCAGCTCTTGCCAACCTAGCAATTCGAAAGCATGCAAATGCAAGTAGATGAATAGGTACCACTTCGGTGGGAAGGTAACAGCGTTCCGCATGCGTCATGCCAGCCACATGATCGTGGAAGTGTCTTCGGACAATGCTGGCTCTTCGGCTAACAAATGGAGATGAGCACCAGCCCCTAGAGCAGAGCTTTCCAAACTGTGTGTCGCCACACACAGTCAGCTGTGTCGCCACACAAGCCGGAACTGGCAGCGGGGGCGTGCACGGCGGCGGCGGCACCGGCGCGCCGTTGGTGCTTCCACGTTTTAGCGGAGGCTGCTGCCGCTGCCACCACCATGCACGCCCCCGCCCGCACCGGGTTTTCCCGCGGCGACACATGAAAATCCGAAGGCGCCGCAGCCGCGGCGGCGCGCAAAGACCAAAAGCGGCAGCAGCGCTTTCGCTCGCAGCAGGACTTCCAGATTTTCCCGCGGCGACACACCAAGGGCGGTTGGTGTGTCACCGCGGGAAAACTTTGGAAAGCCCTGCCCTAGAGTCAGACACGACTGTACAAATGTGCGGGGGGGAACCTTTACCTTTTTAATGCATATATGCTATTTAGCTATGTACACTGAATAAATAGAGTAAAATTCTATACGTGTCTATTCAGAAGAAAGTTCCAGTGAGTTCTATAAGCTTTCTCCCTGGTGAGTACAGGACAATACAGTTGTTGTTTTAATTGGTCTAATACAAATGCTCACAATTTGCATATTGGATATTTTCACTGTTGTTTTGTTATAGTAAAGCCAATAAACCTACCAAGAATGTTTATCTTGTTTTCCTAAAAATAATGCATTATTCACTTTAAACTTTTTGGTGTTTTAAGAAGTTAAGCCAGTATACTTGTTCACCATCATTCATGCAGTTAACCTTTAAGTCTGAGCAAGTATTTGAACTCCTGATCCAAGCGTAATACTCATTTTATACCACCCTGCTACTGCAGTTTCTCAAAATGCAATTTGTCATAGCACCGGGCCAGCCCCTTAGGCCATAATGTGGCTTATAATTTATTTGTGGTAAACCGTGCATTTTGCATTTTGCACCGTCAGTCTTTTGCACACCAGTTTGTTTGCGGTTTGTTAATCACAGCTGATGGACAAGCGTGTGGTTGAAGCCAGCATTAGCAAATGCGATTCAGAGAGGGTTCATTTGTAGCAGTTGCTAACGACACAACTTTCTTGGCACACATTACAATTAGTTGTTAAGCAGAGTAGAGGCAGGCTTCTCCCACGACTAACCACAAGAAGTGAGCTGTTCTCTGAAGCACTTTCCGTCGCTCAGGCCAGGAAAGAACGGCGTGGGGAAGGGCGATTACAGGCAAAAACGCTCCACAGGGCACCGAAGGTACCGAAAAGTCTTACCTTTCTGGAGCGAGCAGAGCTCTCCGGTAAAAGGCAATGCAACGATGCCACTTTCGTTTCCACGGCAACCTCCGGGCTGCGGAAACAGCTCTGCCAACTTTCCTTGTGAGCAGAAGCCGCAACGTCAGAGGGAGGAGGGAGGGCAATTGAGGCAGGGCTGGGCGGGCCCGTCGGGGAAAAGCAAAGAGGAGCATAGAAAGAAGCGAGGAGAGCTAAGCACTCGGCGGACGAAAGAGGGCAGTTTCATGCTGAGTTTGCCTCACGGCAACCCCCGTAGCAAATATTTCCTTAGACGTTTGCAAAACAAAACAAGCCGGGAATCGCCCTCAAAGCCTGCTCCCAGTTCCAGACGCAGAAGAGGTATATCATCTTCTTAGCGCGAAGCCTGACTTCCATACAGCCGAGCTGCTCACCTGCGCAACCCCTTTCGGATGGAAGACCGTTTTCTTGGCAAGCGGCCACACCTGAAATTGCCCGATTCCTACTCGTCGCTCTCCAGGTGTGGCTGGACGAAATGCAGGTCCGCCCAACGCCCGTGCGCCGCTCCCACTTTGGTCTCGCGTCCGGGTCCCCCAGTTCCGCGCTTCTTGGGCAGCTGAGCCAATTACTTCCCTCTCGAGCGTGGCGCGAAAAGGAATCGCGGCGAAGGCGCGCTGGACCTCGGGTGGGGCCTCTCATCTCGTCCCGTCTCTATAGAGGTACAGTCGGCAGAGCTTAGACTAGTAGTGATTGAAGTACGAATTGAATACAAGCAATCCAAAGGTTTGCAGCTTCGTCTGACACAGACTGGTCGCGTTTTGCTTTATTTTTACAATGGATAAAATAAACCTGAAGTGAAGGGGGGAGGGGGAAGAAACACTGTTTTGAGGACGATTTCTGAACTCTGTGGGTGAGCTAGACGGAGCGCCGAGTAGCTCTGGCGAAGGTCTTGGCATTTGCAGAGGGCTGGCAGTGATGCCACAGGCTATTTTGACCATGTTTTTAGGGTCTGGGGAGTGAAATTGTGCCTTTCTGGAGTAGAATTTAGTTACTTAAGGTTACTTTAGTTACAATGACCAGGTAACATAATTTGCCCTAAAAACTAAACCATACCACGGAGCTATGCAATCCCATGTTGATCTGCAGTGGTGATTGAAAAAAATAGGGCCACCGCTGGAGATCACTACTGACTTCTCTGCTAAAAGGATAAGTCAGGACTTCTGAATACTCATGGCAGTTTGTTGGGGCATAATTAAGTCCATGAGCCAGACTGAATAAATTGGGCAGTGGAGAAGGGTATGAGCAACTGACTCACATTCTTAAAGCAAGCAAGAGTTAAAGGCATTCTTGCAAAGGCAAGGCATTACATTTCCCTTCTAAGGATGATGAAGTCAGCGCACACAACCTGGCTAATGTGAAAAGTCTTGGATGCCGCCAAGGTACCAGGCCGCTGAGAAGGATCTTTAAATTAAGCTTGAGTTACAGGTTGTAACTTTCTGTAGATCAAAGCTGTGACCTGCTTTTTCAACTTTAATACTGTAGGACTTTTCCAAAGCCAGCTGAGCTCAGATATTGAGTAGAAAAGCCGCAAGATTTTAAGGTTGAATTGATTCCAATTATTATTAGAGTGTTCATGTATTTTTAGTGTAATTAAAAGATGGTGTTGTTAAAGCAACTGATTTCTTTCTTCAATTAATATGCTGTGTGCTAGGCTGTGCAGCTCTTTCGATTCAGTGGCAAAAAGATGCTTGGAGCATGCAGAGGTGCCCATGTGCCTCTGTCTGCAGTTCTTCTGGCAACTATTTTCTTCCCCAGAATCATGCCACTGCCCTCCAAAGCTGCAGAGTGATTCCAGGAAAAGACACACAACTTGTAGATGAGCATGCATTGTCTTTGAATCCAAAATGCTGCTTTAATAAATCACTTCACTGCATTAAAGTCATTAAAGCCAAAATAAAATAGGAGATTTTATCAAGTCCTTAAGAGACTTCTCATGAATAATTCGGCTTGGTTTGGAAAGCACTTTTTTGGTTTCAGATCTGAAGTGCTGACCTGTCCTAATATGTACCATTTAAAAACAAAACCACAATATCAAAAAAGCCAAAAAACCACTATTAGTTTATTATTCTGTTTTGAAAAGAAGGCAATCATATGCTTTTAGTCTCCTAAGCAAGCTGCAAGTTAGGGACAAATATAAATCAATGATTTCAATGTTAAATTTATATTATTTAAACAATGCCATAATTTTTTAATCCAAAGAGTTCCCAATTTAAAATACAACAGAGGGAGACAGGACCAGTAGGGAGAGTGTAATACTATTGCTTCAGTTTGTAGCTTGTTCACAGTTCACATCTAAAATGTGAACATTAACAGACAGAGAAGATAGGTAGTTTGAGAGAGGGGTCAAGGAGTCCATTTATGCCAACTTGGAAAATCCTTCCTTGAATAGAGGTGGGGGCCTCAGGCACAATCTTTCCCCTATTTTCCTTCCTGCTTTGTCTTCTGTGCCTAGGAAGATTAAGACCATTTCACAAGCTCAACAGCAGCATGGTAATCTTAACGATCCTCCTTTGGATGATAAAGGGACTTAGAAATAAACATCTCAAATAACCATGACCTAGCCCCAGGTGCAAGGTCACACAGCGACCCTAGAAACTTATTTAAGGATTCCCTTACCAACTTTGCTCAGACTGAAGAAGCTTCTTGGATAAGGAGCGAAACGTTTCCACTGAGAAAATAGAAATCCAGTTGACAGGATTCAAGCTACAGACTGTTCCACCTGGATGACTGAGAACCTTCATCGACATATTGCTTCAGTTGTACCTACCTAAGCTAAACTCGTACTGCTGCACCGGCTATTTCTATATTAATTTTTTCTAATCTTTGTGGGTTCTATTTCTCCAACCATTGCACACCAAGCCTTTTTCACTGAGTCATTTTTACTCGACACTGAGCTTTCTGCCTCTTAGCCTCTCAGATCACTTGAGTGCACGGTCTGCTGCAGCAGCACAAATGAAGCATTTTACTAATGAAATAGCAATATTTACATAAGCATTTTCTACTTGCATGACGTATAGTGAGAAAATGTATTTTTGAACATGTGAGCAGAATGAAATAGATCACATAAATAACCATTCACACCCTTTTGAGAGAGGCCGAAACCCTCAATACAGTATGTAGCTCAATGGAGACATGATTATCGTGGAGTTGTGATAATTGCCTAGGCCAGCCTTTCTCAACCTTTTGACCCTGGAGGAACCCTTGAAATATTTTTCAGGCCTTGGGGAACCCCTGCACATTCAGGCTCAAATATAGCCCAGAAGTTACAAAATTATTATATGCGTTTCATGCGTAGGCCTGTATATATGCATTAACAGTATTCTTAACTGAAAATAAAGAATGAAACCCCTTTAATGTGAAGTTGCCCGAATTTGAAATGATTTTTTAAATAACTTGTGATCTCCCAGGGAACCCCTAGTGACCTCTCACAGAACCCTAGGATGGTACAGAACCCTGGTTGAGAAACCCTAGGCTAGGTGAATGCCTGCCGAGCCAACTGAAATGTCTCCAAGCACAATGAAGCAAATGGTAACACATTGAAACTGTTTAATTGTAGTTATTAAAGAAAGAATACCCTGGATCTGTCGGGGAGATAACTGGTGGAGAAGGAGGGGGCTCCCTCCAGGGTGATAAACGCATGTGCAGTACTGAATCGCTTTGCTTTCCTCACAAGAGGCTAAAGAAGGCCCCACCCTAGTTTCATGGGCCTGTTCTCTGAGCATCACTACTTCATTTCAGTTTAGCTGGATTCTGTCTAGCGGAGTAGAATAAAACACTAGAGCTTTTACACCGAGTCTCAGCGTGTTCCTTCACTCGAAGTCAGGACAGGATCATACCATTTACATTTTTAGAATGTGACATGTCAAATGTTATATTTACACTTAACAGTGTTACATTAAACATTGTACTACTTTAAATAGAATAGGAAGGACAAGAGACCTCTTCCAGAAAATTAGAAACATCGGAGGTAAATTCCAGGCAAAAATGGGTATGATCAAAAACAAATATGGTAAGGACCTAACAGAAGCAGAAGAGATCAAGAAAAGGTGGCAAGAATATACGGAAGATCTGTATAGGAAGGATAATAATATTGGAGATAGCTTTGACGGTGTGGTCAGTGAGTTAGAGCCAGACATCCTGAAGAGTGAGGTTGAATGGGCCTTAAGAAGCATTGCTAATAACAAGGCAGCAGGAGACGATGGTATCCCAGCTGAACTGTTTAAAATCTTGCAAGATGATGCTGTCAGGGTGATGCATGCCATATGCCAGCAAATTTGGAAAACACAAGAATGGCCATCAGATTGGAAAAAATCAACTTATATCCCCATACCAAAAAAGGGAAGCACTAAAGAATGTTCAAACTATCGAACAGTGGCACTTATTTCACATGCCAGTAAGGTAATGCTCAAGATCTTGCAGGGTAGACTCCAGCAATTCATGGAGCGAGAATTGCCAGATGTACAAGCTGGGTTTAGAAAAGGCAGAGGAACTAGAGACCAAATTGCCAATATCCGCTGGATAATGGAGAAAGCCAGGGCATTTCAGAAAAACATCTATTTCTGTTTTATTGACTATTCTAAAGCCTTTGACTGTGTGGATCATAACAAATTGTGGCAAGTTCTTGGTGGTATGGGGATACCAAGTCATCTTGTCTGCCTCCTGAGGAATCTGTATAACGACCAAGTAGCAACGGTAAGAACAGAGCACGGAACAACGGACTGGTTTAAGATTGGGAAAGGAGTACGGCAGGGTTGTATACTCTCACCCTACCTATTCAACCTGTACGCAGAACACATCATGCGACATGCTGGGCTTGAGGAATCCAAGGCTGGAGTTAAAATCGCTGGAAGAAACATTAACAATCTCAGATATGCAGATGATACCACTTTGATGGCTGAAAGCGAGGAGGAGTTGAGGAGCCTTATGACGAAGGTGAAAGAAGAAAGTGCAAAAGCTGGGTTGCAGTTAAACCTCAAAAAAACCAAGATTATGGCAACGAGCTTGATTGATGACTGGCAAATAGAGGGAGAAAAAGTGGAGGCAGTGACAGACTTTGTATTTCTAGGCGCAAAGATTACTGCAGACGCTGACTGCAGCCAGGAAATCAGAAGACGTCTACTTCTTGGGAGGAGAGCAATGGCAAATCTTGATAAAATAGTTAAGAGCAGAGACATCACACTGACAACAAAGGTCCGCATAGTTAAAGCAATGGTATTCCCTGTAGTAACCTATGGCTGTGAGAGCTGGACCATAAGGAAGGCTGAGCGAAGGAAAATAGATGCTTTTGAACTGTGGTGTTGGAGGAAAATTCTGAGAGTGCCTTGGACTGCAAGAAGATCAAACCAGTCCATACTCCAGGAAATAAAGCCAGACTGCTCACTTGAGGGAATGATATTAAAGGCAAAACTGAAGTACTTTGGCCACATAATGAGAAGACAGGATACCCTGGAGAAGAAGCTGATGCTAGGGAAAGTGGAAGGCAAAAGGAAGAGGGGCCGACCAAGGGCAAGATGGATGGATGGTATTCTGGAGGTGACGGACTCAACCATGGGGGAGCTGGGGATGGTGACAGCCGACAGGAAGCTCTGGCGTGGACTGGTCCATGAAGTCACGAAGAGTCGGAAACGACTGAACGAATAAACAACAAAACAAAACTACTTTAAATACCTACAGTGCTGTGTAGGTAATAGAAATCAAGAAAGTCAAGAAATTTGGATACAAAAGATTTGATTTTGAAACCACTTTTCTGAACAAACAGTATAGTACAGTTAAACTTTTTTCATTTGTGGCACTTTTTCCATGCAGCTATAAAAATACCTCAGCTTATGTCTGTGAAGCATCAGGGTAACTTAAAAAGTGAAAGGTTGTGGAAAGTGAAATAGGACTAAAAAGTCTTGGTGTAAACTGTGCCAAGGTTTATCCAGCTACTTTTCAAAATTCTTTGATGAGGAAGATAAGGAATTTATTACAGAATGGGAAGAAATTTCATGATGACACACACTTCATATTCTTCTGTGATGAAACCTGTATGTTAGTACATGTAAATACAGTGACATCACATTAGATTTCAATATGACACTGGATGCATATACTGTGCATACTATTGACAGGATTTCTGTACAACCTGACAAAAAGGCCAGAAACCTACTAAGAAAACACTCTGAAACAATCTGGCATGTAAAATGGGCAGTCTACCAAAGCAGTATGTCTAAACTCAATAGACCTAACTTTCCTCTACAAACTGGAATTGCATTTAAGTGGTGGGACTCTCTGGATATTCCCCCAAACTTTCCAGACTGTAAAATATCAAAAGGGCAGCAATCATAAAAAGGGTATCTACTGTACACTCTGTTGTGCTCTTGTAGAATAAAATGCCTCATCAGTGAAGCTAACTTGAAACAATCTTGTTTTGAAGAGGTATCAATGCAATATAAAAACATTTTATCCATGCATTATCACAAATGCATAAAACTGGAAAGGAGGCTGCATGTACCAGTCTTGGCCACTTAGATCCCTGATTTTGCCATGTTGAGTATCAGCATCTGCAAGGAAGTTCTACACATAATTGTTTGAGCTCAGTAGACTACTTGGCACCACCAATCCCACTTGCATTCAAATGAATGTTAGAATTTTCTTCCAGACCTTACTGTGCAAAAAGGCTGTGCAAAGCATTCAAGAGAGGTGCTCTGCAAAATGTGTTGGCACAAGTGAATCAAAGTATTAAAGCAGCTGCATCCTTTGAAAGGAATTCATAGCTGCTTAACTGCAAGTGCAAGTCCCAAGTGCATGCATGCATACTTCCATTGGCTGCACCCATGCGTAGATAGCTATGGACAGCCTTCAAAGTACTCTTACGAGCCTTCCAAAGGATGCAGCTGCCTTAAAGCTTTCAGATTCTTTACTCAGGCTGATAAATTATACCCCTTTCAAATGTTTTGCATAGTCCAACTGTCCAACATGTCAAAGAATTACCAGAAAGGGTAAAACACCAGAAAATATAGGCAGGACAAGAAAACATGGTCCCATACTTAATTTTAGGCTTCACCAGCAAAACACTTTATAAGAACACATCCACATTTCTGTATTTCTTTGACTCTGTGCAGTATGTGTCAGAAGGGAAAATACATTTTTAGAATGCTTGTATATCTATACAACATAAACCAAAAATGTCTACTTAACTTCATATGCATATTAGGCTTTTTATATAATTTATTGAGATTATTTGTACTCTACAGTATGTGATGAACTTAACTTGTAATAAGTTACTTATTAAAACAAATGGTGAATAAGTTAATCCAATGAAAAAGGCATCAAATCAGTAGTTTCTTTTAAAAAGTTTATTAGACTGACATTGCTATGAAAGTTAGTGTGCAATTAAAAAAAAACACTAATATCTCTGCACATAAATATCTATATCCTGTTTGCCCAAGATACAGTTTTTGGATCAAATTAGTATGTACTGTACATATTTATTGTGATTTTCTTCATCTTAATCATAAACAGTCTTGAAGATCAGTGGAAAACAAAAACAAAAGTATTCTTTATGCTTCTGACCAGTAATGTTACCATCAGCTGTTACTGATAACACTTGATTACTGGAATTGCTTATACCATAAATAGCATTAAATTTTCAAAACAGGAAATGAAAGACACAATTGCAACTGAACAGTTTTATGGTAACCAATTAAAAAAAAGTTAAAGCTTCACTTTGTTTTAAAAAGTCCTGTCCAGCAGGACATACATTAGCAGCAGAATGCTTTCCTTTTGTGTCTTAAATATTATATATACGTGCATGCACAATCCACACTGTTCAATCAAGGTATTATATCTACATTCATCAGGACATTGTTATTTCAATACACGTAGTACACAATATAGAAAAGAAACTGTATAGGCCATTTTTAAACAAAAAGGCACTTGCTTAGAACAAGACAATATAAAACATTTTGGATGTAGCTTCAACCAACATGAACAACAGTTAAGAGCCATTGGTGTACCAACCTAAATGTTCAGAAAGATACTGGGAAAATATTACATCAGATTTGTTACTGAAATACATTACAAAGTTGCAACACAGTTGAGTATAGGAAATACATTGCTTCTTAATATGCTAAAACCTGTATCTAAAATACTATAGATGAATCATTGTCATAAAAGTTGAATGTCTATTATCCATCGGTAACAGCCGTAAATCTCTAACTGGAAACCCCCTTAAAAAAAGCAGTATGCTGATATGCTGGGGACAAATAACAAGAAATAATTATCATGTTCATGTTCTGTCTTTGGTATTTCAAAAGTATTAAGCAAAATGCTATTGGAAAGCAACTCTTGGACTAGATAGAGCTTCAGCCTGAACCATCAAGTCAATTCTTATAAATAAAAATGGGATGACACAGGTAGGAATTAATTTCAGTAAATACAAATATAGTATGTTGTATCTGGTGCTTAGTGGACTTTGAAATGCAAACTCTAGCTCTTGGGCTATGAGTAATTACCATGCTTCAGAAGGACAAGTGTTTTCATATCCAACCTACTATGAAAAAAGTAGTTGATATAATGGGGTCATGGGTCACAATGATGCCAAAAGAGGCCAGTATATCATATTGCAGTGCTACAATTCCTACCTCTCATTTATGAAGCATTTTCTCCATTAACTGGCTTAATAGAGGATTAGAAGTAATTTTATACAATGCATAATATATTACTGATAAATTGCTTACTTTTAGAACCTCCATGCAAAGAAATAAATTTATGCTGAAAGCAAGAGTTGTTTAATTTGGATTAACAGGTTAAAACAAGGAATAGGAGGAATAAGGCTTATCAAATATACTTTTGTCCATCTTCTTCAGTATTACGAAAATACAGAGGCAATATTTTGACAGCTTTTAGAAGAGAAACCAGTATTATTTTTCTTACAGTCATATGAACAATTTTATACAAAAGGCTCAAATTCAAGGTAATGCAAATTTTGTAAAGTTTAGTGTTTGTCACTTTCAAGCTATTAACTGATTACATACTATCAGTCCTAGAATTTATTTATTTATTATTTTCTATCCCGCCTTTATTATTTTTATAAATAACTCAAGGCGGCAAACATACCTAATACTCCTTCCTCCTCCTATTTTCCCCACAACAACAACCCTGTGAGGTGAGTTGGGCTGAGTGTGTGTGACTGGCCCAAGGTCACCCAGCCGGCTTTCATGCCTAAGGTGGGACTAGAACTCTGTCTCCTGGTTTCTAGCCCAGCACCTTAACCACTAGACCAAACTGGCTCTCTATCTGTCCTAGAATACACTTTTAGAAAAAACATACAGAATGTAAAACTTTTTTCTCATAAGGTGAGTTTAATTTACTTTTTACAAGGGACAGAGACAGAATTGTAACCCAATTAATACTTTATTTTGGACTCTGCTGGAATGGGATCAAATAAAACATCTTTCTGACTATTTCTAGGTAAATGTTCAAATATGACAGTCTATACAGCACCAAGATATTCAGGGGATGGGAAAGGATAAGATAAACTTATGCTCTTAGTATGCAAAATATTTTTTAAGTAGAACGTTGATATGCCTACTCTTACTTGTTTTGATATATCTTCATCTAGTGGCTACTTACATACTATCTTTTCAACTCAATGTATGTATACCCATGAAGAAAAAATGTTAATGTATTATCTATCATCTATCTATCTATCTATCTATCTATCTATCTATCTATCTATCTATCCTAGTTGATCAGTTATTTCCCTACAAAACCAGACACACACACACAAAGGCTCATCCATTAGAACATAGCTTTCCAAACTGTGTGTCGCGACACTTTAGTGTGTCGCAACACAGAGTTTAGTGTGTCGCGAAGCGGCAGCGCGGCAGAGTGCACGGCGGTGGCAGTGTGCATGGCGGCGGTGTGAGTGGCGCGCCATCAGCGCTTCTGCGGTTTAGCGAGGCCGCTGCCGCCGTTGGTGTGTCGCCAATGGCGGCACTTTGGAAAGCACTGCATTAGAAAAACAAAATATCCCACTGGTCCAATTATAATCATATTGCCTTTTACTATTCATACTTTTTGTCAGGAAAGGCAACTTCTTTATGACTAAACACCCTAATAAAAAGAATTTCCAGGCAACATGGCTGATGTTATCACTTGAGAGGCCAAAATCTTGGCCTTTTGTGGGAGGGTTTGGAAATAAATGGGGTTTTAACTCTCACCTCCTTGGTCTCTTACTTTTGTCTCTCTCAAAACAGGGAAAAGGGCCCGGGGCAGGGGGAGTTCTAAGGGGTGAAATGTTCTTAAACCAATGGGGTTTACTGAATAAATTTCACCTTTATTTCACCCCAAACTGCATTAAAGGACAAGAAGTTTCACTACACTCAGAGTTGCAAAATCCCTGCTTATCCATTTCTCCATGGTTTTAGATCACTTTAATGGAATTCCTGCATGTCTCCAATAATCCCCAATATTATTTAAAATGTTCTTCACATCTAGTTCATACAGAAAATATGGCTTGAAGGTAAAAAAAAAACTGCACATGTATCAAGCTTTCCTCCCCTTCTTAATAAAAACTCTAGTATTCCTGAAAGCTGCCCCTGAAGTGAGAGATCCCCCCAGTTGTTGGGAACTAAAGAAGGGGCAGGTAAAGATTAGCTGCCACTAAATTTAATTCTTATGGAAGATTACAGAAAAGGAATAATAGAGACATTGATTCTGAAAACAGAGAACACAGATGTTTTTATTTTGTTTTTACCACAGGAAGTGTAGTATTTCAGATTTACTTTACGTAAATTTACGTAACCACTTTACGTCAACCACTTCCTTTCAGAAATAATCTCCATTGCTTTATGTTTTTGTATAATCAAATAAAGTCTATACAGCACAAAAATACAATAGGTCCAAGTGTAATTTTACCACATACTAGATTGTTTAAATAAATTAAAATAAACAAACCACCTTGCCTTCTCACATAGTCAGGATTTCATATACAATTTCCTTGGAAATGTGACACAAACAGAGAAGCTATGAAGTTACCACATAAAATTGGCAATGCATTAAGAATATTAGATTATGGATGCCACATAGAAAAAAAAAGTCATATTCACTCCGTTGTCCTTAAAACTACTGTATATGACTGCAAGTGCAGATTAATATTCTATATACTCAGTAAATAATTAGTACTCTACAGTTTGCAACATTCTGTATTCAGATCCTACTGCCATACAAAATTAGACACCTCAGACAAGCAAATGGGTAAAGCAACAACTTACATAGCTGACATCTATTGGTAGGAAATGAAGTATTCTCCTCCCATGAGATAGAGCTGATCAGTACCATCAGATCTGACGTCACAGAATTGCTATGCACGTGGTGTAGAATGGAGGGCTTTATTCTCTAGCATATTTTGCCAATACTGAGACACATTCAGAAAGACAACACAATCACAGAAGCCTTTTTAAGGCATAAATCACCACTGCTGGAGGGAAGGATAAATGGATGGGATCCAACTGTATTTTTGAATAAAAGGTCACCTGACATATTTTCATAGATTAACATCAGTAAAAGAAAATGCGTTCAATAACTCACCTGCTTTTTTCAATATGTCAAATCCATAAAGTTACAGGGCAGCTTTCTCTGTTTTTAACAAAACCTTTGAATGGTGTCATCTTTAGAAAAAAGGCAGGCAAGCATCAGTTCAGATATCACCCATAGCACCTGCTAAATAGAGATCGTATTTCTTATACTTTATTGAATGTCTTGGTAAATATTGTACCAGAAAAGGAAGTGGTATTGTTATGTGATTACAACCATCTGTTTTTTTTTTAAATCTATTCATTATTTTAATGCAGTCAATGCATTAAAATAATAACATGAATAGTTTTAAAGAAAGTGCACTAGGAAATAATATATCTGTAGCCAAGAACTGTATTGCATTGTGATTGTGATTTTTACAAGGTAACTTTATTTACTGATAGTGTCCAAAAATAGCATAGTAGTTTGTTATAATCAGAGAAAGCCTATTTGCTGAAACCAAACACAAGCTAAATATCAAATGGAGGCAGAATGTCAGTAATTTCTCCACTAAGATGAAATTCTCATGCAATTTAGTATTTTACTTTAAATGCAAATACATTTGGCAAATACATATTTTAAAAAGCATTGTATAATCTAACCTTCCTGGGGTTGACATATCTAGTTATATAGCAATCAGGACCATAAAATACTATATAAATACTTGAGTGGCACAATATCATTCAAGCTTTTCTATTTTTCACTGTCAAACTATTAAGAAGAGTTATATCCTAAAAGGAAACTTTTAAATAATTTAAATATTTCAAGTCTTTTGCTTTGATAAAGTTACATTATATAAATAAAAATACTGAAGGTGATTTCCTTACTATAAATAAGGAAAGGCTAGAGACATGGGGGACAACTGTAATTTAAACTGGAGTAACTTTTCTCAGAAAGTGACAAATAAGCACCAAAGAACAAGCCAGAAATTGTGGAAGAGAAATCATAGTATAGTTTGTAATATTCAAGAAACGATTCAGAAAAACAATACAATTTTCTCCCAGAAACAATCCACAATTATTCAAAGATTGTTAAAACTGAACATGTTCACTGATGTGTAGTTAAGGCTGACTGAAGTACAATTTTTAACAATTAATTTTTAATAGGAGGTTTACAGAAAGTTTCTAATGCATATACTTTTTAATAGGGTAGTATCAGATGACTCATTCTGGGGTGCAATGTACTAATGTAATAACTACAGGATTTGACTGAAATGTTTCTTCAAGCAGCATGATTTGTGTTAAAAGTTAAGAATTAGAATGGGAATAAAGCTTCAACTTTAAATTTATTTTAGGCATAATATAAATACACATATGTGTCTTTTGTTTATCTCAATATATCAACTTTTTCAAAATTGGAATACTATCCAATTTATATCCAAGATGCCATAAAAAAAAGAAGCAAAACAGACATGCATTTATCCAGCAAGAGTAATCCACTTATAGAAGTTAGGCTTCCATGAATAAGATTGTCTTATGTGGTCCCAATGTGCAAACATGAATGAAAAAGACTGCAGCATTTCATAAGGGTCCACCCTGATAGTTCAAATGCTGCTGGAATGAGCATGCAAAATCTGTATGCAAAATCATTAGTTATTATCACTATCAAGACCTGACATTGCATTTTAGCTAAATGGGCCAGCTGATATGCATTAGTTTTTGCACACAATTTGCTGTTACATATGAAGGTCTCTGGACAAAGTCCAAGAATTACTATATAGGCAGTATATTTCACAAGGATAAAGGAAGGGGAAAAATATGAAAGCATTGCAGGAAAAGATCATTCTTCAATCAAATGGAAGCCTTGACATTGCTTTAATGCATCCTGCACTATAAACATCAAATCCAATCATAACTTGGATGTTTGAATGTTAGTAATAAAAAAATGTTTTCACAAAAGCATCTGACATGATAAGGAAGGACTAAAATCCCTGAGTAAATCAAAGACAATAGATACGTTTGGCCTGAGAAAACAATTATTTGGGATTAAGTATACAATCTTTAAAAAAAAGTTTCTTAAGGCAACATTCAACTTTGAGAAACACAATAAAGGACAAACTTTTTAGACAAGCTAAAACCCATATTGACATATAGTTGAATGCAGATTTGTGTTAATAGCCGACCCATTGAAATAAATTGGTCTAAAGTTAGTCTTAATTTAAATCCTATTAATTTCAATGGATCTAACCTTATTTTTAATCAATAACATTATGTTAAACTGTAATGTCTGTTTTGGGACTCACCAAAATTAGTTTAATTTTAACGGGTGAAAAGGCAGTAAATTTGGGTATTGTTTGATGCAGAAACAGAATTTAAAATGAACATATCTACCAAATAAGAGACATGTTCAATTCAACTGAGGCCTTATAATGAATCCAGATTATATACTACAGTCCATTTTATACTGATCAACAAACTGCTCCACTTAAGTATTGCTAAAATGTGCACTGTGTGTTCCCTTCCTGTACAATGCATGGAGCCTATTAGCGTTAAGATAGATTGAACTCAAGAGCAAAAGACTTGCAAAATAGCCCATAACTGTTTTCAGTAATACTGCCTTGCTTTTTAAAAATCTCCAGTAGTCAGTGAAAAGAAGCATTAATACTTCAGGCTGAATCGTGCTGTCCATAGAGTGTAAAGAGAACTCCCAACATTGACTAATGGAATGTCACCCAAGCCACTACTGAGAACAACGGGGGGGCTTTCCAAAACAACATGAGAGAGAGATTGCTCTTGAGCTGCAGGTCCTTCATGAGCGAAAGATTCTTCCTCTCGCTGTAGAACTACTTCAGTGACTCAAAGGACACTTTTAAAATTCAATTCCTAAGAACTGCATACTGTATCATGTTCTTCCTTTCCCCAGCATTCTCTTTTATGTTACCCTAGACATAACAGAACAGCAATTTAAAAAAAATCTCCTCAATCGTTCTTATTCCTAAACCAGTTAGCTGATTATCTTTTTAAATTTTAAATCCAATAAAGGGTATTCGTTTTTTAAAAATCCCAACAAGAACAAAATGTAATTCAGCTAACTGCTCTTCAAGTCAAGCAAATGTATCATTCAATTTTGCTGTAATAAATTGTTTTGAAGCAGCTTAGAATTTTACTGGTACTCTTTTAACTCTATAGCTTACATCCAGTATCTATGTGCACACGGGCCAATTTAGGTATACAATAACCCACTCTATGTCACTTGGGGAACACCAGAGAACTGAAGAGGAGTGTGAGTATGCCGAGTCCATACAAAAGCATAGAGATTTCATCCAGTAGCCGTGATCTTTCCCAACTTTTAGGAAAGAATCATGATATAGCAGACAAATCAGTACTGGTAAGGTCCACATCGTCTCCTCACCATTATGAAGAACCAGAACAACTGGCACTGTGTTTTAATTGGCCTTACATTAAGAACCCTTTCCTGAACTATGGATATTCCTAGATTTTCTTAGGGAAGAACTAGAAACACAGTTTTAGACATAAACTGATGCAGTTCTGTGGAAATGTAATATATGTGGATTACCTCAGAGCAAACTGTTATTTTCTGAAATGGACTTTGCTGAACACTGTGAAAAACAATCTGCAAGATGTATTGTTTTCTGCATTTCCTAACTCTTGGAAACATCCTTGATTTCTGTGGCATACTAAGAATCATGCTACTGTTCTGCAGTATGGATATGTATGACAAGGCTTGCATGTCAGACACCACAGAACAACTACAAAGAGCAGGTTTTTGTCTCTTTCTCTAAGTTAAACAGAGCGAATTGCTTATGCAATCCAAAACACTATAAATGGATGACATTATCTCCCAAACATCCAAGCTAATTCTTCCAACTTTTCAAACAGTAGTAAAGTATGAGACATTCATGCTGTTCTAATCATTTCTTGTTTCTATTCCGGGAATCTGTCAACAGCTAATAATGTGGTTCATGTATAAGATAATTACTGCATTCAGCACCAGATAGTACCAATCACCATACTGTTGATAATCATACCAATCACCATAACAGAATACTGTTAATCAATTGCCAGCATGGAACCGACCCCTGAAGAGAAGTCACCTTCACTCAAATTGCTTCTGTAAAAGTTCTAGAATTATTGTCAGTAACTGGGGGAAATTGTTGCTGAATTATATACTCCTTTCATGAGCTCATCAGTAGATATGCAGCTGCAGTGCAGATATAAGCTGTTCAAGAAAGGAGAGTTGAACTAAACCCTAGGCAGTTGGGTTGGGAGTTTTTAAAAAACTTTTTTAAGTTGATAAACCTTCATTTTGTCTGAGGCCCCAGATCAGAGCAGCATTCTGGCTTGTCTTTAGTAGAGTACAGTGCAAAAGGAATATGGCAGATGGCCCCTAATCTCTGCCAGGGTTGTGATGTCAAGACAGTTAACCAGCACAGTATTCCTGTGTTGCTGTTATTTTGCATAAGCCTTGCAGGATCAGCTCCATTCAGATGCACAACTCTTCACTCGTACCAGGGCATTTCTGTTTGTGGCCTTTTCTTCTTCTTTTTACAAAGGCAATAGATGGGAAACACAAATAAACCTATTAAAAACAAGAGAAAACATCGTATTTTAAACATATACCCACACCACCACTGTACACAACTGTATTTTGAACTGAAATAAACACACTCTGGTGAAGCCAAGAAAAATTCAGTAGCAATGTACATAACTGTTGTTCTCCAGAGTTCTTACTCAAGGCACAAATGATCAGGTTCAAATTATCCTACTTCGGACACATTATGCAAAGACCCAGCTCTCTGGAATAGGTTCTAATGCTGGGAAAGGTGGATGGAAAGAGAAGAAGAGGATGACCAGCAGCAAGGTGGATGGACTCAGTTACAGAGGCAATGAGTGTACCGTTGGGAGACCTGAAAGAACAGGTTAGGGATAGATCATCATGGAGAAAATCTATGTGGTTGCTAGGAATCAAAAACAATTTGATGGCACATAATCAATAAAAAATGCTTGCTTCAGAATACTCAAGTTTATAGCAATGTGTTTTATTCAGATCTGTATCACTTTTCTTTCAAGAGCTCAAGGCAGTGCATACAGCACACTCCCTGCAAAGTTTCCCCACAATCTCTCTTGAGTTAAACTGGACCAGCCTAAGGTTATGCAGTGAGTATCCATGGCTGAGGATGGCTTGGATTCATGAAAGAATGAATAAAAATTATTCATTCAGGAATAACACTGAAAATGCAATTCTAGAAGTAATAATATTATAAAAATGTGTTTTGTGGAAAGACCCAATTCAAAACTAAAATCTCTTTAATTACAGGATATGTAAAACTTAAAAAGCTCAGAAAGTAAATGAAAATCCTGGTATTTTTGCAATGTATGCTACAGGAGAACTAATACTTTTAATTTGTTTAAGAACAGTATTCACTGACAAAGATGCTTGGAAATAAATAATATTGGGTATTTTAAAAAAATCTGTAAACATTTCAGAAATTCCACTCTTGGAGTAGAATTTGCAACTGTGCCAGTAATTAAATGTATGGCACTCTGAAAACAGTATGCAAATGAAGGCATTTGAAGGCAGGTAATAAGCACGATATTTCCTATATTTCCAAACTTAGATGACTTTACAGAATGTACAGAAAATCACTCAACTTCCTCTCATGACTCAGGCTATCCTTTAAGATGTATCTTGGAGATCAGGCAGTACCCTTTTTAAAAAATATATGAAGTGCAAGGTTTTTTTTAATTATATAACAATCAGCTTTTTACTTTATGGGATCTCTGACATAGCAACTGGAGGTGACAATTTGTCCTAGCGCCCACCAGGGTCCCTCAGTTTTATCTTAAGACAAAAACAACCAAGAGAGAGAGAAACTGCCATGCTGCAAAGCAAAGTGCCAGCCTCCAGCATCATCTTAATTTCCAAGAAAGTAAAAGTGCTGGGCAGGCCAATACTTTGTTTGGAATTATGCTCATCTACTCAGAAAATGGACACAAACAAGTGAAGAGAATTTTCTAATGTGCTATTAGTATTTTCAGTGGTTCATACTGTATTTAATTATTCTAACTTGTGTGATTTTTTAAAAATTTAGCTTCATATAATGATTGGAAGAAGGTAGCAGTTTCAACCAAATCTACCAGAGAATTGGGGAACAGAGTAAAGGAAGTTGCAAGGGGAGGAAGAATCAGAAAAAGTCATTACCTACCTATGCCAGTGGACCTTCCACTGGATCATAATCCCTTCAATTCATGAAAACCTAATGTAATCCAAACTAATATAGTTAATGTTAAAAGTGAACTATGTGGACTGTTACTTGCAAATATTAAATATAGCCAATATGTGCCTTCCAAATGTAGTGTTACTGAATTGCAAGGTGTTGATTAATTTATAAATAAATAGAGGTTGAATTTCAGGGGATGGATGGATGGATGGATGGATGGATGGTTGTGATTTTAATCAAATTTCCAAGGTCTCAATGCCAAATATCTCTGAAACCTTTCTTCTTTCTCCATGTATAATTTCTTTGAATTCAATATATTCCATATTTTGAAAATTATATAATTCAGAACACACCTTTTTCTCTTACCTATTAGAACAACTACAGCTCCTATTACCAGTCCCAAAACCAGTATTACTGGTGCAATAAGTAACTTCCCACCTGAAAAATAGAAAAACAATTTAAAAATATTATGAGATATTTCAAACCATGCTATTCTAATTTCTGTTGGGGACACATTTAGCTTTCAACATTAAATATTTAAGGAACATCCATACCGTTCACTTTCATGAGAAAATGCTAAAACATTTTGCCTTTTATGAATGTCATTATCGCCCATAATGGAGAAAACATTTATTCATTTATTTAATTTATACAATTTATGGGCCACCCAACTCCCAAAGACTGGAGGTCACTGCTTTTTAAATCTAACTGCAGTTGCACACAAGGAAGTGGGATTTCATCAGAACTAGGTTATAGGGGGAAAAACTGAAATCCCTTATCTTCTCAATGCAAATTGTACCCTTTGTCTAGGATTAAATTTCAAAACTACTCATAAGACTGAAAATCACACTATTAATTCAATATATAATTACCTCCTTACAAAACACTATAACAATTTTTTTTAAACCATAGGAACTTCCACTTCAGGGTTTCTTCTCTCTCTGAAGAAAAGGGGCTGATAGAGGATGGAAATGCACAATTGCAGCGTCTACTTCGTATTTTCTAAGAGTAGTTTAGAAGTACACCCAAGATATTTGCACTTTGCAGAACAAATGTATTGCCTGTCAAATACGAGCTGTGCATATTTATTCCAGGTATCATTCAAAAATCAAACACTGATTCCAAGGAAGGACATTCAGTTACTGAGCAATTCACCCAGTAGCTGTTATTCATCGTTACTTTTAAATAACGAAGAACCACCATTTCTGATACTTGGGAATAAAACAACAGATATACATACCCAAAACACTTTTTGTCATGAATTTCAGTATTCTAATTGGATTTTCTCCAGCAAAGGAGATCGTTACCTTGTCGTGGTGCTGGAGCTTGAGCACCTCAATGAAACCATGAGCTAAACCGTGAAGGGACACCCAAGACGGGAAGGTCGTGGCAGAGAGGTCAGACTAAATACGATCCCTGGGGAAGGTAATGGCAACCCACCCCAGTATTCTTGCCATGAAAACTAAATGGATCAGTACAACCAAAGATATGTCGGTATACCATCGGAAGATGGGACTCCCAGGTCGGAAGATGGTCAAAATGCTACTGGGGAGGAACAGAGGATACGTTCAACTAGCCCCAGATGTGATGACGCAGCTAGCTCAAAGCCGAAAGGACGGCTAGCGGCCGACGGTGCTGGTGGTGAACGACGAATCCGATGTTCTAAAGATCAACACACCATAGGAACCTGGAATGTAAGATCTATGAGCCAGGGCAAATTGGATGTGGTTATTGGTGAGATGTCAAGATTAAATATAGACATTTTAGGTGTCAGTGAACTGAAATGGACTGGGATGGGCCACATCAGATGACCACCAGATCTACTACTGTGGACTAGAGGACCACAGAAGAAATGGAGTAGCCTTCATAATTAATAATAAAGTGGCTAAAGCAGTGCTTGGATACAATCCAAAAAACGATAGAATGATCTCAATTCGAATTCAGGGTAAGCCATTTAACATCACAGTGATCCAAATATACGCCCCAACCACAGATGCTGAAGAAGCAGAAGTAGATCAGTTCTATGAGGATCTGCAGCACCTACTAGATAATACACCAAAAAGAGATGTTATTTTCATTACAGGAGACTGGAATGCTAAGGTGGGTAGTCAGATGACACCTGGAATTACAGGCAAGCATGGTCTGGGAGAACAAAATGAAGCAGGACATAGGCTGATAGAATTTTGCCAAGACAACTCACTGTGCATAACAAACACTCTCTTCCAACAACCTAAAAGACGACTTTATACATGGACTTCACCAGATGGTCGACACCGAAATCAGATTGACTACATCCTTTGCAGCCAAAGGTGGCGGACATCTATACAGTCGGTAAAAACAAGACCTGGAGCTGACTGTAGTTCAGATCACGAACTTCTTATTGCAAAATTTAGAATCAGACTAAAGAGAATAGGGAAGACCCACAGATCAGTTAGATATGAGCTCACTAATATTCCTAAGGAATATGCAGTGGAGGTGAAGAATAGATTTAAGGGACTAGATTTAGTAGATAGGGTCCCAGAAGAACTATGGACAGAAGTTCGCAACATTGTTCAGGAGGCGGCAACAAAAAACGTCCCAAAGAAAAAGAAAACCAAGAAGGCAAGATGGCTGTCTGCTGAAACACTGGAAGTAGCCCAAGAAAGAAGGAAAGCAAAAGGCAACAGTGATAGGGGGAGATATGCCCAATTAAATGCAAAATTCCAGAGGTTAGCCAGAAGAGATAAGGAATTATTTTTAAACAAGCAATGTGCGGAAGTGGAAGAAGACAATAGAATAGGAAGGACAAGAGACCTCTTCCAGAAAATTAGAAACATCGGAGGTAAATTCCAGGCAAAAATGGGTATGATCAAAAACAAATATGGTAAGGACCTAACAGAAGCAGAAGAGATCAAGAAAAGGTGGCAAGAATATACGGAAGATCTGTATAGGAAGGATAATAATATTGGAGATAGCGTTGACGGTGTGGTCAGTGAGTTAGAGCCAGACATCCTGAAGAGTGAGGTTGAATGGGCCTTAAGAAGCATTGCTAATAACAAGGCAGCAGGAGACGACGGTATCCCAGCTGAACTGTTTAAAATCTTGCAAGATGATGCTGTCAAGGTGATGCATGCCATATGCCAGCAAATTTGGAAAACACAAGAATGGCCATCAGATTGGAAAAAATCAACTTATATCCCCATACCAAAAAAGGGAAGCACTAAAGAATGTTCAAACTATCGAACAGTGGCACTTATTTCACATGCCAGTAAGGTAATGCTCAAGATCTTGCAAGGTAGACTCCAGCAATTCATGGAGCGAGAATTGCCAGATGTACAAGCTGGGTTTAGAAAAGGCAGAGGAACTAGAGACCAAATTGCCAATATCCGCTGGATAATGGAGAAAGCCAGGGAATTTCAGAAAAACATCTATTTCTGTTTTATTGACTATTCTAAAGCCTTTGACTGTGTGGATCATAACAAATTGTGGCAAGTTCTTGGTGGTACGGGGATACCAAGTCATCTTGTCTGCCTCCTGAGGAATCTGTATAACGACCAAGTAGCAACGGTAAGAACAGAGCACGGAACAACGGACTGGTTTAAGATTGGGAAAGGAGTACGGCAGGGTTGTATACTCTCACCCTACCTATTCAACCTGTACGCAGAACACATCATGCGACATGCTGGGCTTGATGAATCCAAGGCTGGAGTTAAAATCGCTGGAAGAAACATTAACAATCTCAGATATGCAGATGATACCACTTTGATGGCTGAAAGCGAGGAGGAGTTGAGGAGCCTTATGACGAAGGTGAAAGAAGAAAGTGCAAAAGCTGGGTTGCAGTTAAACCTCAAAAAAACCAAGATTATGGCAACGAGCTTGATTGATGACTGGCAAATAGAGGGAGAAAAAGTGGAGGCAGTGACAGACTTTGTATTTCTAGGCGCAAAGATTACTGCAGACGCTGACTGCAGCCAGGAAATCAGAAGACGTCTACTTCTTGGGAGGAGAGCAATGGCAAATCTTGATAAAATAGTTAAGAGCAGAGACATCACACTGACAACAAAGGTCTGCATAGTTAAAGCAACGGTATTCCCTGTAGTAACCTATGGCTGCGAGAGCTGGACCATAAGGAAGGCTGGGCGAAGGAAGATAGATGCTTTTGAACTGTGGTGTTGGAGGAAAATTCTGAGAGTGCCTTGGACTGCAAGAAGATCAAACCAGTCCATACTCCAGGAAATCAAGCCAGACTGCTCACTTGAGGGAATGATATTAAAGGCAAAACTGAAGTACTTTGGCCACATAATGAGAAGACAGGATACCCTGGAGAAGAAGCTGATGCTAGGGAAAGTGGAAGGCAAAAGGAAGAGGGGCCGACCAAGGGCAAGATGGATGGATGGTATTCTGGAGGTGACGGACTCAACCATTGGGGAGCTGGGGATGGTGACGGCCGACAGGAAGCTCTGGCGTGGGCTGGTCCATGAAGTCACGAAGAGTCGGAAACGACTGAACGAATAAACAACAACAACAATTGGATTTTAGTATAATATAAACTCACCGCACTTATTTAACAAAACTTTGTTTATCTCCCACTTTTGTTACTGCTTTTAGATGCCCTTCATTCTAACTAAATCATGATGAAATTGCAAACAGAATTTCTTGTATTACTGGTATCTTTTATGTAGTCGCAAAGTTCACTTAACCTACAAAATACTAAAGTTCCACAAGAAAAAGTATTGTCCTGAGATAATTTTTTTTGGAACCCACTGTTGTAATGTTACCTTGAAATGACTCCATGTCATTATTTGTGAAAAGTACATAAAATCCAAATAGATCAGACTAGGACTACAAAATATTGAAACTGTTTCCAGAACCCCACCTATGTTAGTCTTTACTGCAAACATAAGTCTTGCAGCTTTTTCCAGGGTGGCACATTTATTCTTGCACAAGGTCAGGTCAGCAGCAAACCTAGGCATTCAGCCAAGAGTTGGCTGTTCCAGAAAGCCTTTGGGGATGGATGTTATGGTGGGTCCTGTCCCTGCAGTAGTCAATTGTTGCTGTTAGGACTCTTCCTCAGTGTGTCAATGGCTAGGAAATTACAGTAAGTGCCACTGAGCTCTGGTGGGTTTTTCTCCCCCCCCCCTTAATTCTTTCAATTGTACTCTTCTTTTATGGAAAGTCTCTCAGCGCCCTTTTGAAATTCAGTGGCCTTTATACAGTATCACAGAAATAAATACATTTTCTTAATCACTGTCCACAACAGTTTATGCAATAAATTAATTTGCTAGCCTTTGAGTTATCACCTGATTTTTTTAAATGTATTTTCTCCAAAATATTGTAGTTCCCAACTTTGAACTAACAATGGAAATGTCTCAAAGCGTAATAAGAGGGCAGTTTTTGCATGTTCAGAAGACTCTCTAGAAGTGCAGAGATAAAAGTTTATAAATTTAAAAACAGAAATTTTAAAAATCCCCAAACATCTCTAATTGATGGCCAACTATAGCCTGAATCTCCAACATCACAACCATTGTTCTACCACGGGTGCCTCCCTTGGTGCCAGCTAAACAACAGGTTTCACTTGATTTACTAATTTGTTTTACATCATTCTAATTGAAAAATAATAACTAGTGGGAAGTTGGCATGTTATAACAAAAGTACCAGCTTCAGGCAGAAATGTAATGTCTAAGAATGCTACTGGGCTCTTCATAGACCCTGGAGGCATTCTTAGAAAATAAAAACAGAGCTTTGTTTGAAACTATGCTTACCTGCAAGTTGATTATTTAAATCTACCGAAGAGACACATAATATAAATTAGCCAGATAAAATAAGAGGAACACGGTGCATAGAAGGAACAATGACTATGACCAGGCCATAGTGGGTTATCACGAAGGAAAGAACAATTATAGTTGGTAAACTAAAGTTTAAGTTGATTTTTTTAAAGTAAACTCTGAGAAACAAGATTAACATTCGGAAGCAGCTCAGGCAGACACCTCCCCAGTCCACCGAAGAAGGGGGGGGGGAGGTACAGCACAATCAGACTTGCAAGATTCTGTTATTATAGACAATCTCAATAAAAGTAGTTCTAGTATTCCTGTGGAGTTGATTTCCTGGTGTGTTCTACTTAGTGGGGCTGACATCTACCTAGTCTACCTACTTAGCCTGATCTACCTTCTCTGTCTATCCAGAGAAACATTTTTGGTGCCAGTAGCTCTGCATGCAAATGCAACACATCACCCTCTCCTGTCCCTTTCTCTCCATGCCTACAACTCCATGTGCAAATACACTCACCAGATTTGCCTGTCTCTCACTCCTTGTACTAGCAACTCAGAGTGCAAATGTACAGTATATATCATGCTTGCTTGTCCCTTGCTTTCCATGCCAGCAACTCTGCGTGCAAGCTCACATGGTGCTCTGATTTATCCTTAAGGGTTACTTGGAGAAAAGTGACACCAAGGCAGTGGCGAGAAAGTGTTTCAGAAGAGGATCTGAACAAAGATACACTACCACGGAGGTGTTTATGCATTCATTTGCATGATAATATACATATACAAAGACAAAATCAGCCCCAAACAGTACAACTGCAGCATCAAGTCTACTTTTGGTTTGCAAATGATTAATCTATTCTCTGCTTTTAACTGACTTTTCTGATATTTAAGAGACAGTTGGCTTATGTGGTTTATAAAAAATATTTAATGAACAAAAGGAACTTGGTCAAGAATCAGCATGGTCAAATGGGGATTCTTCACTGGACAAGAGATCTACAACAGTAATAAGAGGCAGATTATGCAACATCTCTTATGTTTTTCTTTGTCAGGGGCAGACTGTTGTGCACTGTAGAAACTTGCTGTGAGCAGCTCACAAGCATGACATTCACACAATGGCGGAACAACTTGGAAGAAGTTGAGGAACAACTTGGAAGAAAAGCAAGATCTAAAAATCTTGCATACATACTGTACGTCAAAGTGTAGTAGGTTTTTAATGCAATCTTATGAAATATTTCTTATATACCCCCTTTACCAAAACCCAATACAACAAAAGTAATTCCAGATTAAAATACCAATACAACGTATCATGTAACAGACAGACAGACACACACACAGTGTATACTTTAGTAAGCACTGGAAACGCTAGTGAGGCTCATGCATAGACATGGGCTCATGATCATTCAGTAATCTGTACATGTTATATCTGCGCTGAAGTTAAACCAATTGTTGAAATTTGTTTAATGCCAAGTACTGTAGCTCCCTCCCCAACCTCCATATAAAGAAATCTATTCCATGGCTTGTTTTACCTCTGAGTACAATACAGAATTAGTAATGTACCATCTGATCTATTATTTAATTCACTTAACTGGATTCAGATGCTGCAATGCTTTAATATCTTAATACATTTAAAAGCACTGCATTTTGCTTATTTGCAAACAATCATTGGGATCTGCAGTATTGGCCCAAACATCAACAACTTTGGAAGAATGTCTTGATTTTCAAAGCAGCTGGGCAAAAAAATTGCTTAAAGTTTTGCCTTGCTCTTTGCCAAATAGTTTTAAAAAGTAAAAGGTAAAGGTACCCCCCGCACATTTGTGCAGTCATGTCCGACTCTAGGGGCCGGTGCTCATCTCCGTTTGTTAGCCAAAGAGCCAGCGTTGTCTGAAGACGCTTCCACGGTCATGTGACTGCATGACACACGCGGAACGCTGTTACCTACCCACTGAAGTGGTACCTATTCATCTACTTGCATTTGCATGCTTTCGAATTGCTAGGTTGGCAAGAGCTGGAGCTAGTGCGGGAGCTCATTCCGCACGCGGGGCTAGGGATTCGAACCTCCGAACTTGCGATCTTCCGATTGACAAGCCTGGCGTCTTACCCACTGAGCCACCATGCCCCTACTGGTGTACATTTAAAATTAAATTAAATAGTACATTTCTTATTTATGTTCCCCACTCTAGTTTAGCAGATGAAGATATAGAAAAGGGAATACACAGTAGAAATGAATTTTTCTTCTGATAACCTATCAATAAACGTCACCCCAATACCTACAATTTATAAGGCAAGGTACATTATACCTCAGAATGATAGCTTCCACTGATAATTCAGTTAACATTGCAGTAATTGCTTATCATCATCATCATCATTGGCGATATGGAATGGTCAGCACATTTATTTTATATTTTATTGAGTTACTTTGCCAAGAGCTGCTGTATCAACTCACTAAAAGCAAATGTAATTACTACTGTTCCAGCTACTAGTACTGTTATTTGTACAGCTAGAGCAGGGGTGGGTAACCCTTTTTATGCCAAGGGCCATTTTGACATTTCTAACATCATCAAGGGCCGGGGGGGTGTTTTGCGGGCGGGAGCCAATCGCGCAGAAGGGGGCGGGGATTGTGGGCGGGAGCCAATCGTGCGGAAGGGGGCAGGGTTTGCGGGCGGGAGCCACACCCAGCATGCCCGCTGCCACGCCTGCCATGCCTGCCGCTGCGCCCGCCGCCACACCCAGCAAGCTCGCTACCGCCACGCCCACCGCCGCGCCCACCGCCATACCCAGCATGCCCGCTGCCATGCCTGCCACCGCGCCTGCCACTGCCACATCCGCCGCGATGCCCACCACGCCCAGCATGCCCGCTGCCTTGCCCGCTGCCACCACGCCCGCCATGCCTGCCGCTGCGCCCACCGCCACCCAGCATGCCCACTGCTGCCACGCCCACCATGCCTGCCGCTGCCGCGCCTGCCCCCACATCCGCTGCTGCGCCCACCGCTGCCACGCCCGCCACGCCCACCATACCTGCCGATGCACCCGCCACCACGCCCGCCACCATGCCCGCCATGCCTGCCGCCACCACGCCCAACATGCCCACTGACTCACCTGCTGCCGCCGTGCCCGCCATGCTTTCTGCCGTGCCCACCGCCACACCCAGCATGCCCCCTGCTGCGCCCGCTGCCGCTGCTGCTGCTGCTGTCTTTATTGGCTTTTAGAAAGGGCCTAAAACTCTAACTTTTTAAACGATATTTGAAAATTGATATTGTTTTTAAGAACTCTGATCTTAATTTTGACTTGAATTTTATTATAAAATGCTGCTGTCTGTGGTATAAGTTTAATAAATAAAAATAAATTAATACCTGAAAGGTAAAATGTGCCTATGACAGAAATATTTGCAAAAATCAAGATAGGTAAGTTAATCAAGAGAGCGCAATCTGCTACAATTCTTGCCTAGCATATGATTTCAGGACAGCAGGATCTGCTATACAAAGATCATACAAGCATCTATCTCAATCAAAATGCAAATAAAGTGTTTTACATCAGAGCTCTAGTAAGCACAGAGTATTCCTTCCCACTCCTTTGGGACTGGGCAAGATTGGTAAAAGGAAATTAATTTCAGCAATTTTCCTATCTATCCTGAGATTGTTTTTTTCCCCCACCCCAAACACACAGATGCAGGCTACAAACAAACTCTAATTCACAGGAGACATTCAGAGTATGTTTTTGCAGATGAAACTGGACATTTTTTCAAGGGAAATCTGTTTTAAACATGATTTCACAGTTGGTGTTGAACTCACAACTCACTGCTTCTACAGTGCAATGTCCCTTACTAGCTTAATTGATGAGCAATCATATTGTATATGACTTACTTACATGCATGCATAGGAATACAGTCTTAAATTTGAAAATGTTCAAAGAAACATTGCCACAATTAATCTGATTTCCTCATGAATGATAGAAAAATAAAAAGGGAAGATTGGGATAATTTCTCTATTTATCAGTTATCATTAATTTTCAAAACATAATGGATAAACAAATTAGTAATCTTTATTCTGAAAAAGTTATTAAGGGGAGAGATGACTCAGAAAAATGGAAAATGTGTAAGCCTTTGTTGTTTATTCGTTCAGTCGCCTCCGACTCTTCGTGACTTCATGGACCAGCCCACGCCAGAGCTTCCTGTTGGCCGTCACCATCCCCAGCTCCCCCATGGTTGAGTCTGTCACCTCCAGAATATCATCCATCCATCTTGCCCTTGGTCGGCCCCTCTTCCTTTTGCCTTCCACTTTCCCTAGCATCAGCTTCTTTTCCAGGATATCCTGTCTTCTCATTATGTGGCCAAAGTACTTCAGTTTTGCCTTTCATATCATTCCCTCAAGTGAGCAGTCTGGCTTTATTTCCTGGAGTATGGACTGGTTTGACTTCTTGCAGTCCAAGGCACTCTCAGAATTTTCCTCCAACACCACAGTTCAAAAGCATCTATCTTCCTTCGCCCAGCCTTCCTTATGGTCCAGCTCTCACAGCCATAAGTTACTACAGAGAATACCATTGCTTTAACTATGCGGACCTTTGTTGTCAGTGTGATGTCTCTGCTCTTAACTATTTTATCAAGATTTGCCATTGCTCTCCTCCCAAGAAGTAGACGTCTTCTGATTTCCTGGCTGCAGTCAGCGTCTGCAGTAATCTTTGCGCCTAGAAATACAAAGTCTGTCATTGCCTCCACTTTTTCTCCTTCTATTTGCCAGTTATCAATCAAGCTGGTTGCTATAATCTTGGTTTTTTTGAGGTTTAACTGCAACCCAGCTTTTGCACTTTCTTCTTTCACCTTCGTCATAAGGCTCCTCAACTCCTCCTCGCTTTCAGCCATCAAAGTGGTATCATCTGCATATCTGAGATTGTTAATGTTTCTTCCAGCGATTTTAACTCCAGCCTTGGATTCCTCAAGCCCAGCATGTCGCATGATGTGTTCTGCATACAGGTTGAATAGGTAGGGTGAGAGTATACAACCCTGCCGTACTCCTTTCCCAATCTTAAACCAGTCCGTTGTTCCGTGCTCTGTTCTTACCGTTGCTACTTGGTCGTTATAAAGATTCCTCAGGAGGCAGACAAGATGACTTGGTATCCCCATACCACCAAGAACTTGCCACAATTTGTTATGATCCACACAGTCAAAAGCTTTAGAATAGTCAATAAGCCTAGTTGTGTAAGCCTAGTTGCTTATTATTCCCTATAGATACAACATGAGTTGCATTTTGAGCAAAACAGATAAGGCTGAAATTTATAGGAAACATCAGGCTAAATCCATCATTATACTAACAGACCTGATGGTGCAACTTAAGTTCTCATTTCTCTACTCTATCATGCAGTCCTACTACCCAGCTCTTAGAACAGACATGGGAGTGTGAAACTAGGAATATAAAAGAAATCCACTAAAATCTAGCAGCAGATTTTCAAGATACATAACTAGCATCTAATTGCGTATCAGTTAAGAAGTTCAAATTGTGTTTGTACAATTCTTTATGCGAGCTCTAGATGCACAGAATTAGGAAGCTTGACAAATATACTTTAGGAAGAGATTCCCATGGTAGTGAATCTCATGTTTTGAATCACAGTATGCAACAAAATGTTTGGGGGAGGAATGTTTATTATTCTACATGAAGAGTAAGCATTAGGGTTGCTATCAATGGCAATTACTTCATAGATGATACAATTCTCTGAATGGTCTTATCACTCACTTACCGCAGACAGAACCTCTTACAAATCTCCTTAAATGTGGACTCTCAGGGAGGTAGCGGTATTTGCATCCAAATATACTGAGGTTTGATGTATGATCTCCAAAGAAACGAAGCTGGCGGTATCTCTCTCCACAGCGGTAACAGAAGTTAGTGTTGCATTGTGAGCAAGTCATATGGTCACAACCTCCTGTTCTCTGGATATGAATCTTTAAAAGTAAAACAGGTGGGAAGGAGGGATAAAAATATTGTTTAAAAAAGAAGATGCCACCTAACACTTAACCACTTCAATAGTTTTATGATAAATCATCCAACAAATTCTGAGGAAAGCTACTATTTTATTGATAAAGAGACTTATAAGAAAAGCTAAAAGGCTGCTGCCGTTAAGGTTTTTAAATTACTGTTTAGACCCACAAAAATTCATAGACTTAAAAGACTGGTTATTTGCTCTGTCACAATGACACAAAGTTAAACCTAGGAAAGACAGTTAAAGTGCTGCAAGGGTTAAGAGGTTCAACAGAACTGACAAGATTTTTCAGCAATTCAGAGACTTCCCAGACAAGTATTCCAAACAGCCAAGGAGGGAAGTCATTATTCAAAGACCATCACCAAGCAGTTGCTAGAGAAATGCTCTGCCTAAGTCTTTGGACATAGCCACAGGTTTATATTTATATAGTGTCATTGATATGTTTTGGAAGGTAACTAACAGTATGAGTCTATGCCCAGATACAGAGTACATATACATCAACACAGACTCCACAATGCACATAGGGACTGACTCTAGAAAAGCTGAAATTTTGGATATTAAAATAACGAATTTAAATGCATTTAAAACATATATTCTGTCTCCCATAACTTCAATGAAAACTTGGTTCTTTTGATTTTTTTTCTTATTAAATGATGTTAATGATTTTAGTTTATTAATGTTTGGTTATTGAGCAAATTCCATTCAACTATTTATCTATTTAACAGCATGTGTCTGTTGCCCCAACTGGAAACCCTGAGTGGCTCACAATAATAAAACATACAATAAAAGGGTCAAGCAATGAAAAAATCATAAAAATAAAGTCATAATAAATTGTTTAAATGTTTTTAAATCAACAAAGCATAATCACATAAGTGCATATACAACTCACAAAGAATCTTGAAAAGTGCCAATATCATTTTTACTTTTTAGAAGCAAATCAAGATATTAGGTATTTTATGTGTGAAAAACATTCCCCATTAGTACAGCACAAAATATTTTAGATTCTACTTCAGGAGGAGGATTATGCTTCTTTTTTTCTTCTTCTTTTGCAATATTTTTGCAGTGCTTCTTCTCTGTCTCACCTAACCTTGTGAGATAACAGCTTTCCCCACCCTTGATTTTTAATATTTTATTCAACGCAATATACTTTTCTTAGTATGAAGAATTCACAAAATACTAAATTTTAGAAATTCTTATATTGAAAATAACAGACTTCCTTGGAAGTCTTTCAAAAGAATGGAAAGAAATTTTAACCCGATGAAACACACCAGACTTTTCAATTGTATAACTAACCATAACCCTATAAAATAATTCAAAGGTTAAGATACATCTCCTTAAAATTAAAGTATATTCATGAAATAATTTTTAAATTGTACTGGAAAGTTGTAATCAAATTGATACATATTATCTCTGCTGGTAAAGTCCATTTACTCATTTTGATTGAAAGTTTTTGAAGAAATTGGAAAAATAGCATGTGGTAATTAATTCTAGTGTCACTTCACTGTGAATTTCCCCTTCCAGATTATAATATGGTGCAAAATAAGAAATAAATTCAATATCTATTGTTAACTGACATATTTACTATAGCAAATCACTGGAAAGCTAAAGTACATGCTTTTTTGAATTAGCAGTATTTAAAATTTTGGGAAATAGTAGCAGAGTCTTGAATCATCCTTTACTTGAATTCTATACTCATTTTCATATCCTGTAACTGTAAAAGAGTAAGCCTGCCTTGACATTAAAAATAACAATTGCAGACAAGACAAAAATGGTTAATTAACTGAAAGAAGTAGTCATTTGTTTTATAGCCTCTTTTGCAGGAACCAAATAGATAAGTTTATTTATAATAAACACAAGGACTGTATATGAAAACAATACTGAAAATTTGAAATGTCATTTTCAAATCAGGACAAAGTGTTCCAAAACATATTCCACTTTCATTTTATATAACGAGACTGCAGTTTGTAAAAACAAGCAGAACCAATTGGTGGAAACATGTAGCATATTATCACCCTTAGAACATAAAGCACACATTTGCTCAATAAAAATTCTTGTAGTGTGTAGAAAGTTCATTTTCACTACAATTTTCAGTGTTGTTAAATAAAGAAACTTGAAATACATTTTATTCCTGCAGACAGGTTTTGAGTTCTGTATTTGTAAAACCATCTAACAACAGCTGTTTAGCATACAGGCTGCATCTTCAGAGTGTGGAAAAATTATATTCTCTCTATTTTCAGGCTAGTATTTGATGACATTGTTTTCTTATTTACTGCCTAAATGCTATTTATACACTTTGTCAACATTTTGCCTTAATTTTACTTAAATGAGTGCCTCACTGTTTCAGTAACTTTTAGACAGTTCCTGCAAAATAAATGTGCATATTCCAACTTTTCAACTCATTTTATTTATTCATGTAAAAGCAGAGATCAGAAATACTGCCCATGGGGATGAGGGCAACCATCATTCAGTGACCCCTCAAAATTTTAGGGGCTAAAATCTTGCAAGATTTGGTGTTTTCTCAAGACATTGAGTGATGGAGGGCAGTATCCAAGCCATGAAATCATGTGACAATGCTTGTTCCTGAAAATATCACTGACCCTTCATGTACAATGTAGAAACTAAGCTACACTGTAATTCACCTGTTAAAAGTAAACAGTAAAAAAACTAAACTGAATGTCATCATGAAATTTAAAAGTTTTTTAAAACTAAAATAATTATTTTGTTTTAATTAAAAAACATTTTTACATAAAACTGCAATCAAATCAACTACACTGCATTGACCTTTCTTTAAGAAACATGGGACAAATCTTGGTAATTCAGTTCACCTTTCATCAATAACCAACATTAATTAGTACTTTTTAAAAAAGGCAGTATTTTTCAATACTGTTAAATGTCGATTTCTTCTTCAAAAAAAGTTCAGTTGAAATTTGTTTTTCCCTGACTTCCAATCAGTAATGTCTTGAAACAGTGAAGTACAAGAACATTACCCAGAATAGTGTATTCTCAGAACTTGCCATTTAATATATGTTCACCCCACACATTTGTGCAGTCGTGTCTGACTCTAGGGGCCAGTGCTCATCTCTGTTTGTTAGCTGAAGAGCCAGCGTTGTCCAAAGACATTTCCATGGTCATGTGGCCGCATGACGCACGCGGAACGCTGTTACCTACCCACCGAAGTGGTACCTATTCATCTACTTGCATTTGCATGCTTTTGAATTGCTAGGTTGGCAAGAGCTGGGGCTAGTGGGGGAGCTCACTCCGTCACGCGGAACTAGGGATTCGAACCTCCAAACTTGCGATCTTCCAATCGACAAGCCTGGCGTCTTACCCGCTGAGCCACCACGCCCCTTTAATGTATCTTAGCTTACTCCAAAAAAGTTGGAAATAAGGGAGGGAAAGGCTATTTAACCATTTTCTTTTCTTTTGCTGAGAAGCAGAACGTTCACATCTCCAAAAGTCATCAGTACAACATAAAGAGGGTGGTAAGAACTGTAATGCCAACAGATGATAGGGATTAGTTTTCTCAGTTTGATAAAATCTCCTTAGTACGTGTTAGTTCTACTAATTGACTTTGCCCAGACACTTCACAGAATATTGAAAGACCATGCACTGTCTTCTTACCTTGCACTTTGGACACTTTTGAGCATTTCTTTGCCCATGTTCAATTTCATTGGCCCAGTGACGTAGCAGTTTGTCTCCCTTTTTGAACTCTTTGCAGTTGACACCTTCATGCCACGGAGAGTGGCACTTAAAGCACCACACAAATTGGCAGGTTGGGCACTGGATCTGTTTAAGTAAGAGCATAAAGCAATAAAAATCTAAAGAGTTGGGGGAAATGGCTACTAAATGAGGTTTATAAACCATAACTGAGCTCCTCCTTGCATGAAAATGACAAGGGGCTGGATGGAGAAAACATGAATTAGGAAAACCACCTAATAATTCTGCAACTTCTTATTCACTCTCAGTGTCAGATGAAACTCTTAAGAAACCTTACCAGTTGGAGAAAAGGACATTTCATTGGGTATGAATCTCATTGGCAGCTGAGTCTGATAAAATTTTTTTGAAACCAGTGTGTGGTCATTGCAGCCTGATTTATATAATTTACCTCCCAAGCATCTTCACACTAATTCCAATTACTTCAACTAGTGTCACCACAAAACCTATTCTGATTCTATCACCAATATTAGTGCTCTAACCAAAATTTCAAGTAGTAAAACATCTGTTTGTTATTACTATCTTATGGTGTTTATTTCATTATCTTTTCATTGAGCACCAATGAACACTACCTTTACCTTAGGAAATTGAAGAAATATACAAAAGTTGGAAGTTCTTGTTAGCAATCAATTGAATAATGGTACAAATGGAAAACAGTAATCAGTATTCAACTGTCAGTAGATATACAGAGGACAGGCCTTCCCCCAAGTTAATTAAAAGCTAAATTGTAATGTTTAGTTTAATTTACATTTGTCCTGGTCACGCCCACTTTCTTTTTGTAATCTTGCACATACCTCCAGCCCTGATGCCTACCAGTCAAAGGCTGTGATCCCCAGTTTATAAAAGGTTACATGCCTGACAGATGGGATTGTCATAAAAACCCACTTAATGAAACAAGAAGCCTTCAATATTGCAATAAATGGGATCTGCAAAAAATCTTCAGGTATACCTTTACACAGTAAGTGTGTTCCTGTTCACTGGCTCATAACAGACATTTGGGAATTTTGTTCAGGCTTTGTGTTGTATGCAAATTTTCCTCAAACCATATCAATTGTTTTCATTATGGAACCTTATTGTTCATGTTTAAGTATTGTAATAT
Organism: Charina bottae; assembly: GCA_023362775.1. Classification (NCBI taxonomy): domain Eukaryota; kingdom Metazoa; phylum Chordata; class Lepidosauria; order Squamata; family Charinaidae; genus Charina; species Charina bottae. The sequence goes on along the minus strand of JALMGJ010000001.1, from coordinate 4,650,916 downwards.
ACTTAAGTACTATCATTCTCATAAAGTTTTGGTGGTAATCTTTAAGAAACAAAGGAATCTGCGCTTTCATTGTGCACTATGGGCCAAGTATAATTACATAGTTTTCTTTGTATGCTTGTATTTTCTTTTCCTCTAAGGCAGGGGTGGGGAACCTTTTTTCTGCCAAGGGCCATTTGGATATTTATAACCGGGGACTGGGGGGGTGGGGCGGGGTTTCTGGGATTTCCGCGGACCGGGGGCCAGAGTTTGCAGGCGGGAGCCAATCACAAGCACTGGGGGGCGGGGTTTGCGGGCAGGAGCCAATCGCGTGGAAGGGGTGGGGTTTGCGGGCAGGAGCCCCGCGGGCCTTATACGGCCCCTGGGCCTGACGTTGCCCACCCCTGCTCTAAGGAAAGCAAATCTCACAAAATGAATAATGGAGACTATCTGCTGAATGCGTCAGGTGTTCTACTCCTAAAGTATGCAAACACACTCAGCCTTCACTCCACTTATCACCTGCTTTCATGCCATTACATGGGGTACTGCAACAAGCAAATCTCAGACAGGTCTTAAGTTTTCTAAGAAGCCAGAAAATCAGCTGTGTTAGATTTATTGTGACATGCCAAATGAAAACTGTTTATCTTTCCTTACTAATATCAAGATAATCAATTTATGGATTGGACATAAGAATTATGGATTTTGTTGCAATGGAACAAGTATCTTGGCAAGATTCCATTAAGATTTCAGCAATCCTCCTATTAATCTGACCCTTAACTAAGGCCATTTCTCTTGCAAGAGTTTTTGTACTCATGAGAATTTACATAGCAAAAATTATCAGGGTTCTATAGGCTCTTAAAATAAAGCAGAGAAAAGCTGTTAGAAGAACATTAATCAAACAGAGGTCAAGTTCATTATGTCTTCCTGGTCAAGACACAGATCTATCTTATTTTAATTTTTGGAACATAAATTTATATATACAACGGATTACTGCAATGTGACCAAGCACCACTACTCCTTGAAATAACAATAGGTAAACTGTATAACCCACAACAAATCAACCTCATAACTACAGGTCTTTAGTTCTAGGTACTTCTCATAGCCACTGACTATGTCAGGACTGCTAGCAATATTTATTTATTTGATTTATATCTTGCCTTTCATTCAGGAGTTCAAGGAGGCATAGACAAATCCCTCCTATTTCTCCTACCATAAATGACTGAGCCCCAGTGAAATGTTGTGTTCAAACTGTTGTTAACAGTACTGGGGATTTCCATGTGCAAGACCATCCCAGCCATCAAAGCTCACTGGGCCAGTTGCTATCTCTTAGCCTAACCTACCTCACAGATTTGAAAGAAAAAAAAATGGAAGGAGTGCTTTCTATGTTGACATGAATTTCTAGAGAAAAGACACACAATAAATTGAATAAATGAACGAATAAATAAATAAGTAAACAAATGTTCTTTTTGGAAACATATTTGCACAGACACTATTTACTTTCATATTTTCAACAGAATATGTTATAATTTAAAAAATCAGAAATATTGTTTGAATCAAGCCATTGCATTTTTTGCAGTGATCAAGACTGGAAATGCTTTGATTAGTCCTCTTCTTAGAAATTAGGTAACCAACTGGCTAATTATCTGTCATTATCCTTCCAGGTTGGTATTCTACCCTTCCAAGTTTGCAATATTCTATCCTTGGTGGGAGCTGATGAGCTGTACTCTCTTGCTTGTCATGCAGTAACTCAAAAAAGCAACTGACCTTTGAAATATTAATAATCATATGTAGATATGGCTAGTTGAGCAAGTTGTGCTTTTAATGTTCAACTAAAACCTAGTTTTACAACAGAGACATCTGGTCACTTGAACAATATGAGATAAATTTTAATTACTGGTGGTATTCTTAAACCTAGCCAGACATAAGCTGCTTATAGGGCTATGCCTGATAGTTCTTTAATATCACTAAACTGGCTAAGCATTTATTTAATGAACTGGCAATGTGCATTTGCACAGAAAAAGTGTAAAATTTAGAATCAATAAAATACTAAAGTAACAGGAGAGAACACTAACAGATTTACATTGCAAGCTTAACATGTACCATATGCTGCAAAGTATTCTCCTCCTGGGTATGTAAGTCTGAAAGAAACAGCTGGTATAATCTACTGGTTTTACAAGATCAGCCATTGAAGATAATCTATATCAGTATCTTCACTTATATGCAAATAGTAAAGCTTAGTGTGATAGCCAAAGGCTTTTATTTTTGATGTCAGCAAAACTGAATCCATCCTGCAAAATCTGTATGCAGAAGAAAAGCAGATCATATATATCTTTCTAAAATATGGATTATTAGAGCTGTGCAAAGCATTTCAATTGAATGGGCACTTTGCCAAGCATTGGGGCAAGTGAAAGGCCTCTCCTCAAAGTGCTAAGTATTTACATCCTCTGGAAGACTCCACAAAGTTTTCTTAAGGCCCATCCCAGTTTGTTTCAGCAGGTACCTGCAGGCCAAGCAACTTTGCCAGCATTCCCTATGGAAGGGTTGTCTATGCATGCACAAACACACAACCTGGGAAGGCCATTGAATCAAGCAGGTGACCTTTGAAAAGGCTGCAAATACCTTGATGATTTGAAGAGGAGTGCTTTACAAAGTACCCATGCAATGCTTTGTACAGCCCTACAGTTTATCTAATAGGATACAAAAAGTCTAGGAATTAGCCTGGTTTCCTCCAGATGGTTTGGACTTCAATTTTCACCAGCCCAGCCAACATGGTCAGCGGTTAGGACAGTAGGTCTTGCAGCACACAACATCCAGAAGGCACCAGATTGCCTATCCCCAAGGTTTTATGCGTGAAGACTTTCTATTCCAACTGTGTTTCACACTGTCTTTCAACCCAATATATCTGACAGAGTCAATGTTGTGTGTAGAAATGGGAGGAGAAAATATTATGTATGCTGACATCAGCAGGATATAACTAAATAATCAGGAAAAATGATTTTCAGAAAAAAAATTAACAATGCACAGAAATCTACAAGTTGTAGTTCAAGCGTACACCCCAACTATCTGTAAATTTCAAGCCTTATTTTAAGAAAAAAAATACATCTACCCTAATGTCATACTGCTGGACTTCCTCACTGCATGTCTTTCATGAACTGGCATGGAAATTTAATTTTGATTTTCTTAAAGTATCATACTGGATTTCCAAAGGATAATTCTAACAATACAGTTCAGGTATCATGAGCTGAATAGCTAAGTTATGGTTCAGAGCTCACAAGCATTTTGTAGATTTTCTTAAATCAAAGTTTATCATAATGTCCATAGTAACAAATTACAGATTTGCCAAGGCATAGCAACTATTAGGAAGTTAAGAAGAAAGCCTTTAAAGCAGCTGGCCATATTGGCTAGACAGCAGCAGGTTAGAGAAGACTACTTTAAGAAATGAAGTGGGTGAGGGAGGAGTAAGGATGCAAGTCCACAACACATTCCAAAGTTCTAACTCTAATAAAGTTAACTTTGAATTTTCTTTTTTAATAACTTCAGTGTGATTTAAGAAAAACCCAATTCAAGAGAGAATGTAGAATATAAAGCACAGTAGTCCTAAAACAAAAATTAAGAATGCAAAAAAAAAGGTTTATTCATGAAGTGCCCTGTATTATAAAAATATTTTCAAAAACTGTTTTTCCAAAGAACACTGTGCCTTTTGTACCTAATTACTTGCTAATTTTATATTATCAATATGATAAAATGTTACAATAAAATCTAAATATTAGGGCTGTTCAGTCTTTCAGATTCAGTTCCAAAAAGGCCCTTTAGTGAATATGAGAACATAGCACTGTCTGAAACTCTTTAAAGCAGAGGCATCTTTTTCCAGGATCACGTGGCTGTCTTGTACAGCTGCCATGCATTTCTGTGAATGGACACAGTTGCTTTAAAGAGTTACAGACGGCCTACATTTGTACCCCCGCACTCTCTGAAATACATTTTTGGAACTGAAGTGGTGCATAGTCTGACTAAATATAAATTATTTACATATGTTTTATAGAACATTATTCTTGTCTAAGACTGTACCCATATCTACAAGTTAGTGGGAAAAGTATGGGTATACTTAACATTTACTTAAACTGACATGATAAACTCAATTTTGGTCAGCCAACAAAATAGCAGCATTATGTATCAGAAACCTTGATCTCTTAATTTTTCTTCGGTGGGGTCTCTCTAGACCTCTGTTCTATAAAGCTGTATGTTGAAAAACAAGCTAGCGAAACACCCAGACCTACATACCATACTCAGCATTTTAATAAACATTTAAACATCTGTTATTACTTATTGCATTCTGCTGGCAATAAATTATCTACAATTGCAAATTCTAAAATCAATGAACATACCCATGAGTTTGGACTATGAGTTAATAATATATCAGTGCCACATTAAATATTACAAGAAGAAAATATGTTATATATATTTTCGTTCCAGTCCCTAATTTGTAGTCCCAATTCTTTAGCTCACTGAACCATTGATTCCAAATCTTATTTTTACTGTTATATAGTCTTTTAAATTACTCCAGCGTCATACATAAGCATTAAAAATTAGAATCTAAGGCAGAACTCCATGCTTCTATTACTGAGAATTCTTTTTACTGGATATACCATTTTTTAATCTGGGACTCTACACACGCAGTATCTCATCATGCTTATTTTTAGAGTATATTTTTAAGAAAAATACTCTGCACATATTAACAACACATATGCATTATTGTCCCATTATACCAAGTTTATATTCCTGAATTCTTGTAGGTAAGATCTATTAACTGACCATGGAATGTCAGACAGAAGTGGCATGAAAAAATCAGAATACCCAAGAGTAAAATGCAAAGCCGATCACGTACCTTAAGATAAAGTCAACTCCAGTACAGTTACCAAATCAAAGGTAAAGCCTGAGAACTACGTAAAATTCAACTTGTTACTCATACAATACTTAAAAGTATTTAATTTTTATCCCGCCTTTATTATTTTTATAAATAACTCAAGGCGGCAAACATACCTAATACTCCTTCCTCCTCCTCTTTTCCCCACAACCACCACCCTGTGAGGTGAGTTGGGCTGAGAGTGAGTGACTGGCCCAAGGTCACCCACCAAATACTTAAGAGTGTAAGAACTGCCCAACTTCATAAAACATTGCAGACCATATGGCCATTTCCACATGTAGACAAAAAGACATAACAAACATAAGGATTAACGTGGCAACTGATTAGTTAGTCCAGATAAATTAATGGTTGACTAATACTGGGTATGAAGCTATATATTTGTAGTCTAAAAACACAGCTTACATGAGATTCCAGTAAGAGAAGAAAGCCCATTTAAATGCCCACCATATCCTGGCCTAATTTTGCTGCTCACAGCTCTGCCATTTAATCCATAGCTCGTGTGAGCATGCTCACTTTGTACTTGTTCTCCGTTTTGGTAGGGGTCGGAATATGACCTCTTTTCTTGAAGGTTGTAAAGTGCTTGCATTGAGGGCATGGCTTGGTGCTTGAGCCAATACGGCCAAGTTCCAGGAAGTATTTATATTTGATGATGTCATCATGTGGCAAGTTGAAGAGGATGGTGGTTTCATCCAGATGTTCACTGCACTCTGTAATCGGACATGGGATATCTGCTTGCCCCACTTGCACCTGCATATAAACAGAAGAATGTATTGATATATAGTATGTCATAAAAGTAACTTCATAGAAAGATTCAATTCATCTTTTAAGTGTACAACTAGCCCTTGCTTAACGACTGCCTGTTTAGCGACCATCCTTGCACTTACGGCTGTTGCAACATCCCCATGGTCATGTGATCGAGGTTTGGGTGCTTTACAACCGGCGGGCATTTATGACCTTTGCAGTGTCCCACGGTCATGTGATCGCCATTTGCATGCTTCACAGCTGGCTTCCGACAAGCAAAGTCAATGGGGAAGCCGGCAATAAAATTGCAAGTCGCAGTCACGTGATGTCTTGCTTAACGACCGCATCACTTAGCGACATACTTGCCAGTCCCAATTGTGGTTGTTAAGCAAGGGCTACCTGGTATAAGGCAATGGGTTTAACCTAGTAACAATTTTACTGTGTGTAAATATATACAAGCTATATTTAAAAAATAAGAAAAAAAAAAAACAGCAGAATCCATTTAACAGCATTATGGAACACCCTAATGTAGGAATTAGAAGACATGTCTTCTAGAATACCGAAGTTGCTTAACTCAGATAGCCCAGCAACATAATCAATGCTGAGGGAATGTGGGGAGACGTAGTTCATCAGCTTACTGATGGTAGAAGAGAATTTTTTTAAAAAAAATCACAATTTTGAATGCATTTCATTCACAAATCTTTATATTAGTTGTTGTAACTGTTTACAAAACAAATTCAGAATAAAGAATAAAGGTCTTTTTATCTCTCATGTTTGCAGATTTTAAATTTTAAACAATCTCAAGGATTATCAGTTACCTAGATAAATTAATCTCTACTAGGTAACAGCGAAAGCTAGATGAATCAAGTACAGAGAAAGCAACTACAGCGTAAGCAGATGATTTTATTTTTTCAGGAATTTCCTTTAAGGCACAATTTTAAATTAAAGCAGTTTTCTTTTTCGAACTTATTTTACTGCAGATCTTTAAAAAGCAATGTGTTTCTTACGGAATATACATTCTGTTTAGATAATGGTTGTAAGCCTAACAAGTCATATTCATTTAGGAATGACGGAAACTACCACTGTAGACATAACAGACATTTATTTATTTATTTATTGAATATATATGGCTGTCCACCTCAAATTCATGAGTCAGGGTGGCTAACAATACTTAAAACAAGATAAAAATAATGTAACAAAATTATAAATCACATATATAGCAGCCAAGAAAAACCAACCAACCAACCAACCAACCAACAAGTAACCTAACCATGGTATGGACTCAACCATACATCCAGGGCCTCAGGCTTGATGACAAAACCTTTCTTCAAGGTCTTACGAAAGGCCAGCAGGGTCAGGGTAAGTCTGATCTCTGGGGGAATGATGTTCCAAAGGGCAGGCACCACAACATAAACAGCTCCCTTCCTGGGTCCCACCAGTTGACACTCCCTGATGAACGGAACCTGGAGCATGCCTCTCCTGCTGGATCTAACAGAACGGGTGGATTCAACTGGGGAGAGATGGTCCCACAGGTAACCCAGCCCCAAGCCTAAACATCTTTCTTTCAGGACCTTTCATTTATTCTATTATGAATATTTATTCTTCAACTACCATATGTCAGTGTTTCATTTTGACCCAATTAAAATAAATTAGAACAAACAGGCGAGAAAGAGAGTCGCAAAACAGGAAGGTATCAAATCCATTTGTGGAAAAGAAAAACATATCATTTCAGATAATACCATATTTGTATTCCACCTTTCTCACACAGACACACACACACACACTTCCAACTAAGGCAAATAATAAAATAATTATCAAAAGGACAAATTTAAAATAATTTGAGAAAAAAGCTAGGAAATATTACAAATATTACATATATTCATGTTAAATAATCTCTATATTTTAGTCTTACTCAACTGTTGTTTTATGAGATACTCTGAATTAATGGAAGCTTTTTTATATAAATGAATAACCAAGCATTCATTTATTCTAATACGAGTATTTATACTTCAATTACCATACATCAGTGTTTCATTTTGACGTGATGAAAATAAATGGCAAAAGAGGCTCAATAAAAGTCAGATCTTATTTCAACTTATCAGTCATAGGAGCTATTGCTTTATTTTGAGCCTGGGTCGGGCCAGAGAGTAGCAGAAATTAGCAGCATTAGAAAGAAAAAAGGGCACTAGCTCCTATCAATCTTAACTTCAAAATCTAGTTATGAAACCTTTAAAGCCATTGCTCCTCAAGTTTAAAAAAGCATGCATTGTGAGTTCAGTATGAAACAAAGATGCAAAGACTGCTCACCACTATAAAATTATATCAATAGTAACCAACTATTTATCTGTAGATTAATTTGGTTTAGTGATTAGGTTTGCAGTATTGTATAGAAAGTATATGCATCACATCAGCAAGAACTTGTTATTGTTAAATTGGCCTAGTTTCTTCCTTATTTAAAATTGATTTAAATCAGCATGTGGCCTCCAAAGCTTTAGGTGCAGCATCCAGAGACTTCAAATGTCACTATCAAAATGTAATTTTTAGTGTGACAGCACCACAAAATAATTATGCTAATTATTTGTTATAGGGCTCTGCAGTATTTGGGGATCAGTTCAGAAGATAATTCACACACATGCAAATAGTAGTAGTAGTAGTAGTGGTAGTAGTAGTGGTAGTATAACTTTATTGATTGGTCAATTGACCATATCAAAAAATTGGGCATCAGCAACAACAAAATACAGTAACATAAGGCAGGTAAAATACTGTAAGGTAAGATAAAATAGACTAGAGTGAGATAAAATAAGATAAAATACAGTAAGGTGAAATAGAGGTAAGAGAGTGAGATAAAAGAGTGTAAGATAATGCAGAGGCTTATAATAAAATGAATAATAAAATTCAAAAGCAATATGTGTTTAGGTGAATTCATCACCTTTGCATGCCACCCCAATGTGTTCTATAAATTGTTCTCAATTGGACAGCCCTGACTATAAACTTAGCAGTTTCGAATCTTGCTCTGGTAAGAGCTATCCTATGGTATTGAGTCAAACCCATTGTCAGGTATTTTTCTGTTTGAAAAGACGTTTTATTCTTAGCCAGCCATTTCAACGACCTAATGTTTGCAAGTGACTCAATATTGGTCTGGGCGTTAACATCCAAGACTCTTTGTTTAAATGTTGCCTTGGCCTGATGTCCAGCTGAAAGTAAATATTGTGTTGAGAAGCCAAGGTGTGAGATGGTTTGGAAAAGTTGATTGATCCATGTGGTGGGTTGAAGTGTGCCCATCTGCTCTTCAAGGCACATTTTGGGTAGTCTATCAGGTTCCACTGAGAGAATCCTCCACCAGTAGTTGAAGACTTTGATTACTGCTAGACTGTAAATGGAATGGGTGCCCGTTTCAGCTCTTACTGCTGCTGCAGGTGTATTCCTGTTGGTCCCCAGAATAGTTCTTAAAAAGCGTGCTTGATTTTGTTCGAGTAGCACATGCAAACAATAAAATATAGTAACATTAAAACAATAAAATGAAATTATAAAATAATAAAAGCATTAAATATAAAAGAAAAAGGTTACAACAAAATAGAGCCAGAGCTACAACTAAGAACTTAAGTATTTCTTCCCAAGTTTAAGTGAGAGCAGAGCAGAAGTAGCAACTTGGTTGCTAACAGTTAGAAACACGTCTGCAAGAAGATAAATCAGTTTTTCAACATCAGAATCCTTGAATTCATCTGTCATTAATAATTTGGCCCTGAACTTGTTGTAAATGGGGCAGTGGAGGACATAATGGATAACATCTTCCATTTGACCAACACCACAAGGACAGAGGCGTTGTTCGACAGGGAGCTTACAAAACCTCCCTTCGAGATATGCAGAGGGCATGGTCTGCAGGCGAAGGGATGTTAAAGCCCTTCTCAGTGACGCACTGGTTATGTTAACCAGGTACTGGGAGAGGCTTCTATGTTTTTTATAATGATGGTACCAGGATGAAAATTTGGATGATTGTACTGCAATTGCTTCTTTATTAGCATCCCTTTCAAAAAGCCAATCTCTAATATTTTTTCTATTCCAAGTTCTGAGTTCTCCCAAATATGGTAGAGGATACATTTGTAAAATGGGTGACAAAAGTTTAGTCCACTGATTTCCAGCTGTGTAATGGACAAAACATAGTTTGGCGAGATGGGATTATTGAAGGCTTTCTAATTTCTTATAGTGGCCCAATAATGCAAGGTGTATTCTAACAGCGATGGAAGGTAGTCCTACCTCCATCCTTAAATAGGCAGCAGGGGTGCCCTGCGGGAGGCCCAAGATCTTCCTTATAAAGTTGTTTTGGACTACTTCCAATTGGGCAATGACCTTCTCATCCCACCCCCAAATCTCAGCCCCATACAGCATCTGGGCTATCACCTTCCCTTGGAATATTTTAGGTACAGGGCTACCAATTGCCCTCCTTTAGAATAGAAAAATGTCAGAATGGCATCTACTGTTCGCTGAGCAGTTGCCAAGACATTAGATAAGAGTACTTTCCACGAAAGGGACTTATGAAAGGTGATGCCCAGGTATTTAATGGAGGGACATTGCTCTATTAGTTGGGCATTAATTGTCCATCTATGTTTAATACAGTATTACTTTTGCCAAAAACTACTACTTTAGTTTTATTGTAATTTATCTTCAATTTTTCCATTTCACAATAAGCAGCTAGTGTGGCCAATAATCTTCTGAGGCCAATCTCAGTATAGGAAATAAGAGCCATGTCATCAGCGTACATTAATATTGAGATTGTCTGTCCATTGAGCGAAGAGGAGAAAAAACCCTGTGACTTCATGACCTCTACGATATCATTAATGTAGAAATTAAATAAAAAGGGAGCAAGTAGGCAGCCCTGTTTAACTCCTCTCTCCAATAAAATGGGGTCTGACAAGGACCCTTGTGGGCCTGTTCTTACCCTAGCTGTAACGTTGGTATATAGTTCTATAATTAGTTTAAGAAGGCACTTATCAATATCTGCCCTAATTTCTCCCATAGTCGAGGCCTGTCAATGGAATCAAAGGCAGAGGTAAGATCAATAAAAGTGACATAGAGATGTTTTGTATGCCCATTGGTATATTTCTGAATAAGGGCCTTCAGAGTAGCACAGTGATCTACTGTGCTATGTCCTTTTCGGAACCCTGCCTGTTCTGGATGAGAGTTTTGTTTCTTCCTCTCAATCTTCTAATTTATTCAAGAGTTGTCTGGCATAGAGCTTAGAAGAAACTGGGCAATAATTGGCAGGTTCTTGCCGATTACCCTTTTTGAAGATTGGGTATATTATACTTTGTTTCCAGTGCGGAGGTACAACGCATGTTTTATCTATTTCTGAGAAGAATCTAGTCAGGATGGGGACCCACCAAGAATCATTCATCTTATATACCTCTGGAGAAATCATGTCCTCTCCAGGAGCTTTTCCAAGGGCCAAGGCTGAAATCAGCTGCTTACTCTCAGATTTTGTGACAGCTGGCCACTCTGGTAATGTGTTTAATTCAGTAGAGACTGTTATTGGCTCAGTATATGAGCTGCTATAAATGGAGGCAAAATATTGGGTCCAACTTTGTGCTGAGACACATGCATGGGACACAGTGCTGTGTGTAGAAATACCATTAGCCACCAATTCCCAAAATTTCCTCTAATTTTTTGAATTAAGCTGAGGCCAAGTTCCCTCCATTGATCCCCATAATAAGATAACTTCTTAGTCTTTAGTAATTCCTTATATTGGGATCGAAACTGGATCGATAGCTGAATCAAGGAATCTGTCCTTTCCTCTCTAACTCTCCTCTGTAGTTTTCTCAAACCTTGTCTTTTATTTCTAGAATCTTGGTCGTACCATCCATTCCTTATATTATTTTTATTTGTCATATTTATATCCCGCCCATCTCCCCCACAAGGAGGGACTTCTAGGATAAAAGGTAGTAGTAAGTTGGGAGCTTAGCGCACTATTAATTGAACTAAAAATATGGTATACATTGGAGTTGGATTGCAGTGCGAGATGCCTTTGATTCAGCATCTGTGGGGTATTTAAAAAAGCAGTGATTTTCTCACTGAGATTAGGGCTCCATCTGAGACGATGTTTAGCCTGGGTGATGCCATCAAAATTTAGTGCCTCACAGGGGGTGGGGCCTTATAAGCCAAAAGGGTCAAAACCAAGGGTAGATGGTCGCTCTCTGTTCTGTTGTAGACATCAAAGGAGCCAATCTGGGGAAGATGTGCAGGAGAAACCAAGATGTAATTTTATTTATTTATTTATTTATTTATCATATTTATATTACCGCCCATCTCCCTCACAAGGAATCAATGACACTGGCTCCAAATGAGCTTAGAAAAGTATAATGCCCATTAGAACTGTCAAAATTGGAGCCATGGAGACTGTACAGCCTATATTTAAAGGCCAGATTCAATAAGGAAACCTCCTTTTTGTTTAATAATTTGTCCATGGAGGACCAGGGCAAATACCATTCATCCTCTGGACTAAATTGCATCTTCCTAACATAACTGCTTATATCTTTGCTGATTCTGGCATTGAAATCACCAGCCAGAAAGATATTTGCATTTGGTAAGGTTTGTTCAGCTTTCTCCAAAAGGGTTTGCAGGGAGGACCAGACCTTGAGCCACAGATCTGGGTTCCGTCCTGTTAGAAAATAGACGTTAATACCAAGAATTAACCCAAAGTATTCGCTATCTATCTGGACTGCCTGTATATAATCACAGTCTGACCAATCCCTTTGTTGTACAATTCCTTTCATATCAGCTGAGATCAAAATTGATAACCCACCACTTGCTTTTCCATACAAACCCAATTTAGTGGCAGGGATGTTATATGAGCAAAATCCTGGCAAAGAAATATCTGGAGAAGCAATATCCAAGCACCATGTCGCCTGTAATAAAATGATGTTAAATTCTGACAGGTACTATTCAAAACAAGTGTCCACCAATTTATTGTGCTACCCAGCAACATTCCAAGAAATGGCTTTTATGTGACCTGGAGCCTTAGAAGCAAGTCAATTGGTGGCATTCGAAGTGTTATGTTCGTGTCTCGGTGCAAGAAGACATACTGAAGATGTTGAGGTGATGTTCTCATCAGCATGGGAATCATTAGCGGGCAGCAACTTTGGGCTATCAATTAGTTTGCAGGCTCTGGGCGTGGCTGGATTTGCAAGCTGAAGATCTTGATTAGAGTATACTCTTGATACAACAACTTCCTATAGTCCTATTTTCTGATCAGGGCCCAGATAGTACAGAATGAAGCAAGTTGTCATTATCTGAAACAGGACAAGATGGAGTCAATTTGGGCTGTTTTGGAATAGAAGGACATGTGGGCTTGCTGGGATGTAGGTTTCCTTCTTTAATGGAGTTGTTTGATTGAAAGGTTCAGAGAGTTTTCTGCAGAGTTGCTGTCAGATGAAAGGTCCAAAGATATCAAGTCAATTAGAGGTTTAGCTGCTGCTCCGGTTAGCAGCAGTGTTTGTTTTAATTCATCCAGTCGTCTCAGTATTTCTTCTTGTTCGCAGTTTGGTAAGGCTTCAAAAGAGTTAATTAGTCCTGTTTCTAGAGCTTCATCGGTGCCAATTTTTTCTTGCATCATTTCAATATGATTATTTGGGCAGTGTCTTGTCAAGGACGCTAAAGGTGCTGGGTGGCTGTGGTTTTTATCATTTGGCATGCTGCCCATGGCATGAGGCAGGGGAGTGTCTGCTTGAGATGTTAAACAAAAAAGTGCAGTCCTTTTTTCATCTCGGAAAACACGCAGTGGGTATATTTGAAAAGTGGAAAGATTTCATTTTGAACAGCATACAGGGAATGGTGGAATGGTTAAAAGTCAATAAAATTCGTTTATGACCTGTCATACTAGGAAGCCATTCAACAGCACTCAGGTCAATCATATGATGAAGTGAGCTAAGTGATAGAATAATAGCTCTTCTGGTGGACCCAGCGTCCAATGTTAAATCTATTGAGGTTAATACTTAGAGCAACTTGGTTGTTATCTGTATACTATTTAAGAGCAAGTATACTGCTAACTAAACACTTGCAACAAAATAATTGCCATGCAATATTTAGAGAACTATGTATTATGCCAGCATACCAAAATGTATTGAAAGTTCACACTAATATTTAGGTAGATTCATTTAACATCTGGGGTACACAGCTCTTTGGGGCTAAGGATCATACTAATCTTGGAATGGTGTCCAGGGGTCACATTCCAAAAATAGGACCAATATAAAAATATTATTTATTTTTAAAATAATAAAATAAAATAAATATTTTTAAAATATTATTTAAAATATTATTTATTTAGAATTAGAATTAAATTTTGATTTGATTTGATTTGATTTAATAATTTAATTTAATTTAATTTAATTTAATTTAATTTAATTTAATTTAAGTGTAGGGTTATTCCCGCTGCATTTTATAATTCTCATTTTATTTCATTAAAAAAATGCAGTTTGGTAACAACTTTTGGAAGGGCTCTGGGAGCCACAACCAACCTTTTGGTCCTGCAGCTAGAATTGCCAGGTAATCAGTCAAAAGGGAGTGATGAATGACTACATTTTACTAATACTTTATACCCAGCTTAATATTAATACAGTAATCTAATAACTTGAGCAAACAAGTGTGGGAGCAGTAAGTTACAGAAATCAATGAGTATGTAGATAAAGGCAGCATTCATCAATAAAGCATGCTTTATTGTGTTGGGAGTTGCAATTCCCAGGTAACATGGCAATCATATCACAACTGGAAGGTTATGGGCTAGGGAAGGTCGTAATAATATGAGCTGTATTTAAATTTTGAGTGCAAGGTAAATTAATTCAACGATCAGTATATAAATTAGTGGTAAGAGACAGTGAGTCACCACAGTCTGAATGTTTCTTCTGCTAGGATTCCCTAGTGTCTAGTTTCTCAAGAAACAAAACATCCTTTCAGTTAAAACAGTTCTTGCAGGTGCAACTGACAAAATAATTTTCTTCGTGCTTTAACTATTTTATTATTTTATCTTTAGGAATTTTGTTTCCATGGAAAACCTAAGGAATGTGCCTATGAATATCAAAATTACTTGAATACCAACTTCAATTTCTGTTTTGCCTTTTTAAGTCTATTTAACGTTGCATTGGAAACTGATTTTGAAACACAGAAAATATCTCTTCCAATCTTATCATCTACTCCTTCAAAATATATAAATATCTACAAATGATGCATATGTTATTTTACTTAGCACAGCATAAATGATTAATAACAAAATATTTCTCATTTAGTACATTTTCATAGCTTAAAGAACCCAATCTTGGAATAGCACCGCTTGTCTAGAATTCAATTAAAATTCAATTTGCTTCAAAGCTTGAGATACAAAACCTTAATACTGTTTTCTCTGTAGCTTGAATCATGTCAACTGGATTTCTATTTTCTTAGTGGAAACGTTTCACTCCTTATCCAAGGAGCTTCTTCAGTCTGAGTAAAGTTAGTAAGGGAATCCTTAAATATGTTTCTAGGCTGGCTGTGTGACCTTGCACCTGGGGCTAGGTCATGGTTATTTTGAGGACATTAATGTTCACATTTTAGACAGAGAAGATAGGTGGTTTGAGAGAGGGGTCAAGGAATCCATTCATGCCAACTTGGAAAATCCTTCCTTGAATAGAGGTGGGGGCCTCAGGCATAACCTTTCCCCTATCTTCCTTCCTGCTTTGTCTTCTGTGCCTAGGAAGATTAAGACCATTTCGCAAGCTCAACAGCAGCAGGGTAATCTTAACGATCCTCCTTTAGATGATAAAGGGATTTAGAAACAAACATCTCAAAAAAAAAATAAAATAAATAACCATGACCTAGCCCCAGGTGCAAGGTCACACAGCCAGCCTAGAAACATATTTAAGGATTCCCTTACTAACTTTACTCAGACTGAAGAAGCTCCTTGGATAAGGAGTGAAACGTTTCCACTAAGAAAATAGAAATCCAGTTGACATGATTCAAGCTACAGACAATTCCACCTGGATGACTGAGAACCTTCATAGACTTAATACTGTTTATTATACTATAAATTAATGTAAAAGTGGAATCTGTAAACCTTTTAATTCAAAATTTGTAAAGGGCTTTCCTTCCCACATCTTTATCCCAAAACATTAAACTGTTCTGCAGCAAACTGAGTATCTTTTCCAAACGTTCTTCATATACAAAACATTTTAATATAGGAATTGAAATCATGAAATGTTCATCTAACATGAAACATTTTCATTCCTGTGCAATTAAGAATTCTTCCAAAGTGAGTATTTAAGAACACATATTGCATTATTTCAGTAACTGAAACTTATTTGGCAAAAAGTTAACACACTGAAATTTAAATACCAATCGACTTATTTCAGACTTAATGCATTTCATTTTAATGAAACAAACTCCATTTCAGTTGCCTTATTATTCTGGGGATATAACCATAATCATCCTTGGATTGTGGACAGGCCCTACCTTGACAGAATGAACTGGTTTCCTCAGACAAAAGCTAGGAATAAAATACAATCAACAAGCCACAATTAACTTTAATAGCTCAAGGGAAAACATAATCAGCTTAACTAGCCAGGTCTTGATAGAATTCCTAAAATGCCAAAAGGAAAGGTGTCATTTGAATGTCCAAGAGAAAGCTGTTCCACAGGACAGAGCTAAAGCTAAAAAAAGATCCCTTCCCTGCTCTTGCAGATAGCATTCATTAAATGAGGGAATGCAGAATGAGCTTGCCCGTAATTACTCAGACCACTGCATTCTGGGCCATCTGTAGCTTCTGAATTCTCTTCAAGTGTAGCCCCAAGTACAGCCCATTGCAATAGTCCAATTTAGAGATGACTATGGCCCAAGTGACTGTGAATGAAGCCTTTGCGCCAGATGAAGCTGTGCAAAGGCTTTCCTGGCCACAGTTGCCACCTGTTCCTCAAGCAGGTGCAGTGTATCCAGGAGGACTTCCAAGTTATGAGTTCAGTACAGGAGAGACCAACCCAATCCAGGACTAGTGTGGGAAATGCTCTGGAGTTGAATGGCTTACAAACCCAGAGCCACGCCATCCTGCTGGGATTAAGCTTCAACCTATTTCTCCCTATCCAGACCCGAATAGCCTGCAGGCATCTGCACAGCACTTCAATGGCATCACCTGTTTGACCCAGGTTCAAGTTATACAAAATAAAGGCAGGATATAAATCTAATAACAGCAGCAGCAACAACGATGGTGTGTATCATCAGCATATTGAAGATACATAATCCCATGCTGAAGAATGACTTCACTCCATAACTGAGGAACCTAGAACTTTCTCCCCCCATCACCACCAACTGGAACCAGCCCTGTAGGAATTACTGCGGAACAGTGCCTCCCACTTGCAATCCTTGGTGGCAAGCCAGGAGGATACCATAATTGATAGTACTGATGGCCAACGAGAGATCAAGCAGCACTAGGAGGATCACATTTCCCCTACCCTGGTTTTACCAGAGATTATCCACAATGCAAACAATGCCATCTCTGTACTGTGCCCATGCCTGAAATGGGTCCAGATAATCTGCTTCCTCCAGGGCCCTCTAAAGTTGCATCCTCATCACTTTCTCAACAACCTTCCCCAAAAAGGGAAGGTTGAAACCTGGTCCACAACTTTCCAGAATGTCCATGTAGTGCAATGACTTCCTGAGGAAGCACCTACTGCTTCCTTCAGGGAGGATGGCCCCACCCCTCCACTCAACAATGCATTTACCCTTATCACCTCCCCAGAAGCCTTCACCAACCAGGAAGGTCAGAGATCCAGACTACATGTGGAAAGTTGATGCTGCAGAGAACCCTGTCCACTTTCTCAGGCATTACAGGATCAAATTACTCAAAGATAAAATCTGGTAAGATGAAGTCTCAGTCACTTCCTCTGGACTTGCCCAGCTGGCGCCTAACTCCAAGTAGATGCAAGTGAATTTGTCCTCCAAATGCCTAGGAAATTCCTCACAATGGCCTGCCAGACAATCTCCCTGCCCATCCTTTCCTAGCAGTGTCTAGGTCATTTTAAAAAGGGACATTGGATGGCACTTTGTAGACACAGTAAGAGCAGAGAAATACTGACATTTTACTGCTCTTATCACCATAGTGTAAGCCCAAATATGAACTCTTACACATGTCCTGTCAGATTAGTTCTTTGTGTTACACCAATGGCACTCTAGGCATTCTTTTATTTATTTCATCTCTTTGAGCTTCTCAGAAAACCAACAGAATGGGAAACTAGGAGAGGCCATTCAGGTACAATTTCATCTAATGCCATTGTTGCCCCTCCCATTTCAGCAAGCAATTAATGCCTCAGTAGAAATGCCATTAATAGCCTCAGAAAACCTAAGTGGCTCTGAAAACCACACATCACCACTGGATTATTTTAGATAATGATCCTCCAATTTTTCTTGCATCTGTGTTAAATTACAAGTTTCCAGCCACAAAATAATATTAGCTAGATATTCTAATAGGCTATGAGTGGTGTGGTTGGCATGCTAAACATGAGATTTTTAAATTACTTGGTTCAAGCAACCCACCAAGTACACTCATGGCCTAGCCCAAGGGTCGGAAATGGCGGCTCGCGAGCCAGATGCGGCTCTTTGGCCCCTTGAGTGTGGCTCTTCCGCAGCTGAACTCACCCCCGCCCCTTCCACGTGATAGGCCCCCGCCCGCAAACCCCGCCCCCTGGCTCTCGCACTGAGCGAGGCCTGGCGCAGCAGGGAGGCAGCGCCATCTCCAGCCGCAGCAGCCCCTGCGCGGAGAGAGGCAAGCAGAAAGGTAAGCGGGCAGGCCTCGTTTCCCGCCCCCCATCATTATCTTCGCTCAACGCGGGCGGGCGGGCGGAGGGGGGCGGGCCCGGCGGCGGAGGCCAGGGCTGCCCGCTTACCTGCCTGCCTGCCTCTCTCCGCGAGGCCCCTGATCCGACTTGGACCCCGGGAAGGCAGCGGGGGGCCTCGCGGAGCGAGGCAAGCAGGCAGGTAAGCGGGCAGGCCTCGTTTCCCACCCTCCATCATCTTCTTTCTTCAACCCGGGCGGGCGGAAGCGGCCGAGGGGGGCGGGCCCGGCGGCGGAGGCCAGGGCTGCCCGCTTACCTGCCTGCCTGCCTCTCTCCGCGAGGCCCCTGATCCGACTTGGACCCCGGGAAGGCAGCGGGGGGCCTCGCGGAGCGAGGCAAGCAGGCAGGTAAGCGGGCAGGCCTCGTTTCCCACCCTCCATCATCTTCTTTCTTCAACCCGGGCGGGCGGAAGCGGCCGAGGGGGGCGGGCCCGGCGGCGGAGGCCAGGGCTGCCCGCTTACCTGCCTGCCTGCCTCTCTCCGCGAGGCCCCTGATCCGACTTGGACCCCGGGAAGGCAGCGGGGGGCCTCGCGGAGCGAGGCAAGCAGGCAGGTAAGCGGGCAGGCCTCGTTTCCCACCCTCCATCGTCTTCTTCCTTCAACCCGGGCGGGCGGAAGCGGCCGAGGGGGGCGGGCCCGGCGGCGGAGGCCAGGGCTGCCCGCTTACCTGCCTGCCTGCCTCTCTCCGCGAGGCCCCCGATCCGGCTTGGACCCCGGGAAGGCAGCGGGGGCCTCGCGGAGGGAGGCAAGCAGGCAGGTAAGCGGGCAGGCCTCGTTTCCCACCCTCCATCGTCTTCTTCCTTCAACCCGGGCGGGCGGAAGCGGCCGAGGGGGGCGGGCCCGGCGGCGGAGGCCAGGGCTGCCCGCTTACCTGCCTGCCTGCCTCTCTCCGCGAGGCCCCAGATCCGGCTTGGACCCCGGGAAGGCAGCGGAGGGCCTCGCGGAGGGAGGCAAGCAGGCAGGTAAGCGGGCAGGCCTCGTTTCCCACCCTCCATCGTCTTCTTCCTTCAACGCGGGCAGGCGGAAGCGGCCGAGGGGGGCGGGCCCGGCGGCGGAGGCCAGGGCTGCCCGCTTACCTGCCTGCCTGCCTCTCTCCGCGAGGCCCCTGATCCGACTTGGACCCCGGGAAGGCAGCGGGGGGCCTCGCGGAGCGAGGCAAGCAGGCAGGTAAGCGGGCAGGCCTCGTTTCCCACCCTCCATCGTCTTCTTCCTTCAACCCGGGCGGGCGGAAGCGGCCGAGGGGGGCGGGCCCGGCGGCGGAGGCCAGGGCTGCCCGCTTACCTGCCTGCCTGCCTCTCTCCGCGAGGCCCCTGATCCGACTTGGACCCCGGGAAGGCAGCGGGGGCCTCGCGGAGGGAGGCAAGCAGGCAGGTAAGCGGGCAGGCCTCGTTTCCCACCCTCCATCGTTTTCTTCCTTCAACGCGGGCAGGCGGAAGCGGCCGAGGGGGGCGGGCCCGGCGGCGGAGGCCAGGGCTGCCCGCTTACCTGCCTGCCTGCCTCTCTCCGCGAGGCCCCTGATCCGACTTGGACCCCGGGAAGGCAGCGGGGGGCCTCGCGGAGCGAGGCAAGCAGGCAGGTAAGCGGGCAGGCCTCGTTTCCCACCCTCCATCGTCTTCTTCCTTCAACCCGGGCGGGCGGAAGCGGCCGAGGGGGGCGGGCCCGGCGGCGGAGGCCAGGGCTGCCCGCTTACCTGCCTGCCTGCCTCTCTCCGCGAGGCCCCTGATCCGACTTGGACCCCGGGAAGGCAGCGGGGGCCTCGCGGAGGGAGGCAAGCAGGCAGGTAAGCGGGCAGGCCTCGTTTCCCACCCTCCATCGTCTTCTTCCTTCAACCCGGGCGGGCGGAAGCGGCCGAGGGGGGCGGGCCCGGCGGCGGAGGCCAGGGCTGCCCGCTTACCTGCCTGCCTGCTTCTCTCCGCGAGGCCCCCGATCCGGCTTGGACTCCGGGAAGGCAGCGGGGGCCTCGCGGAGGGAGGCAAGCAGGCAGGTAAGCGGGCAGGCCTCGTTTCCCACCCTCCATCGTCTTCTTCCTTCAACGCGGGCAGGCGGAAGCGGCCGAGGGGGGCGGGCCCGGCGGCGGAGGCCAGGGCTGCCCGCTTACCTGCCTGCCTGCCTCTCTCCGCGAGGCCCCTGATCCGACTTGGACCCCGGGAAGGCAGCGGGGGGCCTCGCGGAGCGAGGCAAGCAGGCAGGTAAGCGGGCAGGCCTCGTTTCCCACCCTCCATCGTCTTCTTCCTTCAACCCGGGCGGGCGGAAGCGGCCGAGGGGGGCGGGCCCGGCGGCGGAGGCCAGGGCTGCCCGCTTACCTGCCTGCCTGCCTCTCTCCGCGAGGCCCCTGATCCGACTTGGACCCCGGGAAGGCAGCGGGGGCCTCGCGGAGGGAGGGAGGCAGGCAGGTAAGCGGGCAGGCCTCGTTTCCCACCCTCCATCATCTTCTTTGTTCAACGCGGGCGGGCGAAGAGCGGCCGTGGGGGGGGGGTCGGGCGGCGACGACAAGCGGCGCGCTTCAGGCTTTCAGCGCTGGAAGGCGGGCCTCCTTCCAGCGCTGAAAGCCTGAAGCGCGTCGCTTGTCGTCGCCGCCCCCCCCACAGCCGCTCTTCGCCACAGATCCCGCCGGAGCTGATCTCCCTGGACCCCGGGCAGCTGGGCCGGGTGGACGCCGTCTCCCGCCCGCAAACCCCGCCCCCTTCCACGTGATTGGCCCCCGCCCGCAAACCCCGCCCCCTGGCTCTCTAGCATTTCAAAATGTGCACGAGCATGTCAAAATGGCTCCCGGCATAAAAAGTTTGCCGACCCCTGGCCTAGCCTCTGCCTCTTTTTCATTCAAAGCCAGCAATGTTTTTAAAATGGCATGCACTGTGTCATTGAATCAAAGAAACAACAGGAAACTAGGGAAAAAATGACTATGAAAATTCAGGAAATCCCTTCCAAAATAGGCCCTGGCCCAACCCATCTTGGAGTGTGATACCTTTGCTGATAGAAGTCCTCCAGCAATAAACCATCCATTCATAGCCTGAAACTCTCCAGATGTGCTGGATTACAAGTCTCAGAATTCTCACCCACCAGAGCCACTGGAGCAGATTATTGCAGTTCCATGTTTGGGAAAGCTGGTGTATACTAACAATATATTCTGTTTAACAAAACAGTAATTGTTCAAACCAGCATGAAACTTTATGGTAGAAAGAAGGGTAATTTCTGTGGGGAAAGTTATATCTCTCTTGCATTGGGCAAGACCTATCTTCATCAGCAAAAAAAAGGGATATTGCATCCGAGTCTTCAAACTCATCTTCCCTCAATCCAGTAAGAACCTGCTATGAAAAAAACTGTGGTTAATTGTCATTGAAAGGAACATGAGCTTCTGCATAAGAAGGTATTCCCCAGATTTAACACAATAATTTACAATTCAAAATTGCTGGAAACTCAACTAAAAGAGCCTAAGCAGTCCATATAATGCAAGAATATTTGCAGTTGGGCCACCACAGGACACTCTGGCCTTGAACAGTGTATTGGACATAGGGCAGAAGTTGTCCAGATAGGATATAAGTGATTATATTACTCTTCCCAATACACACAATTTTATACAGAAACAATCCACTTCTGCGATTACCAAATCTTACTGTTATTACCTATGATTTCAAAGAAAATATATAACATAAGTATATGTAGGTATGCATGTGTGTGTGTGTGTGTGTGTGTGTGTGTGTGTATTTTATAGACTACACACATATCAAGCATTCAGCAGCATTCACAGACCCATTATTACCAGTCTTTTAGGGAAGGGGGACTTGTGTAGTGAAAGGGCTTCAAGAATTATTATTTCTGAAAGGAACAGATCTTAGATAATGCCTGTGTGAATGCAGTAACATCACTTAACAGTTCACAGTGTACATATTAGTTAATATTTTGGGGCTATTAATGCACACATTTATGTAATTGACTGAATCCCCATCAGCCCTGAAGCTCACTTGGCAAGTATGGCCAGTTGTTCTTCTTGCCTTAAAGCAGCACACAGAAATAACAACACCATCACCAACAACTTAAATTTATATGATGTCTGACTCCCAGTGACTCTGGGCAGTTTACAAATTGTTAAAAACATTTAAAACCAAAGAAACAACAGAAAACAACAGACAAACAACAGCAGCAATTCATGAAACACCCACGAATTGGGTGACTACAGAGACAACTCAATCCCATGGCCTAAAGGACTATAATCTAGATCTAGAACTTGATAAGAGAAAGAAAACTCAAATCAGCAAGAAAACACTTCATAACTACGGCTGGAAATTGAAAAGGCCAATACATTGCCAGATAATTTTTTTGTCATCACCTGAGTCCTACACATAAACAATTTAATGAAAAATAAAGTCCAGTTAATAATTGGCTGGAAAAACTCTGAAGGTGTAACTCAACTTAGTTACTCAAAATGATGCCTATTTTTGCCCACTGACTCCATAGGCTTCTATCTCCAGCTGCTCATTATCTGTCTGACAATACAGACCAGGACTACAGTGGTGTATTACTGTTCTTTCAGTGTATTAGCAGCATGCAGTATACAGTTTTTAATACATTTAAATACGAATAAATTTTCTTTTAAAGTTCAATATTGATATTCTTTCCACCTATATTTGAAATTATAAGCCACTTGGGAGCAAACTGTGTTCTGTAAAACAACGTGCATCATATAATGAATCAAGCATAACACATTATTACATGGAATTATATAATAAATATTCAGTTCAAATTTTAATATAGGGAGGAGTGCTCTATACAGATTTGTTGTTATTCTGGCCTAGTGGAACTACGATAAAAATATATTAAAAATGTGCATAATTGGAAGGGTTAAGCCTATTATTATTAAACAAAGTGTGTGTATCTGTATTGTGTGTGTGTGTGTACACACACACACACAAATGTGACACAATCACTGGTCAACAGGAAAGGGAAATCTCTTTCCAGAGATTTGAAAATCTTACAAAATTTGATTAAAGCATGAAACAGTTTGAAAATGTTCACCGAAGACAAACCGAGTTGGACAATTTTCCCCATCACTTGACATAATCCTGAAGACTGAAGCAGCTATAAGAATTACTCATAGTTTAGATCTTAAGGAGTGTTCTATACTCCTCACCAGAAATATCTAAAGAAAAAATTAAGAATATTCTTGCCATAACATCCATTCCTTGTTCAGGCATTATATCTAAGGCATACAAGGGTCAATCCATTACAGGCACTGGTTAGGTTCACATGTTAGATTAAGCTATGGTTTGTTCAACTATATTTTATTTTAAAAAATTACAACCGCCTGGTTTCACACATTGTCTTAAGGCTGTCAAACACCATAATAGCTGGTTGCACACAAAATGCTTACACCCAAACCAAAAAAATATTATAATGACTTTGTGTGATGTCTCCTCACTTCCTTATTGCCCTGTATAGTCCAGTTATTTCCTATTATTTGGTTCAAGACAGCACATGACCAACCCATGTTTTGAAGTATACTGCTTATATAATGTTATCATGCAAAATATTTCCTATTTCCTGGCCAAGCTATGCTGAAGGAGCTGCCACAATTCTGTGTATCAAAAATAAGTCAAAGACAGTTTGCTTTATATCTACAGCCTTATCCTACCTAATATAACACACATTTGCATGGTGTGTTCTGTAGAATACAACAAAGCCAAGACAGGGGCTACATACAGCAATGGAAACTCTTGCACATGTTTTTGATATATATTTTTTAAAATCATTTTCTTTAGTTATTTAGTATTTTAACCCATTAAACAAACATTTGTTCAGAATTTTGCAAGGTGAAAACCCATTACCCCAGCTGTACGAAATAGTATCTGTTATTGTGGGTTACTATTCCCTTAATTCAGTGCATCTAGTATTCAACAGTACTTCAAGCCTCAGCCCAATTTCAAAAGTGTCTTCAAGCGATCACTTCAGATATGTCATCCCAACAGTTTGCCTCTGAAGTTAAGCACCTTCAAGAGAAAGAAACTGTTTGCCACTTCTGATGCAATAGAATATGCAATCCTATTCAATTCAATTCATTATTTTTGGAATAAAGACCCATATGATTACTTATGATTTGGAGTGAATGAAAGCTTGATCCCTAGCTAAAATCAGCATCTTCACACATAGTTCCACACAGTGATATAAGCTTCTACTGTATATTTAATTGACATTCATCAATAACAGATATCCCCTCTCCCCAATTAGTAAATTAAAATATTTCACTGTGTTTGCTGGATTATGGTAAATACCACTCTGTACTTTCTAGAACAAAGAAAGTCACAAATGATATATATGTAATGCTGACCTATTCACAGGGGATGTTGTAAGATTATTGAAGGAATAGATATGAAGATTACAGTCATGTTATGTACTACTTTTTCCTTCAACATATAAAGTTATTAAGTGCCAGGAGTACAGTTAAACATACAACTAAATTATATAAGCATACAATAACTATTATTCCATTGTGTACAAAAATCCACTATGAAATTAAAGCCTTTTTTATAATTCATATGTGCTTGTGTGTATCTGTTTAAAATTAAAGTCAAACACAAATATGAGGTTTTTCTAGATAAAAGTACCCTGCCTCCTGATTAACTGCTTGGAATAATGTCACCAGTCTCTCAAGTTTGCCCCATTCCCTCAGCCTCTACAAAAACTGAGAGAGGTAAAATTACTGCCTGGACAGACTGGGAAATTTTATAGAATAAAATGAGGAAGTGTGCCTATCAGTAAACACTATCAGTAAGTCAACATTCCACCTATCCTGAAAGACCTGAATTTTCTATCAAGCTGTACAATAAAAAGAATAAACTATTTTTTAAAAGGAGAGGGATAGAGCATCAAGACTAGAAACTAAAAAAACATCAGCACCATAACTGAGCATAGGATTTTATTTTTATTGGAACAAGAGAGCAGAACCTCATATAAATGTAAAATATTAAATAACCTTTCATCCAGTTACATATCCCAATGACTCTGTTTAAAGATACCACAAAAATGTAGCCATAAAGAGAACAGCTTTTATGTCAATCATGTAGACAAAACTCCTGTAGTGCATTAGATCTTTGATATAAATATGAAGAGATAGGGTTCAACATCTTTAGAGATTATATTAGATCACTTAGCCACATCATTCTTGCATAGCCTGCTCCTATGTCATAGGACTGTCAGTATAAAAATGAGTTTCTTTCCTCTTCTCTCTTACCCTTTTTTCCTTCTGTATTTTGTCTGAAGATTCTTTTATTTCTGATCATTTTAATCTGTTCTAGGAATATTTTCAGCTGAACAGCCACGTATAAAAGCTTTAAATACATTTATAAATAGAAGATAGAAAAGACCACTTTGGTCTTTAAACATTCAATATGAATACAAAAATATCTACAACAGACCTTGATGAACAGCAGCTATTCCACAGCATAAAAAGAGTTTCTTGGTTAAACATACATCCAAGCTGTGCATCCAATTAAAACTCAACTTCTAAGTTTTAAACTAGAAAGTCAATTACTGACCTGGTTCACATATCTTAAGTCACAGTTTGTTGAAGAAACTACAATTACCTAGGTTCACACAATACTAAATCATAACATGGCTTGTTTCATTTTGATTTACACTGTGTAATCCATTTGCAAAACATGGTTTATAGCTTAGCAGAATGTGTGAACCTAACTCAGAAAACTATAGTTAAAACAAGCCTTGGCTTAGAGTGAGGTACGAACCCAGCCAATCCCTCTTGTAAAAATTATGGGGAATATTGTCAAATATGAGATAAAGAAAAAAACCAAGTGAAAATGTCAGCAACATGTAGAAACACTTGTTGATAAGCAAGCTAGCATTAGAGGACACAAACTTCAGGCTGCTCCTACAATTGTGCTCATCTCCTTTACTCTTGCACCCTGTTTTTCTAAAATAGCTGAAAAAAACTGAAAAGCTTTCTCACATACTGTCCTACTGTAACATAACAGTTTCCTCCCCCCCCCCTCACAGAGCAATAAGTCTGTTTACATATTTTTTTATATTCCTGCAGTGATTTTAGCCCTAAAAGAAATGCAAAAAGGAGCTTGGTGAAGGTAGTCCTTGGGAGAGAAGAATCAAAACACAACACAGAGTGTAGGTAACATTAAAAAAAAGAATAATTGCAGACGTGGGGGGGGGGCAGGATTTGTTCCATAGGAGAAGCTGCAGTTATATGAACAGAGCCCAAGCATTAGAACAGCAATGGGTTGTTTGGTATTAAGAGAAAAAGAAGAGAAAGTTTATTCAGAAGAAAATGCCAGATACCATATGCCATTTCCTACAGTACTAAGTAAAGTACAATTAAAGTCTCCTTCCAAGTTGAGCCTGATTCTTGGTGACTACAAGTAGCTTTCTCCACAACACGGAAGAATTTGCTGTTACCTTCTTCAAGGATGTTTCCACGCACACACACTCCTATTTATCCTATTCCATGTCTCCCATTCACATACTAATTGGATCTGGCCCAACCTAGCTGTAGGAAAGAACTGCATTATCTGCTCACCGCATTGCCTTCAATGGCTTCTGTGACTGGTAAACAGTCAGCTGATATTAATCACCACTCCCCCCCCCCCAAAGCATAATATTTGTGTATTTTAGGGGAAGGGAAAAATACATGGTATTTTTTCCCCTTAGTTTTGTGAAATGGAGCAGAGAGAAATCAGAGGAGAAAGGAAGAACAGGAAAGGAGGCAGGAGATAGTGGAGAAAAGGAAGAATACAGGGTGGTGTATTGAACAGGAAATAGAGGAGGGGGAGTCCTAGAAAAGGAGGTGACACTATACCACATAAAAAGGAGGGACATTCCACATTTGAGCAGCCCTACATTCACACATGAAAAAGGAAAACAAGACGATGGGAATCTAAGACCTAGAAGAACAATTAAGTCAGGTCTTCCCTGTCTTCCTGGCTGGAAAGCTAGTCTTGAAGCTTCATCCCCTAAATATGCGTGTGCGCGTGGGTGGGGTGGAGAATAGGTTTTCACGGACTCAGAGGAAAGAACTCTGCACATGTGCCGAACGCTAATCCCAGCACGGATTTTACAGCTCCCCGCGCCGCTTCCTAAAGTCAGCCGCCCGCAACAGCCAGGCGGAGAATGCCTCCTATGGCGACCCCGAGTTGACCAAACAAGGGAGAGCCTCCCGGCGTAGACCACACGCCTGAGGGCCCTTGGGGAGGGGGAGGGCATCCCCCAGCCACTTTGGGGAAAGGGAGAGAAGGGCAGGCCAAGGACAACTGCGCAAAAGCTGTACCCACTTGCGAGCTGAGATAGCGCTTGAGACACACTTCGCAGACTGGCTTCTTGCAACACGGCAGCGGCTTCAGGGGCTTCTCCTCCAGACAGACGCGGCAAGGCAGCACCAGGAGGGGCCCGAAGTCCCCGGAGATCAGCCCGGAGAAAGATTCGGGCAGAAGGTACAGGTCGACCTCGATGTTCCCGGGAGAGGTGCTTTTTCCTCCAGCTCCCGCTTCACTTGGCTGGGAGGGCGACGGTGACACGGCGGGAAGGGGGTCTCCTTGTCGGCCATCTCCCGGACTTGGAGAGGCAGGCGGGCCGTCGTGGGACTGGTCGCTCTCCGCACAGGAGACGGGCCTCAAAGGAAGCCGGCAGCTGTTGCTACTTCGCGCTTCCGAGCCTGGACCCTCCTCCAAGGGAGCCCCGCCGCCGCCGGCTTCCTGGCCTTGCGGTTCAGCAGGCGGCGGTCCGGCATCGTCCTCTTGCTGTGGCCTTGGTGTCCTTCCACTGACTGTGGGCAGCGGAGGCTGGGTCTCCGCGCCCGGAAGACGCGGCTCGGGGGCGGCTCCGTCTGGCTCCGGCGGGGAGCTCGCCGTGCTAAGGCGCTCCCCCATGCCCGCCGCCCCTGCAGCCACCCTCGCTGTGGCTGCTTCCCATCCAGCTCCCGAGCCGAAACTGGCCTTTACACCCAAACCACGAGAAAACTCCTTCACGAGACGACCTCGTACCGGTCGGAACCCCTGCGAAGGAAGCCAGGAGGAGCAGCCGCTCGCAGCTCTCCGCGCGGAGGGCCCGACGCCCCGACACGGGCCCGCCTCCTCCTGCTCGACTCGCCGAATTGAGAGGAGTAGCTCCGCCCCACGCCGCGCGCGCACGAACACACCGCTCCGCATTATTGTACCTGCCTTTCTCTGTGCCGGACCGTGTTCAACTTGCTGACGCTTCTACTATTTTACCTCTCTCTTCGCCATTCCAATATAATAATAATAGTAGTAATAATAATAATGATAATAATAATAATAACCACCTTTCTAGTCGATTGTGTGTATGAATGGAATTGTGTAGCCTAGATTTCTTTTTCCGAAAGTTTTTTTGTGTGGAAAGGATGAAAAAGCCTTAGTGTCCCTGAACTCGCCTCCCCTTTTTATTAGCTTAGCTTTCAAACAGTTGAAGTAATGCAGGCTTAATCGAAGTGCGAGGGAAGGTGGGGGGGGGGGAAGGTGGAATCAAAGTTGTTAATAAAACTGAATTGTAGGGCGTGGTATTTGTACTATATTTACATACTCCTCACCGATTGCAGAGCTGATTTTGATTAGCCAGGGGATGGTAAGACAAGCTTATTCAATTTCATTCCTTTCTGGGATCTCATTGATGTTTTTGTCTAGCTTTCTCTCTGTAAAGAGAAAATTTCCCTTGTAAACTTGTGTTCCGTGTATATAACCAAGAACAGAAAAATAATGTCATTTTAAGCCAGGATCAGTTCAGAAAACAAAAGAAATTAGACAACAGAACTGCTGCTATCTCTAAGGAGGATCAGGAAAAGAACAGAAGACAAACTTGAGAAGTGCTGAGTTCTATAGCAAAAAAAACAACAACCTTGATTCAAGATAAGATGGTAAGAAAAGTTATACTGGCTGGAAATAAGTTATAACTAAAATATAATAAAAATATAATAATATATAATATATTATTATATGTAATAAAAAATAACAGTTACATTATAACTAAAAATGTTTGGTAGCCACAGAACTTTGAATGTCAGTTGAAAAAAAGAAAGTGAGAACTGGGCAAGCAGGAATATCTTAGAGCAGTGTTTCTGAACCTTGGCAACTTGAAAATGTGTGGACTTCAACTCCCAGAATTCCACAGCCAGCATATGTCCACACATCTTCAGGCTGCCAAGGTTGATAAACGCTGTCCTAGAGGAAAGACCCTGGAAAAGACCCTGATGCTGGGAAAGACTGAAGGCAGAAGGAGAAGGGGATGGCAGAGGATGAGATGGTTAGATAGCATCACCGATGTAACAAACATGAATTTGAGTAAACTCCGGGAGACACTGAAGGACAGGAAGGCCTGGTGTGCTATGGTCCATGAGGTCACGAAGAGTCGGACACGACTAAACGACTGAACAACAACAACAACAAGAGGAAGGTATCATAACTGGCCAAAGCACTCTGCCACACAATACTTTGTCTTGCTTGCCCATGGTTTCTCACCAGACATCCCCAAGCTCTCCTCCAATTTTATTTTATTGCGCAATAGCTAAAAGGTAGGTTTATTCACAACTGGTTTAATGCTGTGCAGAAAGCCAGAAGCACATAGAAATAGGAATCAATTAGCATGAAGTCTTACTCAGTAATAATGCTTTTGATGGATCCATAAACCTCTTGCTTAACGCAGAATTCCAGAGGTACATTTTCAGCAACAAACATTTATCTCAGAGTTTTTATGTTAAAATCTATACATTTTATATTAATTTCGATAAAGAAGTGTATACTCAGCAGGTGTCACAGAGAACAATTTTCAGAAGAACACAATTATTTTGGGGACAGTATCCTCAACAAAAGTAAAGTCAGAAGTGTTGCATCTTCAAATTCCATGCTTCTATTAGAATCCCATTCAAATTTCATTTGGACCTGTGTATGTGAAAGATCTTACGGCTGAAGTGCCCTATAAAAGAGATAAGAACTTCAGTCCCTGCAGTTCATTCATTGTATACATGAATCACTCACCAATGCATATTCTTGTTTCAATCAAGGTTTCTTAGACAATCATATTCTGTTTCACACAACAGCCATAAACCATGGTTTATAAGCTGCACCTTCTGGATTCACATAATATGCTAAGTCAGAACAAGCTATGTTATAGTTTGGTGTAGTGCCTGACTAGTTTTACTTAGTCTCTCACTACCCTGACATTATTAATGTTTAATCAATGTTGAAGAAGATTGTATTTGTGTTGGTTGCCATCTTTTTTTACTGACTTAATTCCTGTATTTTTAACAGCAGCCTAATATATTGAAATTTAAGCAAGTATAGCAGTATCTAGAAGTAAGCAAAGGATAAAGTTTTATTAGCTCCCTTTCAATCTGTTCATAAACTTAAAAAAAACCCTTTTGCAGCTATCATGTTTAAGGCATATCCATTATATGTAATCCTTTGCTGAAGGTGCTATTTCTTTATCAAGGGAATTAATTGCCAGTGAACATAGTAAATGGATACAGTCCCAAAGGAATTGGCTTGGCAACAATGTGAAATGCCTGAGAAAGTTAAGAATGTATTTAAAAAGTAAAGATAAAGGTTCCCCCTGCACATTTGTGCAGTCGTGTCCGACTCTAGGGGCCGGTGCACATCTCCGTTTGTTAGCTGAAGAGCCAGCGCTGTCCGAAGACGCTTCCGCGTCTACCTACCCACCGAAGTGGTACCTATTCATCTACTTGCATTTGCATGCTTTCGAATTGCTAGGTTGGCATTAATAAGAATGTATTAGATGCATTTAAATATGGATAAAATGCACTAGAGTATTTTGTTAGGGATGTAGGTTGGAAGATGCAAGACCATTTTGATCTCTGGGAGAAAGAATCCTTTTAGTTTCTGCTATAATCTGTTGCTTCAGAAGCTAGAAAAGAGTCAACACATAACTCCTGAATTATTAACTGTTCTGAACAACTAAGTTTGCTTCACCCTATTCTGTCAAGCACTGGTTTAGATTAAAAACAACTTACATTTATTTTTCCTGCAGTTCTCCATAAAGTCAGGCTGCTTATATTTCACAGGATTTTCGTGAGATTTTCACATTTTGTACTTAGAACTATAGTTAATGTTTAAAGTTAGCATATCATACTAGTAAATTGGAGGTAGTGCATCTGTCATTACTAGAAGTGTAATCAACTCTGTAGAAACTCTGTATAAAATGAAAATCAGAAAGCTAGTATTACCTCATTGTTCAGACCATTTGCAAAAAAGTAGATTAGAGAAATATTTTTGCTTTCAGTTTTAAGCTTCTTAGGGTTGCACAATCTGTTGAAACCAGATGCTATTTTGGGGTAAATGCATTTTTCAACATGTTTCATTGTCTGTTATATAAGAGAAATCCCAAATCCCAATAAGCTATTGGATAACATAGTTCTAATTGTATATATGTGCAGATAGATCTTAGAAATCATAGCCCTATATTCAAGTGAATAGAACTGCAGTCAACTAATGCAATAAAATATACCTTATTCAAAAGAATATATTTACCTTTGCTGTAAATATACTCATTCTCATCCCACCCAACAAGAAGGTTAGAAGAACTGGGCTGATCTCAACTAAGTCTATTCAGTCCAGCATTCAGCTTTCACGGTGACCAACAAAATGCTTATAATTTATTTATTGATTTGATTTTTATCCCGCCTTTATTATTTTTTATAAATAACTCAAAGCAGCGAACATACCTAATACTCCTTCCTCCTCCTATTTTCTCCACAACAGCAACCCTGTGAGGTGAGTTGGGCTGAGAGAGAGTGACTGGCTCAAGGTCACCCAGCCGGCTTTCATGCCTCAGGCAGGACTAGATACCCCATAAACAGGATATGACTGCAGTAGCACTGTCCTGCTTATGATTCCAGCAAATATTTCAAACACAGTTTTCCTAGGATCATGTGTCAGGACAGCCATGCAAGTCCAGGAAAAGACATAGCTGCTTTAAAGTATTTCTATCACAAGTATGGTTGCAGTCACTATTTTATGGTTATGAATTCCTGTTGATCTTTATCTGGAGAAAGACTTCTTCTCTATCCTGACTCTCTCAGGTTCTGGTATTATGAGAGAGGAACATATTCACCATAATAGACAGACAGACAGACAGACAGATCATATCCTCCTTGTTTACCTAGAGCAGAGCTTTCCAAACTCTGTGTCGTGACACAAAAGTGTGTCGCCACACACAGCGTGGTATGTCTCCACACCACCCGGAAGCGGCTGTGCGCGCGTGCACGGTGGCGCGCGTGTCGCCGCCGCCGGGTGTGTCGCCAGCGGCGGCACTTTGGAAAGCCCTGACCTAGAGAACCTGGAAAATTCTAAATATTATTGTAACCTATCTTCCAAGAGGCATTGCTTCTGTTAAAAAGGTATCACTGGATTTGATATTAAAGTTGATTCATCTAAAAGTTATATTTAGAGTGTATTGAACTCCCCAAATAATGTATTTGAAAGGATGGACATTTTCTTTGTTGGAGGTGTAAAAAAAATTTTTTTTTTTTTTTAACAAATTTTATTAGATTTTAATTTTACATAGATAAAAGTTTGAAACAGAAAAGAAAATGGAAATACAAATCAAGAAAAAAGAAAAGATAAAAAAGTGTAGTAAAGGAAAAAAGAAAAAAAGATAAAGCTGAAACAGAATTTGGTCAACTTCCGATTTGTATCTGGTCATGGTATTTTAAAAATTTTATCTTACATGCTAGGTCTATATATAATATTAAAGAATATTTCTTGTCTATTACATCAATATATATATATTTTAATCTTCAAATCCCCATATAAGCTTTGCCCCTCCCGCATCTTGTAAATAGTCAGTTAATGGTTTCCACTCTTTAAGGAAATAATTATTTGGATTTTCTTTTAATAAACATGTCAGTTTATCATTCTCTGCCATATCCATCAATTTTAACATCCAATCTTGTATTGTAGGCGATATCTGGTTTTTCCAATTTTGTGCAAAAATAAGTCTTGCTGCTGTAATCATGTATTGCATAATCCTTGTAAATTGCTTCCCAGGTTGTCCATCAATTATTCCCAATAAGAAAAATTCCGGTTTAAATGGAACTCGAATTTGTAATATATTTTGCATCAATGCATGTATTTGAGTCCAAAATTTCTTTGCAGTCTCACATGTCCACCACATATGGTAAAAAGACCCCTCTTTTTTTTTACATTTCCAACATAAGTTGGAGACATTTCCATACATTTTAGAAAGTTTTTGTGGGGTCATATACCATCTGTACATCATCTTATAAAAGTTTTCTTTTAAATTATAACACAAAGTAAATTTTAACCCTTTGGTCCACATATCTTCCCATTGTTGCATTTGAATATTATGGCCAATATTTTTAGCCCATTTAATCATACAGTCTTTAACTTGTTCCTCTACCATTTCACCTTTTAACAATAATTTATACATTTTTGCAATTAGATGATCATCTGTCTCACATAGTTGTATCTCAAATTCCGATTTGGTTTGTTCAAATTCAAGGTCTTTCTTATCTAATTTAAATTTCTCTACGAGCTGCATATATGAAAGCCATTGAAAACTGTATCCCTCTGATACCAATTCTTCTATTGATTTAATTATATATTGTCCTTGTTCTTTCTTTAAAAAGTCTTTGTAGGTTAACCATTTATCTTTATTTCTTACTTCTGTTCTGTAGAATGCTTCTTGTGTAGAAATCCATAAGGGTCTTTTATTTTGTTGTTTATTCGTTCAGTCGTTTCCGACTCTTCGTGACTTCATGGACCAGTCCACGCCAGAGCTTTCTGTCGGCCGTCACCATCCCCAGCTCCCCAATGGTTGAGTCCGTCACCTCCAGAATACCATCCATCCATCTTGCCCTTGGTCGGCCCCTCTTCCTTTTGCCTTCCACTTTTCCTAGCATCAGCTTCTTCTCCAGGGTATCCTGTCTTCTCATTATGTGGCCAAAGTACTTCAGTTTTGCCTTTAATATCATTCCCTCAAGTGAGCAGTCTGGCTTGATTTCCTGGAGTATGGACTGGTTTGATCTTCTTGCAGTCCAAGGCACTCTCAGAATTTTCCTCCAACACCACAGTTCAAAAGCATCTATCTTCCTTTGCTCAGCCTTCCTTATGGTCCAGCTCTCGCAGCCATAGGTTACTACAGGGAATACCATTGCTTTAACTATGCGGACCTTTGTTGTCAGTGTGATGTCTCTGCTCTTAACTATTTTATCAAGATTTGCCATTGCTCTCCTCCCAAGAAGTAGACGTCTTCTGATTTCCTGGCTGCAGTCAGCGTCTGCAGTAATCTTTGCGCCTAGAAATACAAAGTCTGTCACTGCCTCCACTTTTTCTCCCTCTATTTGCCAGTCATCAATCAAGCTCGTTGCCATAATCTTGGTTTTTTTGAGGTTTAACTGCAGCCCAGCTTTTGCACTTTCTTCTTTCACCTTCGTCATAAGGCTCCTCAACTCCTCCTCGCTTTCAGCCATCAAAGTGGTATCATCTGCATATCTGAGATTGTTAATGTTTCTTCCAGCGATTTTAACTCCAGCCTTGGATTCCTCAAGCCCAGCATGTCGCATGATGTGTTCTGCGTACAGGTTGAATAGGTAGGGTGAGAGTATACAACCCTGCCGTACTCCTTTCCCAATCTTAAACCAGTCCGTTGTTCCGTGCTCTGTTCTTACTGTTGCTACTTGGTCGTTATACAGATTCCTCAGGAGGCAGACAAGATGACGTGGTATCCCCATACCACCAAGAACTTGCCACAATTTGTTATGATCCACACAGTCAAAGGCTTTAGAATAGTCAATAAAACAGAAATAGATGTTTTTCTGAAACTCCCTGGCTTTCTCCATTATCCAGCGGATATTGGCAATTTGGTCTCTAGTTCCTCTGCCTTTTCTAAACCCAGCTTGTACATCTGGCAATTCTCGCTCCATGAATTGCTGGAGTCTACCTTGCAAGATCTTGAGCATTACCTTACTGGCATGTGAAATAAGTGCCACTGTTCGATAGTTTGAACATTCTTTAGTGCTTCCCTTTTTTGGTATGGGGATATAAGTTGATTTTTTCCAATCTGATGGCCATTCTTGTGTTTTCCAAATTTGCTGGCATATGGCATGCATCACCTTGACAGCATCATCTTGCAAGATTTTAAACAGTTCAGCTGGGATACCGTCGTCTCCTGCTGCCTTGTTATTAGCAATGCTTCTTAAGGCCCATTCAACCTCACTCTTCAGGATGTCTGGCTCTAACTCACTGACCACACCATCAAAGCTATCTCCAATATTATTATCCTTCCTATACAGATCTTCCGTATATTCTTGCCACCTTTTCTTGATCTCTTCTGCTTCTGTTAGGTCCTTACCATCTTTGTTTTTGATCATACCCATTTTTGCCTGGAATTTACCTCCGATGTTTCTAATTTTCTGGAAGAGGTCTCTTGTCCTTCCTATCCTATTGTCTTCTTCCACTTCCGCACATTGCTTGTTTAAAAATAATTCCTTATCTCTTCTGGCTAACCTCTGGAATTTTGCATTTAATTGGGCATATCTCCCCCTATCACTGTTGCCTTTTGCTTTCCTTCTTTCTTGGGCTACTTCCAGTGTTTCAGCAGACAGCCATCTTGCCTTCTTGGTTTTCTTTTTCTTTGGGACGTTTTTTGTTGCCGCCTCCTGAACAATGTTGCGAACTTCTGTCCATAGTTCTTCTGGGACCCTATCTACTAAATCTAGTCCCTTAAATCTATTCTTCACCTCCACTGCATATTCCTTAGGAATATTAGTGAGCTCATATCTAACTGATCTGTGGGTCTTCCCTATTCTCTTTAGTCTGATTCTAAATTTTGCAATAAGAAGTTCGTGATCTGAACTACAGTCAGCTCCAGGTCTTGTTTTTACCGACTGTATAGATGTCCGCCACCTTTGGCTGCAAAGGATGTAGTCAATCTGATTTCGGTGTCGACCATCTGGTGAAGTCCATGTATAAAGTCGTCTTTTAGGTTGTTGGAAGAGAGTGTTTGTTATGCACAGTGAGTTGTCTTGGCAAAATTCTATCAGCCTATGTCCTGCTTCATTTTGTTCTCCCAGACCATGCTTGCCTGTAATTCCAGGTGTCGTCTGACTACCCACCTTAGCATTCCAGTCTCCTGTAATGAAAATAACATCTCTTTTTGGTGTATTATCCAGTAGGTGCTGCAGATCCTCATAGAACTGATCTACTTCTGCTTCTTCGGCATCTGTGGTTGGGGCGTATATTTGGATCACTGTGATGTTAAATGGCTTACCCTGAATTCGAATTGAGATCATTCTATCGTTTTTTGGATTGTATCCAAGCACTGCTTTAGCCACTTTATTATTAATTATGAAGGCTACTCCATTTCTTCTGTGGTCCTCTTGTCCACAGTAGTAGATCTGGTGGTCATCTGATGTGAAGTGGCCCATCCCAGTCCATTTCAGTTCACTGACACCTAAAATGTCTATATTTAATCTTGACATCTCACCAATAACCACATCCAATTTGCCCTGGCTCATAGATCTTACATTCCAGGTTCCTATGGTGTGTTGATCTTTAGAACATCGGATTCGTCGTTCACCACCAGCACCGTCGGCCGCTAGCCGTCCTTTCGGCTTTGAGCTAGCTGCGTCATCACGTCTGGGGCTAGTTGAACGTATCCTCTGTTCCTCCCCAGTAGCATTTTGACCATCTTCCGACCTGGGAGTCCCATCTTCCGATGGTATACCGACATATCTTTGGTTGTACTGATCCATTTAGTTTTCATGGCAAGAATACTGGGGTGGGTTGCCATTACCTTCCCCAGGGATCGTATTTAGTCTGACCTCTCTGCCACGACCTTCCCGTCTTGGGTGTCCCTTCACGGTTTAGCTCATGGTTTCATTGAGGTGCTCAAGCTCCAGCACCACGACAAGGTAACGATCTCCTTTGCTGGAGAAGGGTCTTTTATAACATAAGATTAATTTATATTTATTCCAGATTCTTAACAAGGATCTTCTAATATAATGGTTTTTAAAGTCCACATTAACTTTAACTTTATCGTACCACAAATATCCATGCCATCCATATCTTAATTCATGTCCTTCCAAATTCAATAATTTTTCATTTTTCAAAACTATCCATTCTTTAATCCAAACCAAGCAACAAGCAGCATAATATAATTTCAAATCCGGTAGACCTAGTCCTCCTCTTTCTTTAGAGTCTTGCAAGACTTTATATTTTACTCTTGGTTTTTTCCCTTGCCAAATAAACTTAGAAATATCTCGCTGCCATTGTTTAAAAGGTTCTTCTGATGCCAATATAGGTAGTGTTTGAAAAAGATATAAAATTCTTGGCAAAACATTCATTTTAATTGCTGAAATTCTACCTAATAATGATAATTGCAGTTTTTCCCAATGTTCCAAATCTTTTTTAATATCCATCCAAAGTGGAATATAATTATTCTTAAACAACTTAACATTTTTAGTTGTTAAATATACTCCCAAATATTTTACTTTTTCTTCCATTGAATATCCTGTTATTTCTTTCAATTTCTCTTGTTGGTGGTAATCCATATTTTTGGTCAAAACTTTTGTCTTCTGTAAATTCACTTTGAACCCTGCTAGCGACCCAAAGTCTTTTAGTTTCTGTATTAATATTTCAATTCCTTCTAGTGGATTCTCCAAAGTAATGACTAGGTCGTCAGCAAATGCTCTTAGTTTATAAACTTCTTTTTTAACTTTAATACCATGGATACCATCATCTTGTCTAATATCTCTAAGTAAAACCTCTAATACCAATATAAACAAAAGTGGAGATAATGGACAACCTTGTCTAGTACCTTTTTGTATTTCACATGGCTTACTAAATTCTCCATTAACAATTATTTTGGCAAATTGTGGAGTATATATTGATTTAATCCATTTTATAAAATTTCCTCCAAAATTCATATTTTCCAAAACTTTGAACATAAAAGGCCAATTTAAGTTGTCAAAGGCTTTTTCAGCATCAATAAATATCAAGGCAGCTTGTTTATCATAGTGTTGATCCAAATATTCAATTACGTCTACTATGTTTCGGACATTGTCATGAATTTGTCTTTTGGGTAGAAAACCAGTTTGGTCTTGATGAATAAAATCCTTAAGTATATTCTTCATTCTTTCTGCTAATATCGTTGTAAATATCTTATAGTCATTATTCAATAAAGATATTGGTCTGTAATTTTTAGTTAATGTTAAATCCTGTTGTTCTTTGGGTATCAATGTTATATGTGCTTCTTTCCAAGTTTCAGGCATAATTCCTGTTTCCAAAATAGAATTCATAGTCTTCTGCAAAGGTAGACATAAATCCTCTTCAAAACATTTATAGTAGGCTGCTGACAATCCATCCGGTCCAGGAGCTTTTCCACTACTAATTTTCTTAAAAGCTTTTATCAATTCTTCTTTTGTTATAACATTATTTAATATCAATCTTTGTTGGTCATTAAGAACAGTTAGTTTTTGTTTATTCAAATATTCTTCAATCTCATCCAAGTTGACATCTTGTTTTTTATATAATTTAGAATAATAGTCATGAAAGGTTTTTTGAATGTCCATATTATTCACCAGAGTTTTTCCTTCATGTTGAATATTAGTAATCAAATTCTTTTGTCTTTGTTTCCTCAATTTATAAGCCAGCCATCTACCTGGTTTATTTGCATATTCAAAATATTTTTGTTTTGTAAATTTCATTTGAGTCTC
The DNA here is from genome assembly GCA_023362775.1 of Charina bottae. NCBI lineage: Eukaryota > Metazoa > Chordata > Lepidosauria > Squamata > Charinaidae > Charina > Charina bottae. The sequence continues at coordinate 4,611,718 of JALMGJ010000001.1, read as the reverse complement.
TATCTCTTGAGTTAATATCATTGATATTTGCTTTTGTAGAAATTTAATTTGAGTGAGCAAAGTGTCATCCATTGGTTTATCTCTCAAATCTAACTCTTTACTTTTAATTTCATCTAAAATCAATTGAATTCTTTTTTGTTTTTTCTTCCTCATTTGAGCATTGTATTGAATAAAATAACCCCTCATATATGCTTTACTGGCTTCCCATACAGTTTGAATATTAGTCCCTTTATTCAAATTAAATTGAAAATATTCTCTTAATTTTTTTTTGCATACATCAACTACATCATTATTCCGTAGTAGTGACTCATTCAATCTCCATCTAAATACATTCCGTTTCCCTTTAAGAGTCAACATTACTGGATTATGATCTGATAAAGTCTTAGGTAATATATCAACTTTGTTAATATCCATCATCAAATTTTTAGATATCAAAATCATATCTATTCTAGAATGTGATTTAAATCTCTCTGAATAATATGTAAATTCTCTGGAAGTCCCATTCATACATCTCCAAATGTCTTGTAAATCCAACATCTCTTTCAAGTCGAAAAATGTTTGTGGCAATTTTCCCTGTGTTTGCTTCACTTCTTTTTGTGACTGTCTATCCAATCTGGGGTAAATTACCCCATTCCAATCCCCCATGAAACACCAATTGTCATAAGTTAAGTCCAAAAGTTTATCCATCAGGTTTTTATAAAATACTCCTTTATCCATATTCGGTGCATAAAGTCCAACTATCAGTGTTTTAGTTCCTTGTATGTTAATTTCTACTACAATGTATCGACCCTCTTCATCAGCTAATATCAATTTTGGGTTTAACTTTGGTTGTACATATAAGACTACCCCTTTAGTTTTTTTATATCCAGCCGAAATAAATTCTTCTCCAAGCTGTTTTTGAATCAAATATTTAGTATCTTTTTTACAAATATGAGTCTCTTGTAAACAACTTATGTCCAATTTCTGTTTTTTCAAAAAATGAAATATCTTTCTTCTTTTTTGTGGAGCATTGGCTCCATTAATATTCCATGTCAGATATTTAAGTTCCATTGGTGTTTTATTCTTTAAAATCCCTTTGTTAAGTCCACACCTGTAGCTCCTTTCTCAGATAGATCTTCAGTCTTCTCTTTGTCTTTCGATGTTTCTCCTCCTTTTGTCAATTCTCCTTCTGGTAAACCCATTTCTTTCTTGTATTTCTCTAAAAAAGCTTTTGCTTTTAAAATGGAAGTTATTTTGAATCTCTGTCCTTTAAACTCAAACGATACGCCTTCCAATTTTTCCCATCTGAATGAAATACTATGTTGCCTTAATTTGTCTGTAAGGAAAGAATAGTCTTTTCTTTTCCTAATTATTCTCAAGGGAATTTCTTTTAATACAATTATTTCCTTCCCTTCTATATTTAATCTAGTATTATAATGCTTCCTTAAGATTTGCTCTTTTGTCACTTTTCTTACGAAATATATCAATATGTCTCTAGGGACTTTTCTTTCCTTAGCATAACGTGAGTTTACTCTGAATATCTTGTCTATCTCCAAATCTAAATCTTGTTCTCTTGTCTCCAAAAATTTAGCTAATTCAAAAGTCATCCTTTCTCTCACATTTTCATCTACTTGTTCTGGAATTGCTCTAAATCTCAAGATGTGCTCCTTCTCTCTCATTTCTGCTAAAGCTGTGATATCTAGATTATGTTCAATCTCTTTAATAGCATATTCTGATTTATCTTCTAATTTTTGCATCTGGCTTTGCGTATCTTTAAGTTCTCCTGACAGAGAATTGACCACTTCCTTAACTGTTTGAATTTCTTTTTTAAAATCTTGCTTAATCTCTCGGGTTATTTCTTTCTTCATATCGTCCATTTTTTTGTCTAATGCTGTAATCTGATCTTCCATCTGCTTCGTGGAGTCATCCATTTTCTTATTTATTGCTGTATTCTGGTCATCCATTTTCTTATTTATTGCTGTATTCTGATCATCCATTTTCTTATTTATTGCTGTATTCTGATCATCCATTTTCTTATTTAGTGTTGCAACAGCTTCTAATATCTTTTTCATTTCTGGTAATAAAGCTTCTGAGGCAGATGTAGCAGGTGTAGCAGAATCAATAGGTGGTCCTCCAGTCTCCTTCTTCTTCTCCTTCTCCGCCCGTCTCGTTCCCAAAGACGCCATAGCCCTGCAAAAAAGAAGAAAAAAGGGAGAAAAGGGGAAAAAGCACCATATAACAATATAACAAAAATTATTTAAAAAAGGGGAAAAAATTAAAAAAAAATTAAAAATTCTTTTACAAATAATAAAAAGAAAAAAGAAAAGGTGAAAAAACAAATATCCAAAAGGTTAAGGAAAAAGAAAGAGAGAACTAGGCTCCTTTAAAAATTTTCCTCTTAGGTCATTTATAATCCCTTATATATAAAAGTCCACAGTGTTTCAAAGGATAAAAGCCTAGGACTTTTTGTTCTCCTGTAGTCAAAATCAAAGATAAGAATAGTAAATATTCCCAGGGTTTCACCTTCCCACTTGTAATTCTTCAATCCAACCACAAGTCAAAAAGAAAAAATGTTACTAGAGACATGTAAAAAAGCCTCTACTTTCCATATAATAATCCAATAATCCAAATTAAACATTAAATAACTTGACTTTTTCAGAAAAATAAATCCAAACAGAGTTCAAAGTTCAAAAAGAAAAAGAGGAACTTGTATATATAAAAGAGTTTTTAATAGGGTTCAGTAATCCCAACATCAAAATCTTAAAAAATAAAGTATTAATCACTCCATTTAAATCCAAGCTTTAATATAGTATTCCAGAGAACAAAAATAGAAATACCAGTAGTTGTCCATAAGTAAAAAACTCAAACCAAACTGAAATAATAGTAAAAGTCACTTTCACTTCTAGCAAAGCCACTTAGCTTCTCTTCCCACCGTTTATTCTTCCATTAACAAGAAAAAAATATAGCACCAGCAAATATAAATCAAGTCCAGATACAAATCTTAGCACTTAATAAAAAAATAATAATGTTTAAAAGTAAAAAAAAGTGACTAAAAGCCTGGTCGGGCCAGCTACTTATCTGTTAGAATCACGGCTGCTGCAGAGCCCCGTTTTTCTTCCCAGTCTCCTTTCATTGCTCCATCTCCCTCCTCCCGCAGTGGAAATTACAGGAGTCGGGGGAGAGCAGTTACTCCAGAGACCCTTTGTGGTTGATCTTCTGATCACACTCTCTTCGAGTGTGATTTTTCCAGCGATTTTCTTCTCCCAAATCGCTGCAAACAGCTTAGCCGTGGAATCGAGGCTAAGGAGCCCCAGTTCTTCGCTGTGCTCCGACCAGTACCCGGAAGTGAAAGTGGAGGTGTAAAAAAATTGAGAGCTCATTGAGTTATATATAATACGGTCCTGAAATTATTTCGTACTTTTTTGGAATGGTATTTTAGATTTATGGCAAAACCTTTAAATGTTAAACATGTTTATGTGATGTTGAATTATATCCAAAACTTTGGAATCTGTTTATCAGGAATTATGGTTGTATCATGAATGGGGAGGGGGTATAAAAGAATTATACTATACTGAGAAATGGGAAAAGTGATATTATTCCAGATGTTAAAGAAATGTGTAACTTATGTGTCCTGGAGATGGCAATATTCTCCATTAATCGAAGGATGAAGCAATACATACTACTTTGACAGAGATTTTATTGTCTCTTTTGAATGGTATGTAAATGTGGTTTATGTGTTTATTGATGGTTGATTTGTATGCATGCCAAGCTTCTCGGAATTCTCTAGTATATAATATATATAATATTAATATATATGTGTAATGCCCATTTTCCCTCTTTAGAAACATCTCTTTTGAATTATTCTCTTTTCTAACCCCCTTTTTAACCATCTTTAAATAATTTGGTGTCACTTTGCTATCCTGCTGCTGATCCCTGATTCCAGAATATTTTTTTTAATTATTAAGTACCGGTCTCTATATTGGTACTTGAGGGGCCCACTGTTTATAGCATATCATTGTGAGTATTGTCCCTTTATTCCTGTTTTACAAGAGGATCTTTCTCCATTGAGGCTAAGTTTGCTCAGAAATTTTGGTGAAAAACTTGAACAAAAGCAAAGTGAGTATTTCTCAGATCACTTCTTCAGATACAGCTAAGAATGGTTTAAGCTTGTCTCCCTCATGGGCTGGGGATGAGAAAAGGCAGTATCATGGGGAGGTCCGGGAGTGGAGGCGACCGGGCTGGGAAACTCTGGGGGCCATGGGACGGGTAATTTGATCGAGGTGGTGACGGGCAGGGGATATTATGATGGGAACCGGAGGACAGGCCATCTTCGGGGAAGGCGCCCCCGGTGTTTGTTACCAGTGGCGCGTTCCGGTCCTCTGAGTTCAAACCCAGGTTCTGGACAGCAGATCTTTGAGGGCCCTGGTTTCTGGCTGCTGCTCCTTAATGCCAGGTCAGTAAACAACAAGGCCCCCCTCATAAGTAGGGACGCAGTGGCTCAGCGGGTTAAACCGCTGAGCTGTAGACTGCAGATCGGAAGGTCTGCAGTTCGAATCCCCGCGCAACGAGGTGAGCTCTCGTTGCTAGTCCCAGCTCCTGTCAACCCAGCAGTTCGAAAGCTTAGCAAGTAGATAAATGGGTACCACCTTAAGTGGGACAATATGCTGACGTCCTGTCGGGGAGTTGGCCACTGAACGAAAAAGATCTCTGGAATGGCGGCGGCAATGACGGAACCCGGAAAAAGCAGCATCTACAGGACGTCAGCAGCCGGCTCCGATGCAAGGCATTGTGGGGATTGTAGTCCAAATAGCCATGGAAGAGTCGGTTCCCTTACCCCTTCCCTTAAGCACGCGGTTTAAAATTGTATAATGTATAATGTATAAAATGTATAACTATATGTATGTAAGCCGCCTAGAGTCCTCCGTTAGGGAGGGGATAGGCGGGGTATAAATACAATCAATCAATCAATCAATCAATCAATCAATAAGTGATTTAATAACGGAGGAGGAGGCCGACCTGGCGTGTATCACCAAGACCTGTCTGGGCCCAGAGGAGGGGGGTAGCCCTCTCAGAAATGTGCCCGGCCGGGTTTCAGGTGTGCACCAGCCAAGCCACCAGGGTAGGGGAGGAGGGGTAGCGGTTATCATCAGAGAGTCTCTAGTGGCTTTCAGGGGCCTTACTCCACAAGTGCCCGGATGTGAGACCTTGTTTTTCAAGTTCGGTTCTCGAGAACAGTTGGGAGTGTTGCTATTGTACCAGCCTCCCTGCTGCATAGCAACCTCCCTGCCTGACCTGCTGGAGGCCGTCTCGGGGCTGGCGGTACAGTTCCCCAGGCTTATGGTCCTGGGGGACTTCAACTTGCCATCCCTGGGGCGTGCCTCGGAGGCGGCTCGGGAGTTCATGGCTACCATGGCAGCCATGGGCCTGTCCCAGATTATTCAGGACCCGACTCGGAAAAGTGGACTTGCTCCAGACTTGGTTTTCTTGTCGGAGCAATGGCAATGTGACCTGAGGGGAAAGTTAGAACTATACCCATTGTCATGGTCAGATCATGCCCTGGTGGCCCTGGGATTCTCTTATGCTGCTCCACTCCACAGGGAGGCAGGACCCATTCAATTGGTCTGCCCCCGGCGACTTATGGACCCAATGAGGTTTCAGAGGGAGCTGGGGTTAATACCCGAGGACCTGCTGCATGGTCCAGCGGAGGCCCTGGCTGCAGCCTGGAATAGGAAGGCAGCCAGGGCCTTGGACAGGACCGCGCCAGTGCGACCTCTCCAGCCCCATTCGAACCATCACTCCCCGTGGTTTACAGAGGAGTTGAGGGTTTTGAAGAGGGTTAAGAGACGTCTGGAGCACCGCTGGAGGAAGACAAAGACTGAATCTGATCGAACACAATCTAGAGCCGCTATTAAGCCCTACCTTGTGGCAGTAAGAGCGGCGAAACGTGAATATTTCTCTGCTCTTATTGCGTCCGCAGAATGCCATCCGACGGCCCTGTTCAAGATTCCTCAATCTCTCTTAGGTAGGGTGGAGTTGACCACCCACCTACAGGGCCGTGCGGAAGAATTTTCTGAGCATCTGCAGGATAAAATCGCTTGGATTCGGTCTAAGTTGGACTCCATGAGTGAAATGCAGTCTGGGGAGATGCCGGGAGAATGCTCTTGCCCTATTATCTGGGAACAATTTGATCCTGTTGGACCTAAGGAAGTGGACAAGATCCTCTGAACTGTTAATTCCACCACATGCCATCTGGACCCGTGCCCTTCCTGGCTGGTAAAATCAGCCAGGGAGGTGACTTGCAGGTGGGTCCAGGCAATGGTTAATACATCCTTGAGGGAGGGGGTGTTCCCGGCTACCTTTAAGGAGGCGTTGGTGTCAGGTTTCTCGTATGAGATTAGCAAATTGGTTTCTATACAAAGCAAAAGTTTCTCATGGTGACGTGAAGTGCAGGTGCAAGATAACAACTGTCACGTGTGTATTGTTTTGGCTAGTTTGCATGGGAACAAGTCCTCCTGATTCCTTCTGTGGGAAGCCTTGCTCTGTGTAGAGCAAGGGAGGGGGGATCACATGCTTGCTTAGATGCAGCACTGCTATGGCCTATGCTTTAGGCCTGGTGTGTGTCACACCTAACTTCCAGCCAATCAGAAGGCTGGAAGAACTGAATATCTAACCATGCAAAATGGTGTTCTATGCTTCTTGACTTCTGTCCGGTCTTTTAGCCATGTTCGTGTGTGTGTTCTACTTCTGAGGGCTGGGCAGTGCGTAGCTATGCATGGCTATAGGCCATGGCATGAGCTCTGGCCCTGGAAACAATACACGAAACTCTGCTTGTAAGTTTGTTTTTCCTTTTGCAATGCTGTACCATGTATATTCAACTTTCCTTTTTGCGATAATGTAACTGTATATACATTATTGCCTTACAAGTAAACATTTAGCCATAAAAGCTGCACTCTGTCTGTTTATTCTCACGCCTCGATTTTTCCCTATAAGCCAGCATACATCCTATCAGTTGGTGCACCTCCTCCTCAAGAAGCCATCCCTGAACCCTACCATCTTGGATAATTTTCATCCTCTCTCCCACCTTCCCTTTCTGGGAAAGGTGGCTGAGAAAGTGGTGGCATTGCAACTCCAGAGGATTCTGGATGAAGCGGATTATCTAGACCCCTTTCAGTCAGGTTTCAGGCTGGGATATGGGACGGAGACTGCATTGGTCGCACTTATGGATGATCTCTGGCGGAGTGGGATGGAGGCAGCGCGTCCATCCTGGCTCTCTTGAACCTCTCAGTGGCTTTCGATACCATCAACCATGGTATCCTTTTGGGGCGGCTTAGGGAATTGGGGGTGGGCAGCGTAGTCTTGTGCTGGTTCACCTCCTTTCTTCGAGGCTGCTCCCAGTCGGTGATAGGAGAGGAGAGATCTGGCCCGCGACCCCTCTTATGTGGGGTACCACAGGGTTCGGTTCTCTCTCCTCTCCTATTTAACATCTACATGAGACCGCTGGGTGAGATCATTCATCACCATGGGATGAGGTATCATCAATATGCTGATGATACTCAATTATATATCTCCCTCCCAGGTGAAGTAAGTGATGCGGTCACCACCCTATCTCAGTGCCTAGGGGCTGTAGGGGCCTGGATGGGGAACAACAGGCTTCAGCTAAACCCTGGCAAGACCGAGTGGCTGTGGATTGATGGCCCCTCGGTATCCAGGAAATTATCATCCTTGGTCCTGGATGGGGTGGCACTGCCCCATTCGGACCCAGTGTGGAACTTGGGGGTCCTTCTGGACTCACGACTCCTGCTCGAATAGCAAGTGGCAGTTGTGGCCAAGAGGGCCTTTGCACAAGGTGGTTGTGCGCCAGTTACGCCTGTTCCTGGATCGAGACGCCCTCCGGAACAGTCACTCATACCCTCGTCATCTCCCATATAGACTATTGCAATGTGGCTGTTGTGGGTCTTCCGGGCTGTGTGGCCGTGTTCTGGAAGTTGTGGTTCCTAACGTTTCGCCAGCATCTGTGGCCAGCATCTTCAGAGGGCAGGAGCACAGATAGAAGCAAAATCTCTGTGCCCAGGTAGAGTGGCAATGTTCTATTTATAGAGCTAAATTATAGGAGATTAGGTGGGGTTTTTTGTTGTGTTGAAATGTTAACGAGTGGCTGATGAGCGTGATTAGCATGTTCATTGTGAGAAGTATTCCCATGTCCTGGTGGTTGGACTGAGTTCGTTGACCTTTTGCAGGCTGTGTTTTTCAGGACTGGTAGCCAGGTTTTGCTAATTTTTAAACTTTCTTCTTTTTTATTGTAACTGTGCTGGTGTTTGTGAATTTCAATGGCTTCTCTGTATAATCTGGTGTAGTGGCTTTTGGTGTTGTCCAGTATTTCTGTGTTTTCAAATAGGATTTTGTGTCCCGTTTGCTTGAGAGCATGTTCAGCTACTGAAGATTTTTCTGGTTGCTGTAGTCTGCAGTGTCTTTCATGTTCTTTTATCCTGGTGTGAATGCTTCGTTTTGTGGTTCCGATGTATACTTGTCCACAGCTGCATGGTATGCGGTATACTCCTGCAGCGGTGCGGGGGTCCCTTTTGTCTTTTGCTGATTTTAGCATTTGTTGTATTTTTCTGGTGGGTCTGAAGACTGTTTGAAAGTTGTTTTTTTCCATCAGTTTTCCCATGCGGTCAGTGACTCCTTTGATGTAGGGCAGGAATACTTTGTTTGTGGGGGGCTGTTTTTCTTCAGTTGGATGTTGTTTTCTTGGTTTGATGGCTCTTTTTATTTCATTCTTGGAATAGCCATTTGCCTGTAGGACCCAATTCAGATGGTTAAGTTCATTGTTGAGAAATTGGGTTTCACAGTTTCGATTAGCACGATCCACCAAGGTTTTGATCATGTCTCTCTTTTGTCGTGGGTGGTGATTGGAATTTTTGTGTAGATATCGGTCCGTATGGGTGGGTTTTCTGTATACTTTGTGTTCTAGTTTGAGGTCCGGATTGCGTATGACCAGCGTATCTAAAAATGGAAGTTTGCCATCAGTTTCTTTTTCCATGGTGAATTGTATATTGGGGTGGATGCCATTTAGGTGGTCCAGAAATTTCTCCAGTTCTTCTTCAGTATGACTCCAAATTGCGAGGGTGTCATCCACGAACCGGAACCAGACTGTTGGTGTAATGGGTGCCAATTCCAAAGCCTGTTTTTCAAAGTGTTCCATGTAAAAGTTTGCTATGACTGGGCTCAGGGGGCTTCCCATGGCAACGCCATCCATCTGTTCGTAGAACTCATTCTCCAATTGAAAGTAACTAGTTGTTAGGCAGTGTTGAAATAAAGCTGTAATGTCTTCTGGGAAGATTTGCTTGATGAGTGCCAGGGTGTCCCTTACTGGCACCTTGGTAAACAGGGAGACCACATCAAAGCTGACCAGTTTGTCCATGTGGTTGAGTTTTAGGGTGCTGATTTTGTTGATGAAGTGTCCTGAGTCTTTGATGTGGGATGGAGTCTGTCCGATGTGGGTCTGTAAAAGGGTTGCCAAATGTTTGGATAATTCATATGTCGGGGAGCCAATGGCACTTACAATGGGTCTGAGTGGGATCGAGTCTTTGTGGATTTTGGGGAGTCCGTATAGTCTAGGTGAGAGAGCTTCTGTCTTGCAAATATGTTGTAGTACGTTGGGATGCAGGGAGGAGCTCTTTATCAGTGTGTTGGTTTGCTTCATGATTTTGCTGGTCGGATCCCGTCTTATTGTTCTGTATGTGGTGGGGTCTAGTAATTCTCTGATTTTGTCTTTGTAAAAACTTCCATTTTTAGATACGCTGGTCATACGCAATCCGGACCTCAAACTAGGACACAAAGTATACAGAAAACCCACCCATACGGACCGATATCTACACAAAAATTCCAATCACCACCCACGACAAAAGAGAGGCATGATCAAAACCTTGGTGGATCGTGCTAATCGAAACTGTGAAACCCAATTTCTCAACAATGAACTTAACCATCTGAATTGGGTCCTACAGGCAAATGGCTATTCCAAGAATGAAATAAAAAGAGCCATCAAACCAAGAAAACAACATCCAACTGAAGAAAAACAGCCCCCCACAAACAAAGTATTCCTGCCCTACATCAAAGGAGTCACTGACCGCATGGGAAAACTGATGGAAAAAAACAACTTTCAAACAGTCTTCAGACCCACCAGAAAAATACAACAAATGCTAAAATCAGCAAAAGACAAAAGGGACCCCCGCACCGCTGCAGGAGTATACCGCATACCATGCAGCTGTGGACAAGTATACATCGGAACCACAAAACGAAGCATTCACACCAGGATAAAAGAACATGAAAGACACTGCAGACTACAGCAACCAGAAAAATCTTCAGTAGCTGAACATGCTCTCAAGCAAACGGGACACAAAATCCTATTTGAAAACACAGAAATACTGGACAACACCAAAAGCCACTACACCAGATTATACAGAGAAGCCATTGAAATTCACAAACACCAGCACAGTTACAATAAAAAAGAAGAAAGTTTAAAAATTAGCAAAACCTGGCTACCAGTCCTGAAAAACACAGCCTGCAAAAGGTCAACGAACTCAGTCCAACCACCAGGACATGGGAATACTTCTCACAATGAACATGCTAATCACGCTCATCAGCCACTCGTTAACATTTCAACACAACAAAAAACCCCACCTAATCTCCTATAATTTAGCTCTATAAATAGAACATTGCCACTCTACCTGGGCACAGAGATTTTGCTTCTATCTGTGCTCCTGCCCTCTGAAGATGCTGGCCACAGATGCTGGCGAAACGTTAGGAACCACAACTTCCAGAACACGGCCACACAGCCCGGAAGACCCACAACAGCCATTGAACTCCGGCCGTGAAAGCCTTCGACAATACATATTGCAATGTGCTCTACATGGGGCTACCCCTGAAGAATATCCGGAAGCTACAGCTGGTACAGAATGCAGCCGCGCGGGCAATTTTGGGTGCACCAAGATCAGAACACATAACTCCTTTGCTCCGCAAGCTGCACTGGGTGCCGGTTTGCTTCCGGGTCCAGTTCAAGGTGTCGGTTATTACCTTTAAAGCCCTACATGGCATGGGACCAGGATACCTGATGGACTGTCTTATCCCCATAACATCGACCCAACCCATCCAATCATGCAGAGAGGGCTTGCTACGGACCCCATCAACAAAAGAATTCCATCTAGCGGGGTCCAGGAGGCGGGCCTTCTCTGCAATGGTGCCCGCCCTTTGGAATATCTTGCCCCCAGAGTTGAGGCGGATTTCCTCCCTCCCGGCCTTCCAGAAAAATCTGAAAACCTGGTTCTGCTGCCTAGTGTGGGAAGGAAAAGGTAATAGCTCCTCCTGGGGGTGGTTAGTATCATAATAACCTCCCTATTGTTTGAGATTAATTCGCCAGATTGGAATTTATATTTATATTTATATTTATATTTATATTTATATTTATATTTATATTTATATTTATATTTATATTTATATTTATATTTATATTTATATTTATAATGTCATATTGTATTTATATTGTATTTTAATCTTCTTTTTATTGTAAACCGCCCAGAGTCCCCCTTCGGGGGAGATGGGCGGTCATATAAATTTAAATAAATAAATAAATAAATAAATAAATAATAAATAAAAAAGATGTTGCCAGAGCATGTTTGTATTGTTTTACGTATAAGTAGGAAAATATCCTGAGAGTAACAATAGTATGTTCTACTTTTATCTTTTTCAGTGCTTTCCAGTGACTTATCTTAAAGAGCTGACTGGCTTGTACTTTCTTGGATTATTCCCTGGACTGTAAGTTTCTAAAGTGTTATGCATCTGAGGTTTAGATCCCTTCTTCTTCATATACTTTGTATACTCATTTAGCTTTAACCAGTTGGTGAATTAAATAATAGCTTAAATGATGGCTTATGTGGGTAGCACTTAGCTTTTCCTGTATGAGTACTTAACTTTGCCCATGCTTAACTCCTTTATCTTGGTGCTTTGCCATCGATGCCAAAACACTTTAACCATAGTCACATGACATGGTCAGCCATTTTCTGTTTAGATCTAGTGTGACTGCTCAACTTGGTCCACTGATTAAATGGTTAAGAAGGATGTTCTTAGCTACAAATTGAAACCACTGTTTGCCATCAAACAAACAAAAACCTTAGCTGTAGCTGTTATCAACATTCAGATTCAGATTGATCTCTCTTCTAATTACTAGGGAGAAAAAATGGGACAAAGACAGTCTGCAGAAAGGATGGCAGAGTGGGGAGAAAAACTGAAATAGGAACATAAATAGACTTACCATATATTCTGGGTTTGTCCCAGTTTTGCATTCCAGTCCTGGCATCTCAAGGGGCGTGGTGGCTCAGCGGGTAAGGCTTGTCGATCGGAAGATTGCAAGTTCGGAGGTTCGAATCCCTAGCCCTGCGTGCGGAGTGAGCTCCCGCACTCGCCCCAGCTCTTGCCAACCTAGCAATTCGAAAGCATGCAAATGCAAGTAGATTAATGCAAGTAGATTAACCGAAGTACCACTTCGGTGGGAAGGTAACAGCGTTCTGCATGTGTCATGCCGGCCACATGACCACGGAAGCATCTTCTGACAGCACTGGCTCTTCGGCTAACAAACGGAGATGAGCACCGGCCCCTAGAGTTGGACACGACTGCATAAATGTGCAGGGGGAACCTTTACCTTTTACCTGGCATCTCAGAAGGTAGAACTGTACAGACCTGTGAAGATGGAGCTCAGGTTTAGCCAGCTGTTGCAAATTTTTTCCTGCCCAGGGGAACCAGTTTTGTAAGATGGCTAAACCTGTGTTGTCCTTTTGCTTCTGGAAGTGCAGGTTTAGCTATTTAAACTTGCTGTCCCTTGGCCTGCACAGTTTAACTTCTTTAAATATGGTAATTTAAACATAAAAGAAGGAGGGGGTGCAATGGCTGTGACCTCAGTTGTACCACCATAGGGTTTCTTCCTCCTGTATTTAACAACATGTTAGCTGCCAATGCATATAAACACAAAGAGTTAGCAGACTAACCACCAATAAGCTGACTTAGGATATCCAAATCATGGCAACTAATTAATAAACCACAGCTAACTATGGGGTGTTGTGTGATTTAGCCTTGGACTGATGGGTAAGTGGCTTATTCATATTGTGCAAACATACTCATTGTTGCTGGGCTCCTATAAATACTACTTCATCCTTTTTTGGACACAAATCTATTAAACAAATATAATGAGGATCTGACAGATAGGTAGGTTGATAGAAGAATCTGCCATTCTGAATGCTTCAGGAGATGTGAAGTACTGAAACTTGTGAGATTTAAAACAACCAGCTTTATGCTTTTTTATTTAAATATCCGTGAACTGCTGCAATCTAGTAAAGTGTTTAGGATTCCCACTTTGAAGTACTGTAATCAGCATTGCTCTACATGTGTATTTTGAAACATTTCAAGCACTGATCCAGTTACAGCTTTATGAACCTGAGATTCATATCCTCTCTACAAACTTGAGCAAAAGGAAATTGTGTGCAACTCATAGGGAACCAACCACCAAAGAGCATGCCAAGGCAAAGATGGGCCAGGCTGCTGTTAGCAAGTGAGGAATTCCCCTTTTACACACTAATTAATCCTTGGCAAAAGGGGATTGAACTGGTACTGAAGAAAGTAAATGATTTGAAAGTGAGCTGTCTCGTGATTCTTGACCGACAGGGGAATTTCATGTGGCAGGGAGAAAAGTTTCTAAGCTTGCACAATCAAGTTGCATGCTCAAGTTCTTTCTGGCAGAACTAAGTAAGTGCCTTCTGAATTTGACATAGATCATGAAGTTTCTCTGAAAATTATCAATGCATGCGTGTGTGCTTATATATAGTGATCTGGAAATTCACTTGTATTGTAGATGAAGATTGGAGAGTTATAAATAAAAGCAGTATCCTTAATTTTTCTTTCCTTCTTAAATTAAATGCTGCCCAATGATGCAACATCTGAAGACTAAGATCCTTGTTTTGATTTCCCTTTTCTGCAAGTACTGTATGAATGAGGCCGTAATTCCTACCAGTGATCCAAGAGGGACCTATTTACAGAGTTCTACCTAATGGGACAATGCCATCCTGTTGAGAAGTCTGCAGAGGAAAAAAGACTATTTATTTTCTAGGTGCTGGTTTCTGACCCTACAGAGGCCCATTTCCTGAACTCTTATTTCTCCTGAGGAAGGTGTCACTTCAGACATCTTTGGTTGCGGGATTTCCTCCTTCCTGCTTGAATTTGAGATTGCTTCTGTATTCTCCTTTTGGAATTGCACAGTTTATTCTTTCACTAAGTTGTAGTCTGCAGCCCATTCTTCCTTAGCTAACTCGACGTGTGGTGGCCCACACGTTAAGTCAACCTGCTGATGATCTTATTTCATCCCTGTATCAACATAAAGAGTTTATATAAGTTCTTTGATTCCTGTTCAGAAAAGAAAGCTTTTACTGTAGACAGCAGGGCATTGTTACTGAGGACTCCAGAGAAATTTGAGCACTTTCAGCTGCTGGCTTAGGGAAACCAAATATAGGTGAGTTTAGGATTTACTTGCCTGGAATGCACAGGGCTGTATATTCTGTTGTTACATTATATATAAAGGCTCTGTTCTGTAAATTAGAAATATGTTGGCTTAGGACTCCTCTGAAGGGTCTTATTCAGAGAGGCAGACAGACTTTCTTTACTTTGGGGTCTTGATTTGCATTTTTGGCTAAGAACTATTATCGTGCTCATAATTTTAAACCAGTGGCTTTAAAGCCTCCCAGAGATCCTTAAGGGATTACTGGAGATTTCTCGGAGGTCATTATTAAGAGGCACGCTTTCCTGATAGGCAGCTTGCCAACTGTTCATTCTTGTTCACTGCACAGACCCAACAGAGTTTGAGGTATGTGTTCTTCTAAATGTGATCTACTACAGTTCCCATAATTCCCAGTCAACCTGGCTATTACATACAGTATCTAGAAGGAATTAGATAGGGAAGGCTAGGCCAAGTTGCATTGATGAGCCTAATATTCCAGGTTGCTCACATGTGATCTGGAACTGAAACATGGCCTCATAATTTAGAATAAAGTAGGGCCAGGTCAGTAAGGGATCACAAGTCTGCATGGTACAGCTGGAAGATCATGGAGCAAAACTTGCTCAGAAAGTTTGTCTGTATCATTGATTCTGGCACTCATTCTGAAATGTTGCCACTCCTGCTCACCTAATAGTAGTAACAACAACAACAACAATCTGGTTCTGATGGCAGTGATGGGCCACAGCTGGATTTGCTGGATCTGTCATTTTTATTATGTAAAGTCATAATAATTTTTATTTCATAGTAAAAATGGTACTTCATAGGAAGAAGAAATTATCCAAATAACTGTTGCTTCTGTGATTAGCACTGCTTTTAGTCTGTACAGCAGAGCTTTCCAAACTGTGTGTCGTGACACAAAAGTGTGTCGCCACACACAGTCTGGTGTGTCGCCACACAACCCGGAAGCACTGATCATCATCAGTGCTTCCGGGTTTTCCCGCGGCAACACACCAACGGCGGCGTGCAAAAACTTGAAAGCAGCAGCAGCGCTTCCGGGGTTTTGCGCGCTGCCGCAAGGGCGGAACTTCCGGGTTTTCCCGCGGCGACACACCAACGGCGGTTGGTGTGTCGCCGCGGGAAAACTTTGGAAAGCTCTGCTGTACAGCATCTGCTTTATAGAATGAAAAACATCACAAATTCTGACCCCTTCACATTCTGCAAACCAAAAGTAATGTGCTTCAGAAAATCTATATATTTTAAAGAAGTTATGTAAAAGCTTTCTATTACCTAAACTATACACTTCAGTCTTTGGTTAACAAAACAGTAAGTGGTTGGGAACTTTCAGTCTTCTGTACAAAGTTGTGCCTGTTTTGCATGCTCACAAGATTATATAAGACTAATAATATTGATAACAATTTAGAGATATAAATATTAATACAGAGTTATTAATGCTTTGAGGATAGCCCACTTGAATGTAGGTCAACAAAATTTCTTTTTGAATTTATGTATATGCACAATGCAGTGTGCAGTAAAAAAAAGGCAGTACACGCTGTCTTCCTGTTTACAAATAATTGTCAAGTTATCAAATTCAGTATGCAAAGGTATGCAAATCTTTTAAAGGACCATTTTTACCTCACAAAAATTAAATGAATTGAATTTGGAAGTCCCTAATAGTTGCAAATCTATACTGCCTATAAATGCTCAATAATAATAATATTATTAATAATAATTTAATATATTATATAATAATATATTATATAGCTTGTAGCTGATGCAGTCCAACAGCATGTAGTTGAAAACAAGCTCTTTCCATCTGAGCAGAAAGGAAACCGCCCAAACAGCAGAGGGACAAAAGATCAGCTCCTAATTGACAAGATGATTTTGGAAAACTCTAAGAAAAGAAAGACCAACTTGATTGTAGCTTGGATTGATTACAAGAAGGCATTCGACTCCCTGCCACATGACTGGATCATCAAATGCCTAGAAATAATAGGAGGCAATCGAAACATCAGAAACTTTGTGCAAAGATCAATGGCACAATGGAAGATATATTTTCTGGTCAATAATGATAGACTGGGAGAGGTTAACATCAAGAGAGGAATCTTTCAAGGGGACTCACTATCACCACTACTGTTTGTCATTGCATTGATTCCTCTATCAACAATACTGAACAAGTCAGGCCATGGCTATCAAACATCAAAAACATCTGCCAGACTATCCCATCTCCTTTACATGGATGATCTGAAGCTGTATGGAGAAACACCATCTGAATTGGAATCGCTGCTCAACACTGTCTGAATATACAGCCAAAATATTGCAATGAAGTTTGGACTGGACAAATGTGCCACCCTTACCATCAACAGGGGAAAAATAGTGAAAACTGAAGGAATTAAGATGCCCTATGGAAATAACATTGAGAGTCTGGATGAAGAAGATCACTACAAATACTTGGGCATCCTTCAGGCTGACAACATCAAGCACACTGAAGTCAAGAAGAAGGTTAGTAGTGAATACATCAGAAGAGTGAAGATCTTAAAGTCCAAACTCAGTGGCAGAAATACCATCAAGGCTATTAACACCTGGGCAATTCCAGTCATTAGATATACAGCTGGAATAGTGGAGTGGACTCAAGCTGAACTAGAAGCCCTGGATAGGAAGACCATAAAAATAATGACAATGAATCATGACCTTCATCCACCCAGCGACACTGACAGACTCCATTTACCAAGGAGCATAGGTAGGTGTTGAATGTTGCAAGTACACCAGACAATTGAAGAAGAAAAAAGAGCATTGGAAGAATATCTGAAGGACAGTGAAGAAGATGCATTGAGACTAGTATACCATGAAGGCTTACTGAATACCAAAGAGACCAAATTGGCCTATAATAAAGACCAAATGAAGAATAGAAAAGAGACATGGCAAGGCAAAGTATTATATGGCCAGTAAATAAAAAACCTAGCAGGCAAAGCAGATAACAACAAGTCCTAGCAATGGCTAAGAGCAGGAAAGTTGAAGAAAGAGAGGGGCTAATTCTGGCTGCACAAGACCAAGCCTTAAGAACAAATGCATATAAAGCCAGAATTGAGAAGACAGCAACAGACAGCAAATGCCATCTCTGCAAAGAAGCTGAAGAAACAGTGGACCACCTAGTTAGCTGCTGCAAGAAGATTGCACAGACTGACTACAAACAACGGCATGACAAAGTAGCAACAATGGTGCACTGGAATATCTGCAAGAAATACCACTTGCCTGCAAGCAACAACTGGTGGGACTACAAAATAGACAAAGTAATAGAAAACGAAGAAGCTAAAATGCTCTGGGACTTTAGAACTCAGACAAGCATCTGCCACACAACACCACAGACTTAACAATTGTTGATAAGAAAGACAAAAAAGTCTGGATAGTGGATGTTGCAATACCTGGAGACAGCAGAATAGAAGAGAAAGAACTGGAGAAAATCACAAAATATAAAGACCTGCAAACAGAAATAGAATGACTGTGGCAAAAGAAAGCAAAGACAATACCAATAGTAATACTGGGATATTGGAATTGGGTGCAATTCCAAAATATCTGGAGCACCACTTGAATTCCATCGGCATTGACAAAATCACCATCAGTCAATTGCAAAGGCAGCTTTACTTGGAACAGCTTATATCCTGTGACGATACCTTTAATATTATTAAACAACAACATCTGCCCATCCCAGGTCCTTGGGAAGGACTTGATAAGTGGACAAAAATGCCAAATCCAGTGTAAACATCTGGCTGACTGTGCGATCAACCATAATAATATAATAATATAAATAATAATGATAATAATAATAATAATAATAATAATAATAATAATATGCTTTACAATCTGAGACCAAGCCAGATACACTGTAATGATGATTGAAAAGGTTAACAGAGGAAGGTTGTTTCCTCACATTTTTTTCTAATTTTGTGTAATTCATTTAAAATTAGTTCTGCCAGGCTGCTCATAATTTTCTATGATGCTTTGCAGCTCATACATGATGCTCTAGGCTAATCAGATTCTTCCATTATTAAACTAAGCCATTCAGATGAAGTTAAGTAGCTACTGTTACAAATTGGTAATACCTAGAAGCTTGTTTTGGCTGGCTGGTTGCATGGAATGTAGCTTCTAGTTCCACGATTAGATACAGGTAATCATGGGATTAGGGCAATTGGAAGCTACTGTAATTTCATAACATCTTGCTCAGTAAACCCACCCACTTGACCATGTCCAGTTGAACTGAATGGACTCATATTAGTTAGATCTGTGAAATACAGTTCTGGGTTGAAAAGCGTAGGATTTTGCTCTGAAAATGATAAAATGATTAAAGTAAAAAGAAATAGGAGGATAATTTGACATGGATTTTAGCTCCACAACCTTCATCTGTCAGGCATTTCATTCTTCATGAATAAAGGCCAGCAATTAAAGCCTGACAAAGAGGTATATTAGGACTACCAGATTTAGGCTGTAAAAATCCAGGTGACCCCTAGATGGAAGCAAAGAAAGAGAATTTTCTGTATTTTTGTTGCCATCTGGTGGTAGTTCAGATATTTGCAACACAGATCTGATAACCCTACATGTGTGTAATATTTGATGGCTGTTGTGGGTCTTCCGGGCTGTGTGGCCGTGTTCTGGAAGTTGTGGTTCCTAACGTTTCACCAGCATCTGTGGCCGGCATCTTCAGAGGGCAGGAGCACAGACAGAAGTGAAATCTCTGTGCCCAGGTAGAGTCTGGAAGACTAGCCCGGAAGACCCACAACAGCCATCGAACTCCGGCCGTGAAAGCCTTCGACAATACATTGTGTAATATTTGTTTATTACTGATTTGAAATATGTCTCTACTGGCTTTCGGTAAATTAACTTTCAAGAAGAATAGACAATGTACAGTTTTTTAAACTTAAGCGCATCTCATATTCTTCAATGAGCAAACTAAGTTATGGGTTGGAACCTAAATTCTTATGAGCAGAAGTTGTTCCTTCTGGAATGAGAAGTGACAGATAGTAATTCCAATAAATATTCTCCTTGCTGTCTGATAATCGGCTCTTCACAGGTGTAGGATTCTCTAGAATAAAGTGGGAGCCTGCAGAAATAAGGAAAAATTAGTGAAAAGCCCTTTCTTTCTCCAACCCATATGGCAGCAAGAGTTTTTCTGAATTAGAGTCCTTGCAATAACTGAAGGAAAGGACAATGCAGGATACAATGTAAACATTCAGTCAATTCTGAACCTATAAAAAGAGTAAGTTTGCTTCTTGGGTTTCATAGTATGATAATGGTGGAAAGGGCCATTTAAGCCATCAGGTTCAGGCCCTGATGCAATGCAGGATTCCAAGTGAAAGAATCCTGCATGGATTTTTTTTATTTTCTATATTCTGATGTGCTGCCTCATCATGGTGGGGAGTGTTCCTGGAGGGATGAGCAAGTGTCAGGAGTGTATGCCCAGAGTATATAATCCCAGCAGGGTCATCCAAGGCATGAAGGTCATCTCAGATACCCAGCTAAAGCAAGCAGGAACCTATATTAGGCAGCAGCAATATAAGAAGATGCTGGACATAGAAGATCACTTTAGTGACAACAGCTAAGACATCATTTCATGCTGCAAGGGAGAAAGTATTTTACTAAGAAAACCACATGGACATAAAATATAAAATGATTGATAATGTAGTGC
The DNA here is from genome assembly GCA_023362775.1 of Charina bottae. Classification (NCBI taxonomy): domain Eukaryota; kingdom Metazoa; phylum Chordata; class Lepidosauria; order Squamata; family Charinaidae; genus Charina; species Charina bottae. The sequence goes on along the minus strand of JALMGJ010000001.1, from coordinate 4,591,529 downwards.
TGGATGGTGAGCCCATCAGGTCGGATGGCACTCAACATACTACTGAGGAAGAGCTGAGGCTCTCTTGGTGTTTATGATGTGGCTAGATTAAAGCCTTTGAGATGTCTAATTGCTGATGTTACCATGCAGGAAAATAAAATCTGAAGCTACAAAGACAGAATTACAGTGGGAACATGGAATGTAAGAAATGTGAACATGGGAAAACTCAACAGAGTGAAACATAAAACAAATTAACTCTATATTGACATTTTAGGCATCAGCAAATTGAACAATGAATTGAACAGCAAATGGACTGGAATTGGACACTTTCAGACAGAAAATTACTACTCAGGACATGAAAAACAAAGGAGGAACAGCACTGCTTTCATAGTTAAAGGTATAACAAGAAGAGTACTTGGTTACAATGCAGCCAGTGACCAAATAATATCAATTAGACTCCACGGATAACCCTTTAATATGATGAACATCAAAGTTTATGCTCCAACCACTGATGCAGAACAAGAGGATTTGATGAGTTTTATGATCAAGTTCATTTTGAAATCAACAGAACATGCAAGTAAAATGTGCTGCTTGTGATTGGAGATTGGAATGCCAATGTTGAAATATTTAAGAGGAAAATGTAATTGAATTGTATAGCTTATGAAATCATATACCATATGGAGTACATAGAAATCAAACTGACTACATTATTGCTAAAAGGAGGTAGAAGAGCTTAATTATAGCTTTAAAGACATGGCCAGGTGCTGGCTGTGGAACAGATCATGACTGCTCATGTGCAAGTTCCAAGTTAAGCTAAAGAAAGCCAATCAGTTCTCAATCTTGAACATATACTTAGCATTTTCAAGGAGAACGCCAGGAATCTCTTTGAAGTGTAAGCCACCCAGAGTCATGAATGTGAGATGGGTGGCTATGTAAATTGAATGAATTGAATGAATGAATGAATGAATGAATGAATGAATTGAATTAATTAATTAATGAACCTCATTGATAGGGATATGTAAACACAGTGTTTCTTGGCATAGACCAGGAGTGGGGAACCTTTTTTCTGCCAAAGGCCATTTTGATATTTATAACATAATTCGAGGACCGGGGGGGGGGCAGGGTTTCCAGGCGTGAGCCAATCACGTGGAAGGGGGCGGGGTTTGAGGGCGGGAGCCAATTGCGCACACCAGGGGGCGGGGTTTGCAGGCGGGAGCCTTGAAAACAATTTTGCATGACAAAATGTAGCTGCAGCTCTCCACCCCACCCCACCTGACCCGCCACCAGTGTTGTATAATCCAGGTGGTGACTAGCAGCCTGTGTGCGTGAGTGAGCTGGGGAAAAGATGCAAAGGAGGAGGAAGCCAGCCAACTCAGAGACAAACCCGCTTCCCTGATCTTCTCCTCCGCCTGTCTTTCGCTCCCTTACAGCGCTTTGGAGACAAAGAGCCTCCCACAATCCGCCCCTTTCCTGATTGCAACCAGGGATCTTCTTCCCCGCCCCCTCGGCCGGGTCCTCTGTGCCTGCAAGGCGAGGCGGATCAGGCTCAAGATGGCTTTAGCTTGCCGCTGTTGCCTCACGGTCACCGCCGCTAATGCAGCCGCCGCCGCACCTGCCACACCCTCTGCCACGCCAGTTGCTGCCACGCCCGTTGCTGCCATGCCCTCCGCTGCGCCCGCCATGCCCTCCGCCGTGCCCGCCCACCCCGCCCCCACCTCTGCCATGCCCCTGCCACCGTGGGCCAGACCAATTGCTGTGGCGGGCCTTATACTGCCCGCGGGCCAGACGTTCCCCACCCCTGGCATAGACACTTTGTTGTTTATTCGTTCAGTCGTTTCTGACTCTTCGTGACTTCATGGACCAGTCCACGCCAGAGCTTTCTGTCGGCCGTCACCATCCCCAGCTCCCCAATGGTTGAGTCCGTCACCTCCAGAATACCATCCATCCATCTTGCCCTTGGTCGGCCCCTCTTCCTTTGGCCTTCCACTTTCCCTAGCATCAGCTTCTTCTCCAGGGTATCCTGTCTTCTCATTATGTGGCCAAAGTACTTCAGTTTTGCCTTTAATATCATTCCCTCAAGTGAGCAGTCTGGCTTGATTTCCTGGAGTATGGACTGGTTTGATCTTCTTGCAGTCCAAGGCACTCTCAGAATTTTCCTCCAACACCACAGTTCAAAAGCATCTATCTTCCTTCGCTCAGCCTTCCTTATGGTCCAGCTCTCGCAGCCATAGGTTACTACAGGGAATACCATTGCTTTAACTATGCGGACCTTTGTTGTCAGTGTGATGTCTCTGCTCTTAACTATTTTATCAAGATTTGCCATTGCTCTCCTCCCAAGAAGTAGACGTCTTCTGATTTCCTGGCTGCAGTCAGCGTCTGCAGTAATCTTTGCGCCTAGAAATACAAAGTCTGTCACTGCCTCCACTTTTTCTCCCTCTATTTGCCAGTCATCAATCAAGCTCGTTGCCATAATCTTGGTTTTTTTGAGGTTTAGCTGCAACCCAGCTTTTGCACTTTCTTCTTTCACCTTCGTCATAAGGCTCCTCAACTCCTCCTCGCTTTCAGCCATCAAAGTGGTATCATCTGCATATCTGAGATTGTTAATGTTTCTTCCAGCGATTTTAACTCCAGCCTTGGATTCCTCAAGCCCAGCATGTCGCATAATGTGTTCTGCGTACAGGTTGAATAGGTAGGGTGAGAGTATACAGCCCTGCCGTACTCCTTTCCCAATCTTAAACCAGTCCGTTGTTCCGTGCTCTGTTCTTACCGTTGCTACTTGGTCGTTATACAGATTCCTCAGGAGGCAGACAAGATGACTTGGTATCCCCATACCACCAAGAACTTGCCACAATTTGTTATGATCCACACAGTCAAAGGCTTTAGAATAGTCAATAAAACAGAAATAGATGTTTTTCTGAAATTCCCTGGTTTTCTCCATTATCCAGCGGATATTGGCAATGTGGTTTCTAGTTCCTCTGCCTTTTCTAAACCCAGCTTGTACATCTGGCAATTCTCGCTCCATGAATTGCTGGAGTCTACCTTGCAAGATCTTGAGCATTACCTTACTGGCATGTGAAATAAGTGCCACTGTTCGATAGTTTGAACATTCTTTAGTGCTTCCCTTTTTTGGTATGGGGATATAAGTTGATTTTTTCCAATCTGATGGCCATTCTTGTGTTTTCCAAATTTGCTGGCATATGGCATGCATCACCTTGACAGCATCATCTTGCAAGATTTTAAACAGTTCAGCTGGGATACCGTCGTCTCCTGCTGCCTTGTTATTAGCAATGCTTCTTAAGGCCCATTCAACCTCACTCTTCAGGATGTCTGGCTCTAACTCACTGACCACACCGTCAAAGCTATCTCCAATATTATTATCCTTCCTATACAGATCTTCCGTGTATTCTTGCCACCTTTTCTTGATCTCTTCTGCTTCTGTTAGGTCCTTACCATCTTTGTTTTTGATCATACCCATTTTTGCCTGGAATTTACCTCCGATGTTTCTAATTTTCTGGAAGAGGTCTCTTGTCCTTCCTATTCTATTGTCTTCTTCCACTTCCGCACATTGCTTGTTTAAAAATAATTCCTTATCTCTTCTGGCTAACCTCTGGAATTTTGCATTTAATTGGGCATATCTCCCCCTATCACTGTTGCCTTTTGCTTTCCTTCTTTCTTGGGCTACTTCCAGTGTTTCAGCAGACAGCCATCTTGCCTTCTTGGTTTTCTTTTTCTTTGGGACGTTTTTTGTTGCCGCCTCCTGAACAATGTTGCGAACTTCTGTCCATAGTTCTTCCGGGACCCTATCTACTAAATCTAGTCCCTTAAATCTATTCTTCACCTCCACTGCATATTCCTTAGGAATATTAGTGAGCTCATATCTAACTGATCTGTGGGTCTTCCCTATTCTCTTTAGTCTGATTCTAAATTTTGCAATAAGAAGTTCGTGATCTGAACTACAGTCAGCTCCAGGTCTTGTTTTTACCAACTGTATAGATGTCCGCCACCTTTGGCTGCAAAGGATGTAGTCAATCTGATTTCGGTGTCGACCATCTGGTGAAGTCCATGTATAAAGTCGTCTTTTAGGTTGTTGGAAGAGAGTGTTTGTTATGCACAGTGAGTTGTCTTGGCAAAATTCTATCAGCCTATGTCCTGCTTCATTTTGTTCTCCCAGACCATGCTTGCCTGTAATTCCAGGTGTCGTCTGACTACCCACCTTAGCATTCCAGTCTCCTGTAATGAAAATAACATCTCTTTTTGGTGTATTATCTAGTAGGTGCTGCAGATCCTCATAGAACTGATCTACTTCTGCTTCTTCAGCATCTGTGGTTGGGGCGTATATTTGGATCACTGTGATGTTCAATGGCTTACCCTGAATTCGAATTGAGATCATTCTATCGTTTTTTGGATTGTATCCAAGCACTGCTTTAGCCACTTTATTATTAATTATGAAGGCTACTCCATTTCTTCTGTGGTCCTCTTGTCTACAGTAGTAGATCTGGTGGTCATCTGATGTGAAGTGGCCCATCCCAGTCCATTTCAGTTCACTGACACCTAAAATGTCTATATTTAATCTTGACATCTCACCAATAACCACATCCAATTTGCCCTGGCTCATAGATCTTACATTCCAGGTTCCTATGGTGTGTTGATCTTTAGAACATCGGATTCGTCGTTCACCACCAGCACCGTCGGCCACTAGCCGTCCTTTCGGCTTTGAGCTAGCTGCGTCATCACATCTGGGGCTAGTTGAACGTATCCTCTGTTCCTCCCCAGTAGCATTTTGACCATCTTCCGACCTGGGAGTCCCATCTTCCGATGGTATACCGACATATCTTTGGTTGTACTGATCCATTTAGTTTTCATGGCAAGAATACTGGGGTGGGTTGCCATTACCTTCCCCAGGGATCGTATTTAGTCTGACCTCTCTGCCACGACCTTCCCGTCTTGGGTGTCCCTTCACGGTTTAGCTCATGGTTTCATTGAGGTGCTCAAGCTCCAGCACCACGACAAGGTAACGATCTCCTTTGCTGGAGCATAGACACTTAGTGATTCCCTAACATCTTGTTTACAGATAGAGACTGGGTAGAACATCTGACTCCAACTAGATGTGTTGGGACTGCAATTTCCAGATTTCTGGAAGTTTTTCCTTGCTGGCTGGGAATTTGAGGACTGGTATTCCAATACATTTTGAGGGCACCAAATTAGAAAGAATGGCCTAGTGTCCATGATGTTTGTAGAATATTAAACCCATTTCAGTATTTTCCCTGGGACACCACATTTTATGTTCTCTATAAAAAGGGCAGCCATTCAGGTATATGGAAAAAGGTAATGAGCATACTTTTGAGATGAGGACTACCTTTTTTTCTGATAACCCCTGCCTTTCCAAATGAAACCTATTCCTATACCTGTCTTATAACAGGTTCTGCTTCTGAGTTAGATGCTTGGTAGTAGAATGTTGGGGCCTGGCTTTTGATGGTGTAGATATATAATTTTGTAAAGCTGAGGCTTGTTCCTAACAAGGCATTAAACAAGTAATTTTTAAAAAAAGCAACATTACTCCAGATTATTTAAACCTTGTGAGCTCATCTGGCAAAGGTACAGTCATAAGAATCTTAAAACTTTGTTTCAAAGATGCTTCTATTGGGCATCCCATCTACCTATCTACTATTATACTCTTCTCTCTGTCGTCTTCTGCCATCTTTTCCTACCATTTTCACTTGATATACTGTATGTTGCTTATATCTGTGATGATTAAACCTTAGAATAGTTATTTTGCTCCCATATAAAATTCAGTAAAGATCTTGCTGGTCCTAGAGCTCCCTCTTGTGTATATTTGGTTAGCATGAGAAGTATTATAATAATTAAAACAACTGTTCTGTAATATTGATTCATTTTTTGCTTATGGTTCTTTGATATATGAGCACCTGATCAGTCCTTCTAGCCATGAACTGAGATGGTGTCAAGAGAAATGGAGAACCTCTGAGAAACATGATGGAGGCATCAGTACATTTGGGGAAACGTAATGGTATGCAGAAGTAGAAATATTACGGAAGGGAAAACACAAATATACAAAACATCGCCCCCATCCATATCCTAAAGAGGCCTGACTATTAATGATCAAGAAATGTCGGTACCATGTGGAACAATGACTAAAACAATAGAGTAGACCATGCAGCTGGCTAAGACCAGAAATCTCTCAGTGTCTATACTTTTGTAATAATTGAGAGAAAGCTGCAGGCTCACCACATATATTCCCTAGTTCAGCTGAAACTTCTTCCATAGCGATAAAAATGAACATGGGGGAAAAAAAAGTTAGACCCATTTGAAAGAAAGCAGGTATTGTGCAGAAATATCATGTGAAGAAATCTGGCCTGCATCTGCTAGGGATCTGAGGCAGTTAGCATTGATAACCATCATGAAAAATACTCTGGTTTCTTTAGTCAATTTATTTTTTTAAATTAATAACCTCCATCAACTCATAACATGTACTTTATCCAAAAATATTTCTTAGAAAGATGTGTTTTCTGTCCAATTCTCCTGAAAAGGACAAGGAAGAACGCCAAGAAACTTCTCCCAAGTTTAACTCCCTAGAGTCTGAACTCATTCTCATTTTCTTTCTTTCCCATCCCTTCTTATTTGCTGCATCTTTCTTTAATGTCAATGGCAGCAAAGAGCTAAAGCAACGAGAAAAACAAATGCATCCAGTTTGCTATGGAATTTTGCTTTCACAGGAACTTGGACTATGGGAAAAAGGTAAGCAAGCTCAGAAAAAATAGCACCGATCTCACACAGCTTACTACTTGGTTGTTGTTGTTTTTTGCGCCATTCATTGCAAACCTTTGAGATTCCTGCCATTATTGTGAGTGGATTTCTTGCAGATACGTGTCAGCCAGAGATGGCACGCCGATAAGGAAGGGGGGAGTGCATTCTGTTCTTCACGCCAGACTGTTCGTGCCGGACCGTTACAGCTTGTTTGTGCTGAGTCAGGGCCACACACCTGCACGGCCAGGAGGGGCATGCTGAGGAGTGGGAAAAGGAGATGGACAATGACTCGTGGTTGGAGGGGGCTGGCACTTGGGGAAAGAAGAAGTCAAATTTCAATTATTTGGCGGGAATGGTCATTCAGGTCTTAACCTATCTCTTGACTTACATGTAACTTTAATAAACTTTTACTATCGTGCAGTGCTTTGCATGGAGAACTGTTTACTGGGACAGTGAAGTTAAGAACATTACACAAAATGCCTTGCATAACTAACAAATAATAATGATGTCAAGTGCTTTCATTTGATCTTTCCAGTATCTGGTAATGGTCAGAAGAGAACATAATGCTCAGGCAAAAGACTTCAGGAACAAAGATTTAGTAATGTTTATGGGATTCTTGTCATGAATAGCATATGGGGTTGTCTTTGGAGAAGCTACAGTTAATGCCAAAGGCAGTAATTGGATTGGGACAGTTTCCTTATATCTCAGTCCCATTTCCAAAATGGCTCTACATGGCTCTTTGGTTGCTTCTGTCAATTCAAAGTGCTGGCTCTTTTTTTTTTTAAAGTAATCGTGTGAGGCATAGAACTTGAAGGCATGCCTAATTTCAAATCTACCTGCCTATACACTGTACATCTGCCAGCATTCTTCTCTGTATGCCTTCCCTATCAGAAGTAAATGGCAACTAAACAGGGAGGACAGTTTTGGCCATGGTACCAACCACAAAAAGATGGTATCAGAATCTTTGGAGAGCCAGACCTAGTTAGGATTTGGATGGGACGTCTTCAGGGAATATCAGGATGTAGACTAGGCTGGGAAGTTGAAAAACCATTCTGGAAGAAGACAGTAGCAAATCCATTCAATAGTATTGCCAAGAAAAGCACATGGTTATGTTCATAAAGTTACCAGGAGTACCTGAACTTGACTTGAAGGAGATTTATACTTTTTCTGTACCAAACTATGAAGCCTCTACCTGCAGGAAACTCACTCAGCACTAACAGTGCTTTTTTTTGGGTGCCAGGCAAACATCATTATATTCACTCATTTTTATCCTTATGTATTTAAAATATTATTGGTTGCTCTTTTATCCATTGCCCCCTTTTTAAAATTGTCTTTTAGATTGTTTTTTTTTAAGTGAAAGTTTTAAAACTTAAACAAGCAACACGTGGAATGATGTTTCCAACAAAAGCTGCAGGGTTCCTCAACCTCAGCCATTTTAAGATGTGTGGACTTCAACTCCCAGAATACTGGGATGCCTCTGTATGAATACTTATGGATGATCTCCGGCGGGAGCGAGATGGAGGCAGTGCATCCATTCTCGCTCTTCTTGACCTCTCAGCGGCGTTCGATACCGTCGACCACGGTATCCTTCTGGAACGGGTTAGGGAGTTGGGGGTGGGCGGCGTGGTTTTACACTGGTTCACCTCCTTCCTCCGAGGCCGGGCCCAGTCGGTGTTAATTGGGAGCGAGAGATCCAGTCCGCGGGCCCTTCTTTGCGGGGTCCCGCAGGGCTCGGTACTCTCTCCGCTCCTTTTTAACATCTACATGAAACCGCTGGGCGAGATCATCTGACACCACGGGGTGAGGTATCATCAATATGCCGATGATACCCAGCTGTATATCTCCATCCCGGGTGAAGTAAGTGATGCAGTGACCATCCTGTCCAAGTGCCTGGGGGCTGTAGGGGCCTGGATGGGGGAAAACAGGCTTCAGCTGAACCCTAGTAAGACAGAGTGGCTGTGGATTAATGGCTCCTTGGCATCTGGGAAATTATCATCTTTAATTCTGGATGGGGTTGCACTACCCCAGACAGACCCAGTGCATAACTTGGGAGTCCTCTTGGACTCATGACTCCTGCTTGAAGAGCAGGTGGCAGTCGTGGCCAGGAGGGCTTTTGCCCAACTTCGTGTTGTGCGCCAGTTGCGCCCCTTCCTGGAACAAGCCCTTCGAACAGTCACTCATGCCCTGGTTATCTCCCACATAGACTACTGTAATGTGCTCTACATGGGGCTACCCTTGAAGAATATCTGGAAGCTACAACTGATCCAGAATGCAGCCGCGCGGACAATTTTGGGTGTCCCAAGGAGGACACACATAACACCTTTGCTGCGCGAACTGCACTGGGTTCCAGTTTGCTTCCGGGTCCAATTCAAGGTGTTGGTGATCACCTTTAAAGCCCTACATGGCATGGGACCAGGATACCTAAGGGACCGTCTCATACCCATCACTTCATCCCGTCCCCCCCGGGCATGCAGAGAGGGCATGCTACGGACCCCATCGGTTAAGGAATTCCACCTAACGGGGTCTCAGAAGCGTGCTTTCTCTGCTGTTGCCCCTGCCCTTTGGAATATTCTGCCCCCAGAGATCAGATAGTCCCCCTCACTCCTGGACTTCCGAAAAAGACTCAAAACCTGGTTCTGTCAGTATGCTTGGGGTCGGAAGGAGAATGGAGATACCTGGAGATGGCTAGCTCCTTAGATTAACTCTGAGGTGCCCTTTTTTACGAACTTAAGAATATTCTGCCATTGGATCCCATTTTATTCATTATATTTTAAATTATTACTTATTATGTATTTTATTTTATTTATAAATGTATATCAGTGATTTTAATTCTGTTGTAAACCGCCCAGAGTCCCCCTTGGGGGAGTTGGGTGGTGATAAATTCGATAAATAAATAAATAAATAAATAAATAAATAAATAAATAAATATAAATTAAAATAAAATAAAATAAAATAAAATACAATAAAATAAAATAAAATACTGGCTGGAGTATTCTAGGAGTTGAAGTCCACACATCTTAAAATGGCTGAGGTTGAGGAACCCTGGACTAAGGCATGTCTAGGAGGTGTTTTCTAATATCACTTTTATCTCAACCACTGTCATCTTCACTCTTTTCTCCCCCTTTAAGCCCCCATTTTCCCTCATGTAAATTTTCCTTCTTCTCAGATTTGATTTTTGAGAAGAGGTGATAGATTTTCTCTTGTATATTATGATAATTCTTCTAATTTTAAAAGCTTTTTGATTATCTACCATTACCATGAATGAAGTTACAGCTTTACATTTCTGAAATACGATTTTTTGTTAGATAATTGCTACTTTATTCCTTTACTTGGAGGGGAATATCGTAAGTTGTTTCTTATCTCTGGAGTCTAACAACTCATAGATACCTGGCCTTTAAAATTCAGTTTAGTATATATTGATTTGTTAGGGCAGCAATCTTATTTATGCTTATAAATCTACCTTGAAATCAAAATTCATAGCACAATTTTAAATGAATCAGATTTATTACTGGTTTTTGTTGCTTCAGGTTAACTGATGCTAATCCTTCCAAGAAGGGGCGTGGTGGCTCAGCGGGTAAGACGCCAGGCTTGTCGATCGGAAGATCGCAAGTTCGGAGGTTCGAATCCCTAGCCCTGCGTGTGGAGTGAGCTCCCGCACAAGCTCCAGCTCTTGCCAACCTAGCAATTCGAAAGCATGCAAATGCAAGTAGATGAATAGGTACCACTTCGGTGGGTAGGTAACAGCGTTCTGCACGCGTCATGCGGCCACATGACCGTGGAAGCGTCTTCGGACAGCGCTGGCTCTTCGGCTAAGAAACGGAGATGAGCACCGGCCCCTAGAGTCGGACACGACTGCACAACTGTGCGGGGGGAACCTTTACCTTTACCTAATCCTTCCATGGGTATTCTTCCTTACATCCTCTTACCATACAATTTCTGACTTTATGTTATAAAAACTTTTTCTACCAGGGATTTTATAGAATACAGGAGATCAGAGTTCACAATCTTGTCACAAGAGAAGCAAGAAAGGAAGGAAAGGGCAGACGAAGCAGGATTAAACAGGAAAGAAAGAACGGTTGATTGTGAGAGGCAACAGTTAAAACAACAACTTGCAGCTAGCTACATTTCGGAGGCAAGTTGGAAAAGTTTACTGAGCCCCTCTAAAACATTGGCTGAGAGAATCAGACTTAAGGTAAGGATTATCTAAATACTCAGGTTAAAACCTGAAAAGTTGGGGGTAAGCATGCAGATTTTATACAGTACATTAGTCTATTATTTTAGAAATGCCACACTTTAAAAAGAGAGGGATTAATATTTTGGTTTGCCAATAGGTGGTGCTGGCAAATCAGAAAGAATTATCTGGTCCATTTAATTTTGTGACACAAAGAACTGAGCTGCTAAATGTCTTCCTAATTCCAGGCATTTTCAACACTCCTATAAAGTAATAGTATAACACATTCTACTGTATTTCCCCAATATTTGTTATTGCAGGTATATTTTCTAGGGAAAAAAAAACTATTTTGGATGACAAATAAATGAGCTTCCTTGTCTTACCGTAATGGCATATAAAAATATAAATCTGTTCTCTACTAAAATTGGGGTTGGAAATATTCGTATTCTATTCCCCCATCTAGATTGTAACATTTATATAATTGTTATTTAAATACATACACCTTTCTCTCTCTCTCTCTCTCTCTCTCTCTCTCTCTCTCTCTCTCTCTCTCTCTCTCTCTCTCACACACACACACACACACACACACACACACACACACACACACCCTTCAGCAATATTGTTCTCAGGAAGGAAAGCAGTCAATTACAAAAAGTTAAGCCAGTAAGAATGCCACTTAAAAAAATCAAATTTATAAAAGCAGAAGCAAGAACATAAAAATTAACAAGAGAAAGAATTACAGTACTGTAAAACAATTCAGTAACATTGTAAAAGTCTAAGGGAATGAAATAAATTCATCAGGCCCTGGAGATTTATTTCCCAAATGTCTACCCTTTTTTCAATGTCCAGTCCCCAGTTTTGCATAACAGTGACTTCCAGAAAAGCCCCCTTGGATAGATAAGCACTCTTTGGGCACTGCTGATGGATCAGCCAACAAAGATATCATAGGTTGCAGAAATGTGCATACAGTTCTGTCTCTGGGATTAATTGATTTATCTAATATAGATGTAGGGTTGCTGGTTTAGGCATCTTATCCTGAGGATGAAGTTCTATAGTAGAGATAAAGAAATCCTCACCTACTGATCATTACATAGACACAACAGTTTTCTTGGCTACAATGCCAAAATATGGCCATTGCAATCTTCTCTGATGGTTTTCCAACTTCTCAGATCTATAGCCCTAAGATTCCCTGTAAGTCTTCCCTCCGAGTTCTGTTCAGGCCTGACCCTCCTTAATGTCCAAGCTCAGACCAAGTCAAATAGGTTCTGCAACCTGCTGCAGAATTATAGTAGGGACTCTCGACTCACCCATCCCAAAATTAAGGATTCTGGAAAATCTGCTATAGAAATTCAAGTTTTTTAACTCACACGTACAGAATAGTTCAGAAATCCAAACTTGAGCTTTTCAGAGCATGAATATCTGTCTCAAGACTGTTCAGGCAGAGTCATAGCTAGGCTATGAATCTGAGCTGAAAAGACATACTGAACTACCTGGGTGTCTAATGGAAATGATGGATTGAAGAACATGCTTAAACTTTAAATCTGGTTCTTTGTGGAAAGGACAATTCCTTTCAGACAGGATGAGCATAATTTAATAAGTAGAACCATCATAACTAGCCTCTTTATGTTGTCTGAAAAGTATCTCAATTTATTGGCCCTCATTCACTCTTCCCTCTGGAAAACACAGTGGGCAACATGTGGTCCACCAGATGTTCCTGCATCCTATCATCCCTCATTAAGTGCCATGCTAGTTAGCACTGATGACATTTATCCTTCAGAAGTATCTAGATCATTGTTGCCTATTTCTAAGTAAGCAATAATAGGAACATCAGGATCATGAAAAACGGGAGTCAGCAGAAAGATTGAGCAAATTTTTGAACACTTACATGCTTTTGGAGGAAGCAAAACCATCTCTGCATTATTAAAGATTCAATTGCCCTTTTTCATATGAAAGTTAGAAAGCAAATCTCACCCCCAAATTCTAAGTAGGTGTCACATTGTGTTTATGGGGCAAAGCACCTACTGGATCTACACATATGGCATTTGTCTGTTATACTAGATACTCCCATTTGAATTATCTCTGTTGGAAACATTAGACTTCTGAGCAGTTTATAAATTATTTCCTACCTATTCCACATTGCTCGAATTCTATCTCGTGATCAAAAGAAGCTCGACATTTCTTTTTGGCATTTTGTTCCTGAGTAAAATGGTTTATTTTTCTCTAAGCTGTACTATACTAATGCAGTCGGTTGTGGATATTCTGCTTTTTAGCTGCATGTGCAAGCTGAAGCAAAGCAGAAGGAGAATAGATAAGGGACTTCTAACTCTTACACAAACTATTTACAGATCAGGATTAAGGTCTCTTGATGGGATCAAGATTAGAACATATCAAAAGATCTAGTCATTGAATACCAGTACTGATAGAAGCAAATTCTCAGTCTTGTGTGACTGAAGTGCAGTATATTTTAAAATATGAATGGATTCATATTTGTATTTAGATGAATATGAACAATTCAAACTAATATATTGATCATATGACTTTATCATATTTAGATGACTAGATTTATCATTTTATTGATGCTATCTCAATTACACTCAATAGAAAATAACCTAATTTTAGTATATGGGCAAAAAATATTTATATTGCTCTTATTCTTCTGTTTTTCAGCTTCGTCAGCTTAATGCTTCTGAAATCCATGGCCAAACATCCAAGAAATTCACAGGTGCCTACACTTGGGAAGAACTGTCGTGTGGGAGGAGGCAAAGGTAAAAACAAAACAACACGAGCAGAGTTGTAGATGAATCACACTGAAAAACGGCTGTGTGATATAAAAGATATAAAACTTTACTGAAGATAAGCAGGAGTATACATACGACAGCGAGCAGCAAAGCGTGACTTGAACACAGCAGCGCAGTAAACAGCACACAAGGAACAGAAGATCAAATGTTCTTCCCCTATTCTTTGCTTCCATCGACTTACAAGACCCAAGGAGCACAAAATTGGCAAGCAGTAAGCCAATGGCTACACTTCAAAGTCTTTTGTCGAGAGCAAAAGAAAAGGTACTTGGCAACGGCTACCAGACATACAGTCGAGCACACAAATTATTACGACACACACATACTGTATATAGCTCTCTCAACATGTGCTTAACAAGTTCCCATTGGTTGGTTGGATATCTGGAGATTCTGAGTGCAGAGTGCTACCTACCAGTAGGTGGCAGTGCTGCACCTAGCAGGTGTCTCTCTAATCTATACTCAAGGCAGACATAACATCTGTGAAGACAAGCAATTTGTAACTACTTTCCCATGGGAATCCTGACACCCCTCCTAAATTGCTTTCGGAACATGGTAGCTATGAGGTTTAACAGGGCATTACAACTTACATTGTAAAAAAAAAACACAGTTAGTACACTACTAGGTATCAGATTGTTCAAGCCCAAGTTTGGTAATCACGGCCTCATGTTTCAGGATGGTCAAGGGTTTGGTAAAGACATCTGCAAGATTCTGTTCAGATACACAATACACTAGATCGATGAAGGTTTCTTGAATTGCATGTCTAACATTCTTGTACTTAACATCAAGGTATTTAGTGCGATTTCTTAGGTTTTCTGTAAGAGCAAGGGCTATACATGCTTGAGAGTCTTCAAAAACAGTGTAAGGCAATGGTACCTGTATAGCCAGGTCAGTGAACAGCTGGTGAAACCAACGTAATTCAGAAACCGTCTCGGACAGGGCAGCAAATTCCGCCTCTGCTGTTGAGACCACTACTGATGTTTGCTTTCTAGATCTCCAGGCAATTGCAGAACCAGCAAATTGACAGATAAACCTACTAACAGATTTTCTGTCCCCCTCCTCTGCAAAAGAGCTGTCAACAAAAATTACAGGTACTTCAGGTCCAGTAGCTGACACTTTAAGACAGAGGTTTGCTGTGCCTTTTAGATAGTGCATGACCCTTTTTAACCCTTGCCAGTCTCGCATAGATGGCTTAGCCACTTTGCGGCTTAGTACCCCTATAGGGTACACTAAATCAGGATGTGTCCATTGCGCTAAGTGAAGAAGATTGCCTACTGCAGAGTGGTACAGATCAGGTTGAGGACAAACTTCCTCACACACTTCACTTTGTAGGAAGTCAAGAACCATTGGGGTTTTTGTAGGTTTAGCATCTGACATCTCAAGATGTGCTAACAATTGATCTATCTTTTTCTTCTGACTCAGATAGAAATCCCCACTTTTAGATCTGGACACTTCAACACCAAGGTAATACTTGAGCATGCCTAAATCTTTCAGCTGGAAATACTGCCTCAGCTGGCTGGCAAATTCTTGTACAAGGTGTAAAGATCCAGTAGCTAAACAAAAATCATCCACATAAGTAAGGAGTACTGTATAGTCACTCCCAGAACCTTTGATGTATACACAGGGATCAGCAAGTGACTTTTTGAATCCAATTTTCATTAGAGATGAATCCAGGCACTGATGCCAACATCTCCCAGCTTGTTTCAAACCGTATAGTGCTTTGCGTAGTTTATAGACTTTCTGATGATTTTCGCATGTGTAGCCAGGCACCTGTCTCATGTATACTGTTTCAGGGAGATCTGCATTTAAATACACTGTGTCAACATCAAAATGATGGACTACTAGACCCCGCTGTGCAGCCAGAGATAGTACCACACGTAGAGATTCGGGCCTAGCAGTGGGTGCATAGGTGAGATTGTAGTTCACAAACCTCTCTTGGGAATAACCCTGGGCAACAAGCCTGGCTTTATACTGTACAGTGTTATCAGGAAGAATCTTCTTTCTGAACACCCATCTGGATCCTACAGCCTTCTGGGAGAGAGGGAGGTCAGTTACCTCAAAAACTTTCTGACGTATTAGAGCCTCAAACTCACTGTCCATAGCTGTGTTCCATTTCTCTTGTTCCTCCAAAGGCAAGAGCAGTACCTCTTGAAAAGACTGAGGCTCACAGGTGACTTGACACACTCTCACCTGCTGAACTACAAATCTGTCAGGCTTGACACCCTTAGTTGAATGAGAGGACCTACAAGGAATAACAACTGTATTTTCCTCATCAGTTTCTTCCTTTCCACCATCTGATTCCCCCTCCTGGCCCTGAACCTGCTGAGGTTATATGTTTTCTTCCTTCACCTGAGGGGACCCTTTTGAAACATGAGGAGATTGGGAAACAGAAGGTACCTGGGCTGGTATCTGTCCATCTGCTGGAGTATGGACAATAGGTTTTGGACTAGACGGCAACAGCACTTCTGAACTAGCACGCAGCCTTTCCCAACCAGCAGGCTGCTCAAAATTGGCACTTCGGGTGATTACCACTTGGCCGTGGCCTAATGAAAAACGATAGGCCTTGGACTCTGATGAATAACCAACAAACCTTAAGCATTGCGCCTTTGGCTGGTTCTTCCTTCGTAGAGACCTGGGAATTTAGACATATGCATACGTTCCAAAAACATGCAGGTGCTCCAGTGAAGGATGCTTGCCGTACAGAAGGAAGTAAGGAACTTCCTTTACAGCTGAATTCCAGAGCCTGTTGGTTAGAAATACTGCAGTTAATGTAGCCTCGCCCCAGAAATGGGGTGGTACCTGAGTATCTAACATCAGGCTGTCTTTTATGGTATTGACAACACCAATTTTCCTCTCTGCAATACCATTTTCTGCAGGAATTCCAACATTGGCAAGTCTGTGGGAGATTCCTTTCCTACGAAGCCAATTCTGAAACTCATGACTTAGAAACTCTCCTCCACGATCAGACTGGAATTGACCCACCTGATAACCATATTTCCTCTCCACCATTGCCACAAAATCTCTAAAACGGGCAAAAGCTTCCGCTTTAGACTTAAGCAGGTAGCAAAAAGTGAAGCGGGTATGGTCATCTACCAGAAGGAACAGGAAATGAGCCCCACCCTCACTTGGGGAATAGGGGCCAGCTAGGTCTCCATGAACCAGTTGGAAAGGCTTGGTAGACACTCTGTCACTTCCTAGCAACAGGAGCAGTTTTGATTTTAGATTGCTTACAGACAGTGCAATCCAGGAATTTAGCACACTTTTTGAGCTTTAGCTCAGGATACACTTTGGCAAGTTGGGACAAACTCCCCCACCCAGGATGTCCCAGCACTCTGTGAAAATAATGGATGCATTCATGATGCGGGGGAACATTGGATACACAAGTTCCAGCTACCACCTCCTTCTTGGGGAGCATCTCATACAATTGATTAACCAGTTTTCCTCTAGCACACTCTGTCCCATCTTTCTCAATAGAACATCCAGAGCCCTTAAATACAACAGTATACCCAGACTTGGCTAGGGCAGGAACGCTGAGGAGGGAAAAATCAAATGTAGGAACACACAAAACATCATTAACAACTTGCTCCAAGCAAGGTATACACACATCCCCCTGAGCTGATACTTTTGCCATAGAACCATCAGCTAGAGCAACTCGCTGGATTCTAGGCTTGCATTTAGTCAACAACAACTGCTCTTTGTTCACAATTATCTGACTGCAAGCTGAATCCAGCAGCCAAGTCTCTGGAGATCGCTCACACCCAGTAGTTAGTAGAGCAGAGACTAATTGAGTGCGTTGTCCAGCTGGCTTCCCCCTCCGGCGTCGAGCAGGCTTTTGCGCACTGGCACCATCTCCTGGACAATGTTTCAGAGGACAGTCTCTCAGGAGATGTTGAGAACAGTTGCACCAGAAACACCACCTCACAGCACAAGCCGATTCCACGCCTGTAGGAGCTCACTGCCTGGAAGTCTCAGGAACAGACTGCTTACACTGCAGAACCTGAAGGTCACAAGCTTGTTGCACCTCCTGTAGTCGATTTATGAGATAATCAATGGTAAGATCACGAGGGCGCAGCGTCTGTGCAGCTTCGACCAACATATCAAAACTGCTGTCCAAACTTGACAGAATTATGCAGGCTTTCTGCTGCTCAGGAAGTTCCATATCATGTTCAGCTAGCTCAGCAAACAACGTCTTAATCTGGTGGAGATGGGTCATAACATTCCCACCCGGTTGTAGCTTCAGGTTGTAAAGCTGTCGTGAAAGACCAACAATGGCAGCAGAGGTTTGCCATGCATAAATAGCTCGAAGAGCATCCCAACACTCGTGGGCAGTCTCCAAGTGTCGGATATGAATCAGTTCAGAGGATTCAAGCCCTAAAATCAAGTTGCCATAAGCACGGTCCAAACACAATTGTTCCTCTTCAGAGGGCTCCTCAGGGGGCGCGTTTGATACGTACTGCCACAAGCCCTCTTTTAAAAAGAAAGATTTAATCTTGAGGCACCAGGTCAGATCTTGCCATTTAGACGTTCAAATGGCAAACTGACGAGACCTTGAACAACCATGCTGACCGCTCAATACGGCTAAGAACACAAGTCCAAAACACAGTTGCCCTGAAATATAGCCTCTAAAAAAAAACACCCTTTCATAAATCAAACAGGCACGGAAACAGCCAAGAACGCGCAGCGGAAGCGTGCTGGGCCCATAACCTGTCGTGTGGGAGGAGGCAAAGGTAAAAACAAAACAACACGAGCAGAGTTGTAGATGAATCACACTGAAAAATGGCTGTGTGATATAAAAGATATAAAACTTTACTGAAGATAAGCAGGAGTATACATACGACAGCGAGCAGCAAAGCGTGACTTGAACACAGCAGCGCAGTAAACAGCACACAAGGAACAGAAGATCAAATGTTCTTCCCCTATTCTTTGCTTCCATCGACTTACAAGACCCAAGGAGCACAAAATTGGCAAGCAGTAAGCCAATGGCTACACTTCAAAGTCTTTTGTTGAGAGCAAAAGAAAAGGTACTTGGCAATGGCTACCAGACATACAGTCGAGCACACAAATTATTACGACACACACATATATAGCTCTCTTAACATGTGCTTAACAAGTTCCCATTGGTTGGTTGAATATCTGGAGATTCTGAGCGCAGAGTGCTACCTACCAGTAGGTGGCAGTGCTGCACCTAGCAGGTGTCTCTCTAATCTATACTCAAGGCAGACATAACATCTGTGAAGACAAGCAATTTGTAACTACTTTCCCATGGGAATCCTGACAAGAACATCTGGCTTCCTTACTGCCAAGGACAGAATATATCCTACTTGATTTCCATGTTCTTCTTCAACTTGGGATGGATACTAGTATGAATCTAAAAGTTCCTGTAAGTAGGAATAACAATGCGAGGGTGAGTGCTATGCTTCCTTGTTTAGAGTATTGTTTCTTTTCTGTTTATCCTGCTTGTCCGGATGGTGGTTGCTCGGGAGGGTGTGCTCTGGGCTGTTTATTTCCTTCAGAAAATATATACTCTAATCAAGAAACCATAGAAAGAAGAAAACACACCTCAGCCAAGACTGGCAGGGCAAGTTATTATATATAAGCAGCCAGCAAACCCCACTCACCCTGACACTGATGATGCTACCTAGCCTGGTAATGAAACATCTGCAAGAAAACAACCAAGCTCAGAGAGCACCAAGAACCTACAGTTCAATCCTAAGCTACATGTATTCTTTTCTATTGGAAGAAGAAATAAAGCAAACTCGAGGAAGGGTGGGGTGAGGAGAAAAGGATCATTTTTCAAAAAACTCCTCCACAATCTAGGTACAATGTTACATGCCTACTTGGAAGCAAGTCCCGTTGAGTTCAGTGGGATTTACTCCCAGATAAATGTCTATACAGTAGGACTAAAGCTTTGATTTATCTGTAAAAAAGTGCCAAACCAGATTTTTGTCATTTTGTTTACTAACCAGGAAAGCAGACATATGCTATTTCAGGCAGGGAATAGCAAAATCCACACCACCATAGTGATGAATATAGCAGGCCTTTCTGGATCAATGGTGTGCCTTAAAATATAGCATCTTTCTGTGTGTATTGTGTACAACTGCTGATTATCTGTGTAAAATATGATCCTTTCACATGAATGTGCAGTACCCATACATTGAGGAATTCTTATGATGTATGCATTAGTCGATAAGGGGGCGTGATGGCTCAGTGGTTAAGACAACAGGCTTGTCGACTGGAAGGTCGGCGGTTCGAGACCCAAGCGCCACGTGATGGAGTGAGCTCCCGCACGCGCCCCAGCTCTTGCCAACCTAGCAATTCGAAAGCATGCAAATGCAAGTAGATCAATAGGTACCACTTCGGTGGGAAGGTAACAGCGTTCCACGCGCGTCATGCCGGCCACATGACCGCGGAAGCATCTTTGGACAGCGCTGGCTCTTTGGCTAACAAACGGAGATGAGCACCGCCCCCTAGAGTCGGACACGACTGTGCAGGGGAAAACCTTTACCTACCTGTGCATTAGTCAATCTGGTGTCTTTCATATGTTTTCGGTGACAGTGCCCATGTCCTATGTTATGGGCCATCCTGACCAAGGCCTGATAGAAGCTGAGGCCTAAGTATACCTGGAGAGCAGCAAGTTCTCTACTCTGACCATAGGACAAGGCAGATTTCTGTGGTACTCTCCCTTGTCTTGGGAGACTGTGCAGTAGCCTCCATGGCAGGTTGGAGAGCTGAACGTATCTAAAATACCTGTCAGGAGTCAGGTCATCCCACTGCTAGGTTTACCAGATGTCTAGGAAAAGGAGGACAAGTCCTCCTTTTTGTCCTTCATCTATCAGGCATAGCCTTAAAATCAAATATTATCCAAATTTTTGAGTTTTTTTTTTTTTTTTAAAAAAGTGTGTCCTCCTTTCCCCCCATTTGTCCCCCTTTCCAATTGTCCATGTCCTCCTTTGCCTGTTCAGAATTCTGGCAGCCCTACCCACTGCAGTGAAAGAAGAACTTGATTTTTTTTCCTCCTTGGAAAAAAGGCAGCAGAAGAGGAAGAGATGCAGGAATACTTGTAGGTCTTCTGTGTTATGAAATGGCTTTATCTGTGCTCCATGCCCGAGCAGGGATGGGGGTGTGCGAAGCAGACACTTGTTTCTTCAATCGAAGAGAACTTGTTTTTTCCCCATGAGGGTTCCTCCATGCAGAGAAAGTCTAACGGATTCTGTTTTCCTTTTTATAAGAATTACCCAAGAAACAATATTGTGGGAGGGGGACTTGAATTAATCATACATAAAACTGCTTCTGCTGAGGACAGTTATAATGTTTACTTGAGAATCAAATTCTACACAGCTGAATAATAAAGACACAATAAATGCAGAAATAATGTGACTATATTGTATCTCTGAGGAATTAACAGCATTTACCTGTGATGCAGGTTTTAAAGTGGTTATTTACAGAGCTTTGGGCAGGGTAATAAAATTGTGTTGAGATTTATATTGTAAATAGCAACGTAGGACTTTGCACACACTCTGAATTCTAATCCCCCTATTAGACTGCTTTCGTTGAGGGGAAAGATTCAGCTTTTTGATGTAAACACACTTCTCTATTATGACCCTGAATATTTAAAATGAGGCAAAAGGTTTGCATCTGAGTTCTAAACAAATGGTATTAATCTGGCCATTCCTCTATACAATCTTTTCTTGCCATTCTTCAGGAAATTAGCTACTGATCCCAGTCTAACAATGAAAATGTACGATTACAATTCTTGTCCATTATGGCAGCCTAAGTCCATATATCAAATTGTTATGTGATGAACAATGAGACAACTCTGGCAGTGACTGCGTTACAGCAGCCACGATAGGCTCCAGGTTTGATCGCTTTCCTTTTTTATTGCCTTTTAAAAACATTTTTCTGGGCTTTGTGAAAAACGCATTCTGGATGTATGTTTCACAACTGCATTTTGATATGAAGAGATGATTGCCTCAATTCAGAATTAGAAGTAACTTGGATATTATGTTTCAGCGGGTCTCAAGTGGGACAGATGCTGAACAGAACGAATTCTAGCTATCTCCCAACCTCACATAGTGCAGAAAGGATTGCACATATTTTAGTTTTATCATTCGTCCAAGAGATCCATTCCATTAAAAAAAATGTTTTAAAAAACTAGCAATCTGAGGAGCACCTTAAAGGAGGCTGCAGCCTTTAACATGTGGTACATAGGGGCTGGGCTTTTTAATGTTGTTTAAAAAGTAAGGGGAATCTAATGGAGCTTCTAAAGCAGTGTTTATCAACCTTGGCAACTTTGAGATGTGTGGACTTCAACCCCCAGAATGCTGGCTGGGGAATTTTGGGAGTTGAAGTCCAAACATCTTAAAGTTGCTAAGGTTGAGAAACAGTGTTCTAAAGTAAATACAACTCCTGTGTGCCTCCAGGACTTTGCCCTTCCCACTGCCTGCTATATTATCTCAGAATATGATAGCCTGCTGAAATATTCTGGGGGCCAGAAAAATATATGTAGGTGGAAGCCGATTTATCTAAACTGAAATCCATTTTAAAGAGACTTTCCGTTGTATTACTGGCCAAGCAAAACACATGGTAGAGCTCAGATAACTTCTGGAGAAGGAGACCCCCTTGACTGCTCATTTAAGCTGTGCCCTTACATGTCTATAATTTTCCCTAAAACTGAATGATCTCCAGCTCCGGATATAATTTCAACGGTGAGTATTCTCAACCGCAACCACCAGCTGGTACATCTCAGTCAACACATGTGGACCTATGAGTGATCAAGTTCTTTGAGGTCAAAATTTACTACAAGGGCCACTGAATGTCTTAATTTAGCCCTAGGTCAAATGTATTAATCCATATATTTGCTGAACTGTAAATCTGTCTATACAAGTGAAGTGAACCCTTACCGTGATCTTCCAATTCCTATTCAGGATTTGATAAGAAGTCACAGGGAGAACAAAAACATTATCTATGATGTACTTGTCATCTTACAGACCATTTCTGCCCTAGATCAGTGGGCACTTAAAGCCAGGACCTGTTTATGAGTCTGGGAGCAAGATGCTCAGATGCTCCCCTTCCATTTTCTTCTTCTTCCACTAAAGTCAGTGGCCCAGTAAGTGAAAGTGTGTAACTCAACATATTGAAAGAACTATTGGGTTTGTATTTTAGCTGATTAGTTTTGTTTCCTGGCATGATGGACCTGATCACTTCAAATATTGAACTGTACTTGGCATGAGGTCCACCTCATGTGTGAGGCCTGGGGCAATTGCCTCTCCCCTCCCAAAGGCCCTACAAAAAATATCTTTTCTGGGGATCTTAAAGATGCCTGACACATACTGTGACTTTGCTTCCTTGCATCCTTTTACTGTCACACCTGCAATAATTATGAGATGAGAATCATCTGATAAAATGGCTAGGGAAAAAAGAGGTACATTGAGTGGATGGGAAGGGAGTTCACAGGCAAATATCACATCCATACTTGTAAACAGAATAAAGTGTAAGAAGCAGTAGTGCTGAAAATACAGCTAACCTAATCGTCTGGACAAGCCTTTAATTACAATTAGGGAGGCTGAAACAAAACTGATATAATTTGAGACCCCCTGAGGTACAAAGAAGAACGTTCCTTTTTAGTAAATAGGACTCTACCAGAATTAAAGTATAAATTGCTTTAACAAAAACCCCACGGTTTCCCCTTAAAAGCAAGAAATGTAATTACCCCAGTTAATTGGCACTCCAGCACTTAATTCTTCTAATCAGCTATTTGTACTGGAAATACCTTCATAGTATCAGAGGTGAATTTAATTTAGATTTTATTTTTAATTTTCAACCTCCTGTCAAAGCAGACGCTGGGATTGTCTTAATTTTTGTATGAACCTCATTTGGAAATCTCTAATATATATATTCAAACTCCCCACTTCATCCATAGCAGGAAGTAGTGAAATGTGTAACACAGGAAAGAAAAAACATGCCTATCATCAACCGTGAAGTACAAGGTTCAAGTTAATTTAGAAATAATCTATTTTACTTTACTGTACGTGCTAGTGGAGGGACAGATGGACAATGTGACACATGTTGAAGTGTGAGAAAGTGTAAGAAGTGTGAAAGCAGTTATGCATTTCCTGTTTAAATGCAAGTTGTTTTTGAAGTGTGAGCAATTTCTTTTTGAGCACCCCCCACCCTCCAAATACATTGGCTATTTGTGTTGTTGCCCTGCTTAACATTTCAATTATGGCCCAGAGTAGTTTGTACATTCATTTTCCCCCTAGAGAGAGAATAATAGAGACAGAGAGACACATTTTTACAAATTAGGACATAAAACCATAAAGAGAATCCATTATAGATTTTTTCCCCTGCCATGGTAGCTCTAAATTATAACATAATGAACACCATGTAAATGGTTTCTTTTTTCTCCTTTTCATTAATTTAATTTATTTTTGCATCACATTCCCACTTCCTCTCCTCATTAGTCTTTTTCATTTTTTCTAATGCTCTTGTTAAGCACTTACAATCCTGTGGTAATCAGTTGCTGCAGCATTTGTAGAGCTCAGAGGAAAACATTGCTGAGTTGTCAGCATGTTTTCGACTTCATTTAAAATGACAACATGGTAATCATCCATACATGCTGCATGGTTGTGAGAGGGGAAAAAGAATCAGTGTGAGTTCTCTGCTATTAATTCTCTTCCCAACAGTGACCCACATCTTTGTTTTTTAATCAGGTTGAGTGCTTAGGGGTTTGTGGGCCCTTTCTCAATAGTGATAGAATGATCAGTTCACATCAAGGCTAGTAAAGGCTGTTCACAGAGAATTTTAATACCAGAGGAGAGAGACACCCCGTCCTCCAATTAAAAATATAGAATTGCCTGCACTTTAGTGAGCTATTCTTAGCTGTGGGACATTGACTCTGATTTTGTCAATGTTTCCAAAACTATGGTGTAGTGGTTAGGCAACACGATTTGATGAAGACATTGCCTTTGTGAGGGAACATTATCCTTAACAAGGATAGCAATTGAGTTGGCTTTAGATGAACATTAGCCTTCAAAATGATAGCAATGAAATTGGCTTTACATAGAAGGTACACCATGCTGGTACCTTTGGGGTATTTCCATGATAAATTGAAAATACTGTTAATTTAAAATAATACTGTATAGTGACATTTTTGTTATGGCCAAGAATTAGCAAGGTGTCCTGACTTCGAGTGAAGGAACACGCTGAGACTTGGTGTAAAGGCTCTAGTGTTTTATTGTTCTACTCTGCTAGACAGAATCCAGCTAAACTGAAATGAATTAGTGATGCTCAGAGAACAGGCCCATGAAACTAGGGCGGGGCCTTCTTTAGCCTCTTGGGGGAAAAGCAAAATGATTCAGTACTGTGCATGCATTTATCCCCCTGGAGGGAGCCCCCTCCTTCTTCACCAGTTATCTCCCTGAAAACAAGGGTAACATTCTGATTGGAAAGTCTCTACTGAAAATGGGATGTAGGCATGGTGTACAGTTAATTTAATTTCTGCCTGAAAGTAGTGAACTTGCATTGATGGGCACAGGTGGATCATCTTTTTGGATATGTGAACATGGACACTGAATTTGTGAGTGATATCTGGTCCTAAGCTATGAATTCTTAAAGTAGCAAGGGAGATACAGATTAGCTTCTGGCCTAGCATATTGCGACTCAGGAGCTGGACTTAGATGCCTTTGCTTCAGACCTCTAGGGCATTGATGGGTCACCAGTATTCCCACTGCACATGTAGTAACATGTTTACCAGGGTTACCAGAGTACATAACTTGGAACCAGAATGCTAGGACACCTATATTCCTGCAGCAATTTCCAGACCCTAGTGGCCTTCTGAACAGTGCTGGAGCAACCTTTAAGACTACCTTAATCTGGATCAAAGTTTCTCTGCAGCCTTGATCCAGAAACCATACCCCATCCTTATTTTAGATTCTTGATCTGGCTATTGACTCCTGGCTATAGAGTATTTCATTCTATTGTGCTCAGCATTGGGTGGTGGTTACTATGGACTCAGCCATTAATAGCAATTTTTTCTCCTTTTCTTGCTCCTTCATTTGGTATTTTAAAAAGTAGAACAATAAACTCATATGTTATTATTTCTTTCTAAACTCAAGTGGTGCATGAAGATTGGAGTGGAAGGAGCAGTAGTGTACAGAATTTCTAGAGCAGAACTTTCCAAACCTTTCATGTTGGTGACACACTTTTTAGACATGCAACATTTCGCGACACACTCTTACAGCAGGGCACAAGGCAGGCACTAGGACCTGCGTGGAATCCTGGCAGGGCAGTTTTGGAGGCAGCCAGGCACAAGGCAGGCACTAGGACCTGCACGGTATCCTGGCAGGGCTCAGAGGCAGCAGCAGCCGCGACACACCCAGACACTGCAGCCGACACACTAACGTGTCCCGACACACAGTTTGGAAAGCTCTGTTCTAGAGGAACTCTCCAGCAGGTTTCAGATACAACAGAAAGGATTCAATCCACATATATCAGCAGAGAGGCTGATTGATCATGGTTGGGAGATGGTTCCTAATCTGCAAAGCTAGGTGAAAGATCTTTCCACTAAAGTTGAAGCACTAATGACTTGCAATGATTGGAAGATTTTATGATAAGTATCCACCCTGATCTGGAGCATGATGCTTTTTTCCTTCTTCTCAGAAGGCTGATTAGAGGGGAAGCCTTAAGCTGTAGAACAGGCATAATGTTGCTGATTCTAGATTTAGAATCTAGAATCTAGTAAAGGTGAACTTTACTATATGATACTTAGGCACCAAGGAGTAGAACAAACAGGGTTTAGTTACAGAGTTATCTAACAAGATATAAACTAGCAGGGGTTTGAAAGAGGCCAAGAGCATGTCTTAATATAATGAATTAAATAATGGAAAATGCTTTGAAGAAGGTAGTTAAAAGCCAGAGAAAGCTTCCAAAGTGGCATAGTGTAAGGTGCTCCTCTCCAATGCCCTAAAACCCCTTTCTCTTGAGTAAATCCCAGACGCGAGATTTCTAAGAAGTAAAAGGGTTTATTCCGGTGCATGAAGGCTTAACATGAACAAAGACTCCGATGTATTTTGGCCCCAGCTTTCTGGAGGGTTGTGTGGTGCGAAGGTTTTTTGTGGATAGGTACACTTTGTCCCCTATTTTGAGATCCCACTCAGCTTTCCTTCTACAGTCTGCAAATTTTTTGTAGCTGTCTTTCGCTTTCTGAAGCGTTTGCAACATGATTGGCCAATTACTCGTTACTTTAGTAATCCATTCATCTGCGCGTAGTGGCCCAGCTGCTCCTTCTTTGTGGGTCATCGCCACTTCAGGTATAGTAACGAAGTCCTGACCTGTGGCTATTTTAAATGGCGAAAACCCCGTACTGTGATGTACTGCATTGTTATAAGCCACCTCAGCAAACGGTAGTAGCTCTGCCCAGTCCTGTTGTTGGTAGTTAATGTAACACCGTAAGTACTGCTCTAGTACCGAGTTAAGGCGTTCAGAAGAACCATCTGTGCATGGATGGAACGCACTACTTAAGCCTTGTTCTGATCCGATCAATTTAAAAAAGGCTTTCCAGAACTTGCAAGTGAAAGTACTTCCGCGATCGCTTATTATGCGTTCAGGTGTTCCGTGAGCCCGGTAGATGTGTTGGATGAATAGTTTGGCCAGTTTAGGGGCTGTAGGAATCCCCTTGCAAGCAACGAAATGTGCTTGTTTGGAAAACAGGTCTGTGACTACCCAGATAGCATTTTTCTTTTTGCTCATTGGTAAGTCCACTATGAAATCCATGGCGATTTGCTTCCATGGTTGGGTCGGGTTTGCCACTGGCTGAAGCAATCCCGTGGGTTTCCCCGCTGCCCGCTTTGCCATTGCACACACTGGGCACGTTTTCACGTAAGCTTTCACGTCCCTGCGGAGCGTTGGCCACCAAAATTTTCGTCTGACCAAATGCATGGTTTTTACGAACCCAAAATGACCCGCTGTTTTATGGTCATGACTTATTTCCAACACCCGTTTGTGCAAGGTATCTGGCACGTATAATTTGTCCTCTTTCCACCACAACCCATTGGTTTCTTTGTAGGCTTTGTTTGTTCTCCCCCCACCATGGGTCTTTTATTGCTTCTGCCCGTAATTCAGTGTCTAAAGCATTTCCCTCCATGCTGCTTTTAGAGCGACTGCGTGTGATTGTCATATTTCCCTCTTGTTTGTTTGGGGTTTTTTGTTGGTTTTGTGAGGGCTCCGCCTGGGTTGGAATCAGGGTTTCGATAATGTCCTCCGCCTTGCTTTCGTGTTGTGGAAGGCAGGACAAGGCATCAGCGAGGTAGTTCTTCCCCCCCGGAAAGTACTTCAATGTGAAATTGAACCTGCTGAAAAACTCAGCCCACTGAAGCTGTTTTGGGTTCAATTTCCGGGGAGATTTTAACGCTTCTAAGTTTTTGTGGTCCGTCCATACTTGGAATGGTACGGTTGCCCCTTCTAAAAGGTGGTGCCAGGTGTCTAGAGCATGCCGAACGGCAAACGCTTCTTTCTCCCACACATGCCATCTTTTTTCCGTCTCGCTAAACTTTCTGGAGATGTATGCACAAGGTCTCATTTTATTGTTTTCGTCTGCCTGCAAAAGTATAGACCCCACAGCATTGTTAGAGGCATCCGTGTGGATTATAAATGGTTTCTCAACCTCTGGGTGCTTTAGGATGGGTTCCACTGTGCTTTAAACAGTTGCCTTAAGGTTGTCAAATGCTTCTTGGCATTCGGGAGTCCATTTGATTTTTGTGCTAGGCTGTTTATGCTTAGTGTCTTTTCCCTTGCCTTTTGTTTTTAGCAAATCAGTTAAGGGCAATGCGGTCTGCGCGAAATTATGAATGAATTGCCTGTAGAACCCCGCAAACCCCAAAAACGCCTGTAGTTGTCTGCGGGTTTGTGGGGGTTCCCATCCTAGCACAGCTTGCACCTTTCTGGGATCCATTTCAATTCCCTTGTGCGATATCCGGTACCCAAGAAAATCTAGCTTCTCTTTGTGGAATTCACACTTTTCCAGTTTTACATTGAGCTTTGCCTCTAATAATTTCTCAAGCACTCTCCTCCCTAACTTCACATGCTCGTCCATATTTTCAGAGAAAATCAGGATGTCATCTAAGTATACAATGACCCCATCATACAAAAATTCATATAGCACATCATTAATCAATTTCATGAATATTCCTGGCCCCCCTGCAACTCCAAATGGGAGCATGCAGTATTGGAAAGATCCCAGGGGGCAGTTGAACGCCGTTTTCCATTCATCCCCCTCCCGTATGTGTACTCGGTAGTATGCCTCCCTTACATCCAATTTTGTAAAGATTTTGCCTTTCGATAACTGGGCTAGCATGTCCTTTAATAATGGGAGGGGGTACTGATTGGTGACTGAGATAGCATTGAGCCCCCTGTAGTCTGTACAAAGACGTAAGGACCCATCCTTTTTCTTCCTGAAAAGGACAGGAGCTGCTAGGGGGGAGTTTGCTGGTTCAATGAACCCACGTGCCAAATTCTTGTCAATGAATTTGCGTAACTCCTGCAATTCTTTCTGAGTCATTGCATACATTTTGGGTTTGGGGAAGGGGGCCCCTGGGATGAGTTCGAACGCAGCGTCCGACGTCCTGTGGGGGGGCAATTGTTCACATTCCTGTTCATCAAAGATTTCCGCAACAGGCATATAATTATCGGGTATGGCTTGTTTCTGCTCTGCCCATTCCTCCTCCCATTGTTCCATCCCTGCCACCCCTGTTTCGATCCAGGTTGTTACCTTGTCGTCGTGGTCTCCGTGGTATGTCCCATCGATGAAATTTATTTCTCCTGAGACCCAGTCAATGTGGGGGTTACATTTCCTGAACCATTTTAGTCCCAGCA
Organism: Charina bottae; assembly: GCA_023362775.1. Taxonomy (NCBI): domain Eukaryota; kingdom Metazoa; phylum Chordata; class Lepidosauria; order Squamata; family Charinaidae; genus Charina; species Charina bottae. The sequence goes on along the minus strand of JALMGJ010000001.1, from coordinate 4,561,958 downwards.
CAATGGGTTGTGTTGCTATGGGGGCCACAATGAAACGCAATGTCTCTACGTGAGTTCCTATTGACAATTTTATGTCTTTGGTGATGTGTCCCACTGGCCCCCCTTTCATCTCGGACCCGTCCAATTGACAGAATGTGATGGGGTGTTTGAGTTCTAATAGTTTTACTCCCAGCTGGCTTGCAATGCCCGGGTGTATTAAACATCTGGAGCATCCAGAGTCCAGCATAGCTGCCCCCCAGAACTGTTCTCTCCCATCCAAGGTTTCCAATTTTACCTGGACTTGCATCGTGGGGCAGTTGCCTCTCATCACCTGGTTGTTGCGCCCCTTTGTAAAGGTCTGTCCCGCGGCACACTTTAGAACAGACCGTTGGTGTTTCCCGCCGGCAAAACTTCCTCATCGGATGACTCCTCCATGGTTGATTCAATGTATTTGCGTCAATCAGTTGCTGCCTTCGCTGTGTTTTGTTTGTGAGTGGTACTTTTGGGGGTTTTCACTCCTGTTTTATTTTTCTCTGCTGGTTGTGTGCATTCGTGAATTCGGTGACCCTCCCTCCCACACTTAAAGCACAGTCTATTCTTTGCTCTTCTCTCTTTTTCCTCAGCCCATTGCTTTCTATCATAGTCTCTCTTGGGGGTGTACTGGCAATTGTACAACGTTCTTTCCATGCGCTGCAATTGGCGCTGGGAGCGTATGCGACGGCTCGCACTTTCTACTTTTACCACCAATTGAATCCACTCACTCAACGTCTCTGGTTCCCCCCGTGCTAGCGCCATTTCCAACAATTCCTCCCATAGCCCCATTTGGAAAAATTCTACCTGGATAGCATCCAGCCAATTGGGCAACCGGCTTGTCAATTTCTTAAATTCAAGGGCATACTCAGCCACAGTTCGGTTTCCTTGCCGTAATTTCTGAATTTCCATTTTTGCGGACATGCGGGACAAGGTGTCCTTGAACCTGTCCCTTAGAGCCCCCATGAATGCATTAAAATTGTGCAGTTCATCAGCCCTAGTTTCATGCAGTGTAGCCATCCACTTTGCGGCTTCTCCAATTAGAAAGTTTGAGACGTATCTCACTTTCGCTTCCTCATTTGGGAAGAACTTTTCAGATTCTTCCATAAAGCCCCGGACGTGGTTCAGAAAACAAGCCAATTTTTCAGGGTCCCCATCAAATCTAGTTTTTAGTTTTGTGACTATGCGGGGGTTACTTGATGGGTGAAGCAAAGAAATTCTCCCAAGCCATGGTGATAAAGGAAGCTCCTCTGCTCCCTCTCTTCCCCCCCTCCTCTTGCTCACTCTCTGCTGTGCTCTCCTCATTGGTGGAAGGGGGGGGGGTGATTGTCTTGCCTCACTGTGACCGGGGTTTGCCCCTGTTGCCGAGGCTGCGGCAGCAATTGTTCTATTGCGGCTTGTATTGCCGTCAATGTCACTTTCATCTCTCCCATCCCTGATTCAAGCGCTGCTATTCGTTGGGACTGGGAAATCCTAGACTTAGCTGCTTTTTTCACCAGTCCTGGGTTCATGCCTCCCCCAACTCCTACTGACCAGTCCATTGTCTGCATTTGAGTGCATTGTTCAGGGGTTTGGGGGAGTTCAGTTACCTCCTTTCCTTTGGTTTTCTCCGTCTTCTTGTGACCTGCTGGTTCGATGGGGTTTTCCGCCGCCCTCTCCACCATCTGGAGACGCTGCCCTCTCCACCATCTGGGCTGAAGACGTGCTGGGTACGGCCTCGTCTGTTGTCGACATTGAAGCCCCAGCTCGGTCCATTTCATTTTTTTGTTCCGTGGTTTTGTTCACTCACGGTTGTGAAGCCGCCCTCGACTGTGGAGCTCGCTGATTTCTCAGAGTAGTCCCCGGGACACGCGACAAAATTTGATTCAAGTCTTTATGTAAGGTGCTCCTCTCCAATGCCCTAAAACCCCTTTCTCTTGAGTAAATCCCAGACACGAGATTTCTAAGAAGTAAAAGGGTTTATTCCGGTGCATGAAGGCTTAACACAAACAAAGACTTGAATGAGCAGGCATGGCATGATACAGTACATTTAAGCATTTCCCCTCCCCATTGTTCATGGTTGCTGACACGTGTTGCTTCCCAGCTTCAGGGTGCTAGGTCAAGGAGATGTGTAGTTCCGTTTTGCAAGTTGGTGTCGGCAGGCATTCTCCCCGCGCTGCTGTCTCTTTCACGTCAGTTTCTAACTCCCCTTAATCCACATAGCCATCTGACTTAATGGCAGAGGTCTGCCGAACTCTGACACATAGTGCCCTAGTAGACACTCATTTAAGTGGAATAAAATATTTAGCTTTTGAATACTACTGACTGGAAAGGATAAAGTCAAAGGCACATCATACTGGAGAACAGGAGCCAGGACATATTACTGCTGTTGCAACAGCCATGGAGCGGATTAATCTGAGCACCAAGAATGTTGCATTTAGCATTGTCTATTAAAGGTCCGAAGGATGTGATGGCTCAGTGGTTAAGACACCAGGCTTGTCGATCAGAAGGTCGACAGTTCAAGACCTGAGCGCCGCGTGACGGAGTGAGCTCCCGCACTCGCCCCAACTCTTGCCAACATAGCAATTTGAAAGCATGCAAATGCAAGTATTATTTATTTATTATGTCTTCGGACAGCACTGGCTCTTCGGCTAAGAAATGGAGATGAGCACCGCCCCCTAGAGTTGGACACAACTGTGCAGGGGAAAAATTTAAAGGTCCATAGCCATTGTTTACTAAAGTCCATGCCAGGGATGGTTCCTAGCAGGGAGGAAGGAAGCTGTAAGACTGGGAGCCTGCTCTGGATGTTGAAATGGATTGTTATGTTAGTACAGAAAGCATTCATTCTTTTCTGGAATATCCTTTTCTGCTTTGACTTCTCTCCCTATTAACTTTAAGTACTCTTTCTCTTTTGATAGTGAGGCTGTCTTTTTCCCAAGCAATGGGAAGATTTATGAGCCTCCTATGGATCTGGATCTCTTTTGTTGTGGGACAAAAATTGGATTCTGGTGCTTTACCATAAATCTGTTTACGCATCAGTTTATAGGTTAATTAGAAGAAATTGCCAAGTATGGTAAGTTGCAATTTCTCTGATGTATAATCGTTACAGTTAAGGATGTTTTGAATGCTTGCAATGACAGATTTTCATCAGAATCAGATCCAGTTTTCTTAACTCAACTGACATCATTTGGGAAATAGAGAGAAGCAAGTAAGGATGGATGTAGATGTAGATGTAGATATAAGTATATTGTTTCAGAACAAATCCTCTTATGCTTTTTCTGAAGAATTGAGAAAAAAATAAAAATGACTCATGAAATATTTTCTTTTCTTTTATTATTATTTTTATTTTTCAGATTTATTCCCCGCCCATCTCCCATGCAAGGGACTCTGGGCGGGTTACAACAAATACAATTTAAAAACTATACAAAAATATCTAAAAAACACAACAAAAAATAAATACAATAAAATCCAAGATGGATTAAAACCCGCAGATAGATCACGGAGCTACGGGGTGAGCCAACCCCAGGAGGCACTACTACCTCCGTCGTCCCAGGCCAGGTGGCAGAGCCAGGTCTTAAGGGCCTTCCGAAAGGCCAGGAGGGAGGGGGCCAGTCTCACCTCCGGGGGCAAGATATTCCATAAGGCGGGCGCTATCGCAGAGAAGGCATGCCTCCTGGACCCCGCTAGATGGAATTCTCTTGTTGAGGGGGTCCGAAGCATGCCCTCTCTGCATGCATGGGTGGGACGGGCCGACATTATCGGGACGAGACAGTCCCTCAGGTTTTAGAACGATGAGTAACGTATTTAGGGAAAAGTTTCTATTTTTCTGGCTGCATTCTTAAATCACCATGCAGTATCTGCACTACAATTTCAGAATTACATTCATTTTTGTTAATAAGTACCTCATTCACTTCATTACACATTGAATAAACCACATCCAGTTCTTTATATAATCATTAAGGATACCTTCAATTTATTATTGAAATTTGGGTGTTGTTTTATTTTCTCTCTTTCTCTCCTGCTAATTTATCTCTTATCATAGAAGTCTCCTATTTTTGGGTGGCAATTTCTATTGCCCACCCCACCTCTGTAACATAACTGAATAAGGCAGTATCCAAAACATCTGAGTCTGAACCATGCTGAGGATCCTAAGAAAACTGATTATGAATTGGCAATGTCCTGAGCCAGTTTGGTCTAGTGGTTAAGGCAACGGGCTAGAAACCAGGCGTCTGTGAGTTCTAGTCCTGCCTTAGGCTTGAAAGCCGCCTGGGTGACCTTGGGCCAGTCACTCTCTCTCAGCCCAACTCACCTCACAGGGTTGTCATTGTGGGGAAAATAGGAGGAGGAAGGAGTATTAGGTATGTTCGCCGCCTTGAGTTATTTATAAAAATAATAAAAAGGTGGTATAGAAATTAAATAAATAAATAAAATAAAAAGTAAATAAAATAGGTTTAGGCTCTGGCAAAACAAAGCCAGGACACTGAAACATTCACGGCTGGCCTTTATACCTCCAGCTGGAAGAAACAAACATAGTGTATGCTGTAATTTTGTATTTCCTTCTCATTGCTGAAATAGTACATCTTCAGTGAATCTAAGATCCTCTTGCAAATAACAGTGTAGAAGCATCGCATTGCAGGAATTATGCAAATATCTGCTCCATTAGAAAAATTCTTATGCTCCCGGAGGTTTATAAAGCAAAGATAATTTTGAATTTCATGTGGTAAATTTATGGCATTATAAGGACCTCCCCACTGAACACAATAATGGATTTGTTGATGCAATGAACATGAATTTGAGTAAACTCCGGGGGACAGTGGAGGACAGGAAGGCCTGGCGTGCTATGGTCCATGGGGTCATGGAGAGTCGGACACGACTAAATGACTGAACAACAACAACAACAACAACAACAGTCCCAAAGTATATCAGCTTGACTGAATGGAGAGGGAACAGTTTCTTCTCTCTTTTAGTAAGTCATTCATTTGTTCTAAAACATTTAAACAAAGAAAAGCTATTAGCAGTAGCATTTTAGCTTGTTGTCGATGTGCATGCAGCATGGCAACTGCTTGTTCATTCCTTGTTTTTCATGTTGCTCCTTCTCAGTATTTCCAAAATACATTCACTGGTTTTGATATAAAGCTATAAATCAGTGTTTTCCAAACTTGGCAACCTTAAGATGTGTGGACTTTAACTCCCAGAATTCCCCAGACAGCCTGGCTGGCTTAAAGTTGCATATAGTATCTTAAAGTTGCCCAGTCTGAAAAAGACTGCTATAAATCATGTGGCATGTTAAGAAAAGGAAACATATTCTCACTAGTTGCTATTAATTAAGATGAAAATGATTGTTTCAGGGTTATTTCACATTCGAAGACAAACAGCAATAAAATAGAGATAACTGAGATGGGGAAACATCAACAGGTTTCAGCATTCAGTCCTACATTAAAATTTTAGGAATTCAGTGGGAACTCAAATCTGTTCCATGGATTGCCCAAACTACGTGTAAGAGAAGTGTGCCATTGCCTGGTATTTCCCCTTAGTTCAGAACCACTGAGGAGATGCTGATTTGACTGGGCAAAGAGGGTTCGGGGGTGCCTCTTCTGTACTGTTACCCCCCTCCCCCCAACAAAAGCAGCTCTAGTTGTGATTTGGACAGTTTCTCTCCCTGCTGTTAACGCGCTGTCAGTTAAATTAATAGCCCTCCATGGTTGCTTTGATATAAAGAAAGGTGCATCAAGAAATCTCATCACAATTCTTTCTACTTATGGTGAAGTCTAATGTAAAAATACTAATGTTAGGCAATCTCTATGTGGCAGTAAAGATAGAACACGGATGGACAATTTTCCCTTATGGAACTCTTCAGTCACTAATGACTGCTTGGTTTTTCATCCTATAGAGCAGGGCTTTCCAAAGTTTTCCCGCGGCGACACACCAACCGCCGTTGGTGTGTCGCCACGGGAAAACCCAGAAGTGCCACTGTTGCGGCAGCGCGCAAAAACCCGGAAGCGCTGCTGCCGCTTTTGGATTTTTGCAAGCCGCCGTTGGTGTGTCGCCGCGGGAAAACCCAGAAGTGCTGCTGTTGCGGCAGCACGCAAAAACCCGGAAGCGCTGCTGCCGCTTTCGGATTTTTGCACGCCGCCATTGGTGTGTCACCGCGGGAAAACCCGGAAGCGCTGATGATGATGATCAGCGCTTCTGGGTTGTGTGACGACACACCAGACTGTGTGTGGCGACACACTTTTGTGTCTCGACACACAGTTTGGAAAGCTCTGCTATAGAGATATACTCTAGATTGTCTGCTCTAAGCAAAGGATTGTTCAAAGACCTTTCCAACTATGATTCACTGAAGAGGCTCAAAATTCCCTTGGACCCCTCCCTTCTTATGTCTCAAGGAGCCTTTTTATGCCCTTCGGAATCTAAGTATGTCTAATGAAACCTGAGGGCAATGTTTCCCACTGTTTGGAGGTAGGAAGTAGATGAAAATTATACCTTGCTGATAATTATCTTGTAGCCCCCAGTCATACCGTGGCCCTGAAATCCCCCCAAAATGTAATTGTGGTCCTTGGCCACCAAAAGGTTGCCAACCACTATGATGGAGCATGCAGTTATCGCACAGAATGAACTTTTAGTTCACCATGTGGTCTCTCCCTATATTTACTGTCCAGGAACTTTCCAAATCTCCAAAGGTTGAGGAGAAAGATTAGAGTATTTATTTATTTATTTATTTATTTATTTATTAGTCAAATTTATCACCGCCCATCTCTACCGCAGTAGACTCTGGGCGGTTTACAATAAAATATTAAAATTAAAAAACCTATAAATCATTAAAATACAGTATCATAATCAATAGAAATATAAAAAATCCAGAGGATGGTAAGATCTTAAAAGGAGGTTATTACTAAGGTAACCACCCCCAGGAGGAACTATCACTTCCTTTGTCCCAACCCAGGCGGCAGAACCAGGTTTTTAAAGACTTCCGGAAAGCCAGGAGGGAGGGCGCCTGCCTCACCTCCGGGGGCAAGATATTCCACAGGGCGGGCGCTATTGCAGAGACGGCACGCCTCCTGGACCCCGCTAGATGGAATTCTTTTATTGACGGGGTCCGTAGCATGCCCTCCCTGCATGACCGGGTGGGGCGGGTAGATGTAATCGGGATGAGACGGTCCCTCAGATACCCTGGTCCCATGCCATGTAGGGCTTTAAAGGTGATGACCAACACCTTGAATTGGACCCGGAAGCAAACTGGTACCCAATGCAGTTCGCGGAGCAGTGGTGTTACATGTGCTGATCTTATCGCACCCGTAACTGCTCGAGCGGCTGCATTTTGGACCAGCTGAAGCTTCCGGATACTCTTCAAGGGTAGCCCCATGTAGAGCGCGTTGTAATAATCTATATGAGATTGACTGTTCGGAGGGCCTCTCGATCCAGGAAGCGGCGCAATAAAACGTATTTGTTTAATTTCAGAAAGTCTGAATTCTAAAGAATAATTTCTATCTTATAATAGCTGCTTATCCATATATGAGCCTGTATTTTACAAACCTAATCATATTTTGCTATTGAAATAAGGAATAATAAAAATGCTAAGTAATTACTGCAGAGCTTTCCAAACTGTGTGTCGCGACACAAAAGTATGTCGCCACACACAGTCTGGTGTGTCGCCACACAACCCGGAAGCGCTGATCATCATCAGCGCTTCCGGGTTTTCCCGCAGCGACACACCAAGGGCGGTGCGCAAAAATCCGAAAGCGGCAGCAGCGGCACTTCCGGGTTTTCCCGCGGCGACACACCAACGGTGGTTGGTGTGTCGCCGCGGGAAAACTTTGGAAAGCCCTGAATTACTGTATGTGTGGGGCAAAATGATATAGACAAATACCTAGAGCTTTGAATATATTCATGAATCTAGGTAGTTATTAAACTTGTAGTAAGCTATAAATTACAACACCACATTACCTCTATAGGCACATATTTAATGTAAAAGAGCTGATGCATCATTTATACTATTTGAAACTTGCTAGGTTCAGTGAATATATCCTCAGTGTGACTGAACTTAAATTGATGGAGTTCATATTTTGCTTATACTCAGATTGATAAAGCAATTGTTGGAGATCTGAATTCTTGACATTGGCAATTTTGGGATCATGACATAACAATGATTACACAGCACTTCCCAGAAGTATAAAACTGTAATCTGTGGCTTGCAATTAAAGGCTTGTGTGGATGCTGGAGGAAAGGGAAATGTAGAGTCCTTGGTGCTCTCTGAGCTTTGTTTTTTTCTTGCAGACGTTTCATTGCCAGGCTAGGCAACATCTTCAGTGCGAAAAGGGAGTGGGACTTGCTCTCTGTTTATATACCATGGCTTGTCCTGCTTGTGTTGGTGGGGGGTGTTGTACTCTCCTTGGTAGTTCCTTGGCTGGGCTGTTGTTTGCTACTTGGTTGATTGGCTGAGTTAATGAAAGGGAAATGGTTATGCATGGTAGTTTTCTCAAATTTTCGTTTGATGCAGGAAAGTTCTGATAGGGATCAACTTCCTCTACAAATGGAAGGATCATTCCCATTCATGGAGTGCCAAACCCAAATCTAATCCTATATTAACTTGGTCATTGGTAACAAAATAATGTACAAGCCATGGCTCCTGATATACAGTATGCTTAAAAATAGCCAACATTCTAATTCAGTTTGGTATTTTTTTTTATCTTGGCTGGATTTGGCTGCTCTTACTGATTTTCTGGTTTTGTTTTAAGTTTTGCTATATTTCTGTATGATTTAAATTTCTTTTATTGTGCTTTGCAGGCTGCCCTAGGGATTTTATTGAAGGGTCTCGTGTAAAACCTGAAAATAAAATAATAAAGAAAATCACAGTGCCTGAAAGTGTTGTTTCTGTTTAAAGTTTTGAGACTTAAGCATTTAATGAAACAAAGAGAGCAATAGCTTGTTCAGTTTTGCTGACTATGTGTGAAGAAACAAAGCTGTGTAATTGTAGGAGATCTTTGTATTCTGAGAACCATCGGTGTTTGTAGAAATATTCAGATATGACTCGACACTGAGAATGAGTAGTCAAGAAGACAAAATAGCCCCTAATAATAGCAAGTAACTGTTAAATAGAATCCAATCAGATTGGTAAATGATATAGTCTGTATTATATCTACAGGGAAGTTATTTGGCCTGGACTAAAATCCAAAGAGTAGAGTTTTACAGGCCTCTCCAAATTGCTGGATATATATTTTTTTCTGATTACTCAACAGGGCACAATATGATGAGTAACTATCACTATATGATAAGCAGCTCAAAATCAACACGGACTGGGAGTACCAGAAAAAAACCTTGTAGATGTGAACATAAGCCTATAGCTGGAGTGTAAACAAAGTTTTACACTCCAGAAGAATTTAGCCTATAGCCTTGGTCTGCATCATGGTGCCAATGGGCACAATTGTGCCAGCAGCCACCTCCCTTAGTGCCTGCTAAGTGCCATCCCTCAACTGTTTCTTTTCCCCATTATTGTAAGGTTTGTTTTTTATTATTCTTTTTAATACACGAGAAGTTTGACTGTTAAAGGCAGGCAACAATCTCAAGCCTAATCCACAGTTACAAAAATTTTTGTGGGGCCCATATATACCCCAGAATCATTCCTAGAAAAGAAAAATTATACTCTAGAGGGCTGCAGCTCAGGGCTTTGTTTGGACTTGTGTCTAGTTGGTAAAGGCCATGTGACTAGCCATGCTCTCCATGGCTCTCCATGGCAGCTGTTGCGTAAGAGGGCCCATAACATGATTTCAAAATACCTTATGTGCCTACAGCGGACAAGGGTTTGAGCAACTGATGAGATTTTATAGCTAAATCAAGATTGTCTTGCTGGGAGCCACATCCCTTCATCTTCTATAGTTCCGTAAAAAAAAAAGAGCTGGCATTCATTTCTGCAAGTGTGGCTTTTCCTGGTTCTGAAGTTCAAGAAACCCAAGGCAGAGTTGCACATCTGTAGGATGATGCTCCTCCTACAAATCAGGACTACCAGTGGAGAAGTTGTAAATAGCATCTGATCACTGTCCATCTTTAATATATTTTGTTGTTTATTCGTTCAGTTGCTTCCGACTCTTCGTGACTTCATGGACCAGCCCATGCCAGAGCTTCCTGTCGGCCGTCGCCACCCCCAGCTCCCCCACGGTCGAGTCCGTCACCTCCAGAATATCATCCATTCATCTTGCCCCTGGTTGGCCCCTCTTCCTTTTGCCTTCCACTTTCCCTAGCATCAGCATCTTCTCCAGGGTATCCTGTCTTCCCATTATGTGGCCAAAGTACTTCAGTTTTGCCTTTAATATAATTCCCTCAAGTGAGCAGTCTGGCTTTATTTCCTGGAGGATGGACTGGTTTGATCTTCTTGCAGTCCAAGGCACTCTCAGAATTTTCCTCCAACACCACAGTTCAAAAGCATCTATCTTCCTTCGCTCAGCCTTCCTTATGGTCCAGCTCTCTCAGCCATAGGTTACTATGGGGAATACCATTGCTTTGACTATGTGGACCTTTGCTGTCAGTGTGATGTCTCTGCTCTTAACTATTTTATCGAGATTTGTCATTGCTCTCCTCCCAGGAAGTAGACGTCTTCTGATTTCCTGGCTGCAGTCAGCATCTGCAGTAATCTTTGCGCCTAGAAATACAAAGTCTGTCACTGCCTCCACTTTTTCTCCCTCTATTTGCCAGTTATCAATCAAGCTGGTTGCCATAATCTTGGTTTTTTTGAGGTTTAACTGCAACCCAGCTTTTGCACTTTCTTCTTTCACCTTCATCATAAGGCTCCTCAGCTCCTCCTCGCTTTCAGCCATCAAAGTGGTATCATCTGCATATCTGAGATTGTTAATGTTTCTTCCATATATTCTTTAATATAATTCTTTAATATATGAAACCACTAAAATAGGAAGGTGTCCTGTTGCCTTTGCTACAAAATTATCGAATAGTAAATATGAGCAGATATATGCAGAAAATCCTAGCCACTGAAAATAGAATATTTTCCCAGTACTTACAGAATGAAACTGTAAAGATAATGAAGAAAAAATGCCAGATTGCAAACCCTTGAAGACAACCAGAACACTATATGGCTTTAGTACAGTATACCTCTCCCAGCAAAACTCTTAAGATGACTTATTAGTTAATTGAATCAATCCATCATGTTTTGGTGGCAGATTCGATTTGCAGATTTTCGGAGTGTGATTCCTCTCTGAAATACACTTGTAAGAGCGCATCAGTATAAGATGAGGTGTAGAATATATTTATATGAGAGTACACATGTGCATAATTTCTTCTACACTGAATAGTATGTGATTCAATTACTTAACTGATAGAACTCTGTTGCTTATTCCATCCTCCTGTCTCCCAGTTCTTACTGTCTAAAATTCTGAAGTGAGTTGACAGAAGGAAGTATATTCCTGGGTTAAGGGACTGAAATACAGCTGCTAATTTCTTTCTCTGTCCCCTAGCAAGCTGAAACATAGCAGAAGGAGAAGCTTTTCCTTACATGGAGGTGCAGTGGTGTGGAAGACATGATTTGTTAATTTTTTCGATACATAGAAAGATCATAGAAACAAGGTCATCTCCTCCTCCTCCTCCTCCTCCTCCTCCTCCTCCTCCTCCTCCTCCTCCTCCTCCTCCTCCTCCTCCTCGGAAAATTCATTTCTTTCTTCATTGTCTCAGTGATATAAGAGTTTCTCCTTTTGTTTCTCCCTGCAGATCCAAAGGCTAGTTCTCTACCATTTCAAACTGAAGGGAGAGGTTAAATATCCATAATCTAAAACTAATAAATAAACACATTTTTAAAATCCCTGCATGTGGAAAATATCAGAGAAAAGGTTAAGCTACACTGTTTTCCTCCATATCCAGAAATCTTTACCTTCCACATCTCTCTACCTGCCTGCAAACTTACTCTTGATTGTGCAAACAGCTCCATGAGTACTAATAGCAGGAGGGAAGAGTGAATGACATATTTCATGTTTTGCTCTCAGATTCATATTTCATAGTAACATGACCTCAAAGTTCAACCCTTTCCTTCAGATATTCAGCTTCCTTTGCTTTACTTCTTTTATCACCATGGCTGCTCTATCTTCCTGAGCCAGTTAGTAGCTCAGTCAATCCTTTGCTATTACTTCTTGAATGCTACAGATGTTTTGGACGTTTGATTGTCTTGGCAAGATTTCAAAAGTGGTTTGCCATTGCCTCCTTCCTAGGGCTGAGAGAAAGCCCAGCTGGCTTCGTGCGCAAGGCAGGACTAGAACTCACAGTCTCCCGGTTTCTAGCCGGGTGCCTTAACCACTACACCAAACTGACTTTTACTATAGTTTTAGTAAAGCTATTAAAAGAACGTAGGATTTAAAAACAGGAATTTTGAACTAGTGATGAGACTCAGTTTGGTCTTTGATTGTAAATATATTGCTTCCAGAATTCTGGCTTCCAGAATTCTAATGAAAAGCAGAATATATTTAAATGTTAACTTTTATAAAATGACCTGAGATTTTCAGTTAAATAAGAAAATTAATTATGTATAATAATTAAAAGATATATAAACTTCTTTCAGCTTTTAGTCTACTTTTTCTAGTATAAAACTCATTCTCCAACTAAATCTGCTTCTATTATTTCTGGTATATTGTTACTATTTAAGGTATTGTCTCCTCCTCTTCCTCCTGTGATGACTGCTGCTTCTCTGGAATGAGCTTTAAGTGTCTAGTTGTAGCTCTGTCTTGGTGTCTAACATTGTTCCTTCACAGTTTTGGGTTCTGACCATAAATTTCCGAACATCTAATTTCATTTGCGCTTGGGATCCAGGGTATAATTTTTATAAAGCATGCACTGCATGATGGTTATCAAACTGGAATTTGTAGACTGCTTTTATTTCAATACACAGTCTTCCTTTAAATCAGGCTAAGATTGCAAATTAGTTTAACGGACTGGTACTAGTTATTAGTGACACCAGGCTATACTTAAGAATGGTTACCCTTCTGCTACAATTCATTCTGCAATCTGAATCTTTCTACTTCTCCATTTGCTTGTGGATAGTGGAGACTGGTTATATTATGACTAAAGTTACACTTCTCTGCAAATAGTGCAATTTTTCCCTATGAGAATTGTGGTGCATTCTCTCCTATGTTCCTCAGGACATCAACCTCTATTGATTATATTTTTCTAATGTCAGTAGATCTTAAAAGATCAGCCATGTTGGCAATCTTGAGATGTCTGAAAAAAAATAGTATATGATAATGAAGTACTATGTCCATGTTCACAAATATCTCCAATTCTCTTTCAAGGTCTATCTGGGATTTGTGTAACTAACAGTGGTTCCTTTTGCTGAGATTTATTTTTCTGGCAACATTGTTAGACAACCTCCTCATTTGCATGGCAGAAATATGGCAACATCTTTTTCCTGCTGTGTCCTCATGATGTTGCCTTCATTTCATTCTCAGTCCATGAGTGAGACAGGCTTAAGCCATCCTTAGCTGTACAGAATTAGTGTTTTCTCTCTTATTCCAGCACCTTCCAAGGGCAGTGTGAAGTTGTAAAGCTTGTTGGGCTTTGTCACTATTTACCTTGGAGGGGAGTCAGATGACTGCAGCGCTAGCAAGAGAATCAGGATAGGGATGGGCAATAGGGATAGCAAATTTCATGCTGGTAATTACTTTCTTGCTCTCTGAGAGGAAGGGTTGGGTAGTGCTATAAATTATAATGGGTAGGGCACTTACTCTGCTACAAATGTTTTAAAATTTTAACTCAGCAATCATATGAAATAGTTAGGCACATTCTCTACATTTAGTGATGCCTAAGTTAGTTTCGTGAAGTTTTCTTTCCCCCAATCTTCTTGTGGCATTGTAGCTAGAATAACAATTCCGACACTGTAGGCAACTAACCTCTGTGATACTTTGTGCCTTCCTTCCTCTGCAAAGAATATGGTTAAGTGCAGTTGGCATACTGCATGCATGTAGTAATCAATCACATTTTGATAAAGTGCAATATTGTGTGTAGTTCTGGGTCAGAAGGTGGTGGTTTGTTTGACAAAATCAATAAATAGTTTTTGAGGTACATGAGACTGATTGGGAAGTTGAATTGATTCTGGGTCAGAACATTTTAGAGGGTAGTAGGGCAAAGTATCTGTTACTACAGGTGTTTTGTCTGAATGATACTCAGCATGAGGATTTTATATCATCATATGGAAAAGTCACTCTTCATCTCATTAATATTCAACCCAACTCTTGACAGATTATGCAGAAGAATGAATAGCTTTGTGTCTATGTTGTTGTTGTTGTTTATTCGTTCAGTCGTTTCCGACTCTTCGTGACTTCATGGACCAGTCCACGCCAGAGCTTTCTGTCGGCCGTCACCATCCCCAGCTCCCCAATGGTTGAGTCCGTCACCTCCAGAATACCATCCATCCATCTTTCCCTTGGTTGGCCCCTCTTCCTTTTGCCTTCCACTTTCCCTAGCATCAGCTTCTTCTCCAGGGTATCCTGTCTTCTCATTATGTGGCCAAAGTACTTCAGTTTTGCCTTTAAGATCATTTATTTGTGTCTATATGTGGGTAAAAGGCTTTCACTGCATTAAAAACTTTAAGAATTGTTCATATTGTTTCAAGACATTCTTCCTCATTTTGGGTATACCAAATTCTTGATTCGCTCTCCCCCATGATCTTGAAGCAATATACAGTACCTATTCCATAGCTGCTAGCACAGGCCCTTACAACCACATATAGATTTACATCACAGAATGCCAACATTGGGCTTTGACCCACTGTGCTTGATAACTTTGTTTCACGTATGCCAAGTGGTATACTAGTAAAAGGACTCCAGGACATCTGCCAATTGTGGTGCATATCTTCCAAGGTTTTGCTCCATGTCCCCAAATCTACTTAGTTAGCTTATGGAGTCTAAAGGGTTAATCTATTTGGATTGGGCTCACTGCATATTCATTTATTCATGGCCAAGATAGAAGTGTTTTTTCAGGCACAGGAGATATTTACTTTTATATAGTTTTAGAGCCACAGTTTTTCACAGCTGCTAGAGCTTTACCCAGTTTCTGATCATGCTTGTCTTTTGAAATGTCAGAAAGCAAAATGTCATCTGTGAACATAGTCCCCACTCCCAGGTGTCACAGAAGTGCAGTAATTTCCTTTTGGAACAATTTGGGAAGTTCCCAAAGTAAAACTGTCAGATGGTGTGATTGCCATAGTTAATTTGGCACAATTTTGGCCTAATTTAATCTGTGAAAATCTATTGAAAATCCAAGCAATGAGGTTACTTGACCACCTGTAAGTCCCAGAAGAATGTTATTTACAGTTAGCATGGCTGCATTTCTGTTTTCACAGGTTTGCTCAGCTCTTTAATGTTTACTTTAGGTGAGCTGTCTCTTGGGCGCCAGTATCATTGAAGTGCATCTGTTGGTTGAGTGTTCTTTTTAAACCCTCCCCATTGGAACATTCTCTATAGTTCCGCTTTTAGTTTGGGGAATAGTGAGACTGATAATGTTCTAGTAGGACTGGAACTGGAACAGCTCTTTCTTAAGTCCGTGTTTCTACTGGAAGAATCTTTAAGGTTGCCATTTCTATAATAGGCTTCATGGAGATTTCTCCCACATGACATACTAAAGCCTTCGCCACAGATACTTCTCAGCCCCAAAGACTATTTATTTGATCAAGAGGCACATATACATTAAGCTCATATTCCTCTGCACTGGGTATCGGGATAAGGTGTCTTAGGATGTATATACAGTATTCTTGCTGCCAGAGCTTGCAGCAAGGAGATGTAGTAATCTGTTGGAGATGAAGTAGGCTGTAGAAACTTCTGTAGAAAGGTCTGAGATCAGGGTTTCATCAGTTCCCCTGTTCCTTTTAAAGCACACTGTGTAATCACTGATTTGCAAAGAAATTTCTTAGGATTTGGCCAAACCTGCAAGGTATTCAATTGGTCCCCAAATACATACTTATTGCTATCACCATGTTTTTCAACATTTCTCACTTCTCAAAGTGACTCATTTTCTTACATTTGTGGCATACAAGGTTATAACAAGCTACCCTGCTCTCTCTGGATGCCTTTTCCCACAGCAAAGGCACATAGAGTCCTTCAGATATATGTGCAAATTGTTTTGACGGAGGAGAAAAGCTGGCCTGGTCTACTTGTCTGCCAGATTCTCCCTCTATAAGACTTCTTTGCATGACAATCCATTAAGGTTTCTTGTCCTGTGATCTTGGCTGTTGATGAATTTCTTATCATCTGACTTTTCTAAGATTAAAGCAATTTTCACTACTTGCTTTTGGAATAAAGCCAAAATGTCTAGAATCTCTCTGCTCCCATTTATTGGGCCCCCCAAATCACAATCTGCTTTCTCACGAAGCAATATTAAATAGATCCTAGCAGATTTCCCGAACTAAAGTGTCTTTTGGCACAAACGTAATAAACATGAATTTGAGTAAACTCCGGGAGACAGTGGAGGACAGAAAGGCCTGGCGTGCTATGGTCCATGAGGTCACAAAGAGTCGGACACGACTAAACGACTGAACAACAACAACAAAAAGCCCATCAGGTTTCCCTCAAGGACAAAATATTTATCAAATTTTCTCAAAAGGAGAAAATCATCCTTATCTTTAGCAGCAGCAGCAGCAGCAAAAGTAAAGGATTTATACTTTTTCTCTGCCAATGGCTGCATGGCATAAATGAGGGCACGCACCTGAATTTCTTCTGCGTGCGATTTCAGTAGGAGAAAGATACCTGTTTCCAATCAGAACATCTCAGAAGGGTATTAAAATCAAAGGCCTCTGGTTGGGAAACTTCTCAAATTGCAGGATTTCAGATCAGAGTTCTACTCATCTCAGGAACCTCTAAAGCTGAAAGATAGTTTAGATTTCTGACATCATAGTAGTTCTTTATAAAATGGCCCAAGGCTCTCAGCTAAACCATAATAACTTAGTTTATTTCCTGTAACTAAATATATAAGTGCTTATAAGTCCTGAATATGTTTTTGTTACTGAAAACAGCACTCCATGGCTAACTTCTATTTTTTTTTTCTGGGATTGTGCTTGACATATAAGACATTGGCTTCTCTTTCTGCTATTCACTAATTGGGAACACCTTTCACTCTGTTAACCAGCTTGAAGACTGCCTATCCCTGCTGCCCTCAGAAATGATTGCTTGAGGGTTGTGAGCATTGAAATAAGAATGAGCTACCAAGTTTGATCAATTTCAGAAGCAGCATATCCCAACACCATCCAGGTGTTGGGAGCCGGCCATCAGCGGAAAGCAATCAGAACTCACTGTTACTTTGTTGTTACTGGAAATCAAGATTTTTTTTCTGCAGAAATTAAGATAACAATCATTTAGTCCAAGAATAGTGTAGCTCAGCAAAGTTTTCCTTCTTTTCTTTGGTCTACCACTGTTATTCATAGTACTAAATTTTCAAAGGTATTTTTTATAATGTGAAAAGCTGTTCAAATGAATTGTAGAGACAATGTCCCAATATGGGTACAGTATCACATCCTCTTAACAGCGATTATTTAAAGCAGTGCCTAGCATTACTGAAAGTCTATTACAGATTTAAATTCACTGATGAGGAGACAATAAAAAAATCATATTTTAATGGCAGAGATTTTGTTTTACAGTCTGCCTTCTAGAAAGAACCTTTTAATGTCAGTGGTTAATGAAAATACTGGTCACCTTTGACTGAGTTAAAATGATGTCATGACCTGGCAATTTCTATTCAGTGCTGACATACCTGTGTTGAGCACAGCTCACAATTGCCTTCATGTAAATATAATAGGACTATTCTCTTTTTTTGGTGGTATTTTTGCTCTCTTAAGAACGGCAGATCAGAAAAAAAAAAGCTGTGAAAAGCGTCAGAGGTCCATAAAAAGCTGGGAAACCTATATATTTTTTCCATTTATTTTTTAAAATGCAAATTACACTCGTTAGTCAAAAAAGGTCACCTTTTGTGAAAAATACATTCATAATTAACAAATGACTCTAAGAAAAAAAATGAGAGAGACATTTGGATTGTTAACACTTGCCTTCTGAATATTTGGATTTATAACAACAACCAAAAGCCCGGTCTAGAAAAATAACATACTTCGTTGGATTTTGAAGAGGATACAGCTGTATAATTCAACAGTATTGAAATATTCTCACACTACTGTGCTCTTAAACTTTTTCCATAGTAGATGTGTCAATTCTTTCATTGTTGTAGTAATTCTTTTGGAATGATACTGATTTTGCTGCACAAGAACTAATACAAATGCCTGATACCATGTCTGTACATGTGTGTAATGTATACATGCGTGTGTGCATGTATGTCTGTATACTGGACAGTATTTTATTTAAATTTAGAATTCTCATTGCCTTAGAATTCTCTGGTTTTACTCAGGATGTACTTTCTAGCCTCCTCCTGGATCAACAGGCCTCATCCAAACACAGAAACCTGTTTTGCTTCCTGCCATCTGCTCTGCTACTTACACCACCATCTACAGTTACTGTGCTATACTCCAAAAAATAGCTGATGCTCAAAATCATGTTTTTGATAAACAAGTCTAGAGTCATGTATAGTTGGTTATAGGCCTGCAAAACTTTCCACACTATTTATGGAGGCTCTTGATACTGTACATGGAGACAAACATGCCTGCAGGCCCAATAATGCATAAATGTATAGAAGATACGGGAATGTTCCACCTTCTTATTATTCATCTATGTCCCATACTGGATGCATTTGCCTCTCCCAAACAGTGGATGTATATAAACTTAGAATATCAATATGATTTTTATTATGTTAAGTAACAGGAAAATGACTGTTTCCTTAACTGTATCAGTGTAAGCATCAGATGTAGAGGTAGGGGAAAGCTTTAATCTAGAATGTGGCACAAAGCAGGAATTGTTCAAATGCAATCAGTTTGTATCCAATAATTCTAAACTGAAAGAATCACAATGTTTGCTTATGAGGAGTGACAGCAAGCAAGAGTTCATTAGTCCGCAGCATGTATGATGTATGCTTTTGTTTGTTTGTTTATTTATTATAAATTGTAAGGTCCCCTTTGAGTAGAATTGAACTGCTGGTGACTTCACTGATGTGTCTGTGTAGTTTTCTTGACAACAACGCAGAATTGGTTTCCCATTGCCTTCTTCCAGATACATGTTTATATCAAGGACAAAATTATGCACCCAATTATAGTTTTAAAAGAATTAGGTTATATAGTGTTCAATAAGAGTGAACTAGTGTATAGATTATGTAACGGATCCCCTTAGTAAGAATTTGAGATACAGGACCGTCAGCATTTTAAGACATCTAAACTTCTTTTCTAGAATCTACAAATTTACTCTTAAAAATACTCTGTCCTTCTATTTTATCAGGTGTAGAATGTGAGAGATCATTTAATCAAGCCTGCTGCTTTGCTGATCTGAATGCAAACCAATATATTTGTCATGACTTTATACTACTTACTGCAGAGCTATTCCATTTCCTCACTGATATTAAGGATAAACAATGTAAAAAAGAAGGTTAGGGAGACAATCCATACATCATACTCCAGACTAATTCCACTGGCAATAAGTGAATTTCAGGTCTACAAGAGATGTGGCTCTTGATCCTGACCAAAAACAATGAAATGGCAAACAAGCATTAAGACAGAGAGCATCTTCAGAAGCTGTAACTAGAGTGACAGTCCATATAATATCATACCACCACTGGTGTTGATATAACTAGGCAGTGGCTTAGTTATAAGCTATATATTTTTGGGAATTTTCAAGTACTAGCCACTATTTTATATGTATTTCATTACTGTACTATATGTTGATACTGTGTTCCACTCATATCGCTGTTATTGATGTGACCTTTATTGCTGGAACCAATAAGTGTTTGTTTCTGTTAAAAATATCTGTTCTGTTGTCATACAGGTGGCATCTCTGCAAAGACACTGGCATGTATCTTGGTGGTGGCAATGGGTAAAAGATGGACTGTCTTATTTCTAGGGGAATTTGCACTGAGAGTTACAACACAGGATGGTGGATATATAGGCCATATAGAATTGAAACATTTGGCAAGTGCAGACAAAAGTTGTTTGAAGAAGCTGTAGTGGGCTAAGAAGAACCTCACCCATCAAGTGCCTAAGGCTAACGTATTTGTAGGTTTTAAATAAAGAAATGAGGGCAATTCAAGTTCCAAACCAAAAAAAAAAAAAGCCTGAGCAATATAACTCTTCCCAAAGAAAAGCCACTGCAGTAGTTGAATATACAGCTCAAATTCAGAATACAGACGCTTCTAGGAGTCAAGAGTATTTCATAAAGACATTGACCTACTAGTAAAGTTTCCAAAGGCATCTTGTTGCCAACTACATAACAGCACAGTTTTTTTCAGCCACAAAAATACAGGAAGATTAGATACACATTCTAACACACAACAGTTTTCCCAGTACCACAAAAAATGTTTTCAAAATTCTCACCAATGCAACTACTCCCACCCCAACTTAAAAACAAAAAAGAACAAAATCCAGAAAGATCTTATATGCTGCAGGTTTTCAATTTTTTTTTTTTAAAAAAGCTCACTTACATAAGGTTTTCAACTGGAATTAGTTATAAAAGAGTAAACATTGTTAATACTGATGCAGTTGGCCTCTGTTGATAGAAATAAGCAGATATCTCTGTTATTAGTAAAAGACATAGGCTAGAATCATTTATAAAAGCACCTAGAGTGCGTTCACTAAAACAGTGGGGTTAAGGAGCATTGAGTTTGCACTTTCTTTAGTTATTGTTTAGTAAAAGTTCCTTTTCCTGGCATTTCCCAACTCCCAAAGTGTCCAGTTCTTTTAGAATTCATTGAAGAAATTTGCATCCAGATATTCTGGAAGCTTAGTCATAAAGCACTTTTTTTTCTGACAGGAGATGGTTTTTTTTATATACAGTCATCTCCGGAATGCTGGGAGAAGAGTCTATTACCTGACACAGCTTTAGAATTTTTTTTTTTTTTAGAATGAACAGTATGGTTGATCCTAAAGGAAGTGATTTCAGAGAGTTCACATCGAAGTTCTCAGTGTCTGACTTAGGATGGGTTAAGGCAAGCATATACTAAACAGCCTTTAGGGCAAACAACTTCCTGTCTATTGACTTCGGTTTCAAGGTCATCTAAATATCTTTAATCTGTATGGACTAAGAAGACATGGCTCCAGACAGAGTACAAAAGAGCCTCAAATAGCTAAAACAGATGAGATTGTTTCATAAATCAGAGGCAAGTGCAAAGAGGGCAGAAGGTAGACAGTGGCCAGGAGATGGCACCACTGCTTCTTTTTTTGAACCTTCTGCATAGGAACTTGGAAAATCACAGTTGGGAGGGACTGGATCTTGTGCATTTCTGTCAGTACTTGCTAGGCAGAACGGCCCTTGTCTATGAGTGTTCTATTATATATTGAAACAGAAAAGTTAGGACTTCCTTCATTCTTCTGCAACCTGCAGGAGGCTGTGCAAGAAGTAGTTCTTTGTCCAGTCCTTCATCCCCAGGACAGATTTAGCTTTTCTCTATTTAGACCTAGAAAGAAAGAGAAAAAGAAGATAAAGAAATCTTGTCACAAAAATAGTTTATTCCTCCACAGTTTCCTTGGAACAGCATCGTGAGCCTGGTTCATGGTTCTTCTCCAAAATTATCTAGTCCATTTTTGCATCTACTAGAAAGCTTGTGTTTAAATTACAGTTAAGCACAGTACTGAAGCAAAATGCAATCACCATTTAAGATCACGGAATATCACAACAATTCTAAGTTAATTGAAAGAGTCACCAATTATTTTGGTTTGACCCTGGAAATCCAGTTGCCTTTTACATGTGAATAACACCTGATATTCTTGATAGCGTATCACTGTATATCATTGTATATGTTATTCACCTTAATATTTTCCTACGAGTAGCACCAATAGGAACAATCCGATACCTGAAAAGATGGGAGAGGGTGCATGAGACTGTGGTCCCTTTCCGTTTCAAGCTTCTATTTAATAGTTGATTGTCTTTTCTAGAGACATATCCCTGTTAAAGGGAGAGGGAATGATAAGAGTGAAGAATTTCTCTAAATCCAGTGTTTCTTCCCAATTTGCAACTCCTAGCAGTCCCAGTCCATAGGAGCAATGGTGAAAGCAGCTGGGAGTTCTACTTCGGCACGATTTAGATAGCCCTAGATTCCTGACCCCATCTTATAATCAGTGCGTAGCCGTTAGAATTGTCTCAGGTTCCTTCGTGTTATCCTGGCACTGTGAGTGATAAGGTGACAGTCTGTTGGCTATTTCTCAATGGAATACCTGGCATTTATTCTGGGTTTTAGGGACACTGGATTATAAGCAAAGCAATGACACTCTAAGCTTGCTCTTCTAGCTTAGAGAAGAAGCACAGCAAAATGCAGACAGGGAAATGTGATAGCAAAATGCATTAGGGTGGTACAGCCTTTACAGGTGAAGTCATTGGGAGTCGGGCAGCATACAAGTTTTTTTTATTTATATATATATATATATATATATATATATATATATATTCATTCATTCATTCATTCATTCATTCATTCATTCATTCATTGATCACAAATGATGGAATCAATGTAAAATGTCTTTTCTTTCTTTCAGAAAAGAAATATCTTTTCTGTCAACCCAAGTGTCCCTCTCCTTCAGTGATTTCCTAGATTCATATAGTATGTTTGCTATCACCAACTCGAAAATTATTTGGGACTAATTTTTAATGTGTTGAATACAAAACTAACTACTGAGGTTCAATTACATTTGCCAAACAAGGCCAAAGTTTTGCTTTCTTGTTGACATGCCAAAGCCTCACAGCATATAATCACTGCAGAATTCCATGTTATTTATATACCAGGCTATATTCAGGCTGGTTATTTATCATAAATCAGGATATACAGAATTTTGCTTGACATTTGCTTGATTGTGTCAACTGAGGGAGAAGCCTCAGCTTCCTAAGAAATGAAAACAATTTCCAAGCAGTTCTGGTTCTTCCCTGCCCTTCCCCTTCCCCTTCCCCTTCCCCTTCCCCTTCCCCTACTCTTTCTCTTCTCCCTTAGTAGATGATTGGGAGAAGGAAGAAATGACATACTGTACTTGTAGAGGTTTTACTAACAATTTGAGGCAAATCATCTGTATTGCAGAGCTTTCCAAACTTTTCATGTTGGTGACACACTTTTTAGACATGCATCATTTCGCGACACACTCTTACAGCAGGGCACAAGGCAGGCGCTAGGACCTGCGCGGAATCCTGGCAGGGCTCGGAGGCAGCAGCAGCAGCGACACACCCAGACACTACAGTTGACACACTAACGTGTCCCGACACACAGTTTGGAAAGCTATGCTGTATTGTCTTTTTGGATCACTAGAATGGGAGGTGAGCCACCTACATTACTCCCTAACAGTGATATTGTTTAGGCTGGGTCATTAAGCACAGATGGCCAAGCCGCTAAGATCGTTCCCAGCCTCAGCAGGTTTTGTCCTGCCTTGCCTCATATTCACCTTGCATCCTCTAGAGACCTTCTGGAGGACTGAAGTACTGGACAGGACTACTACCACTTTGTTTTGCAGTGCCCCAAAACTAGTAAAAGGGAGAAATAAAAGAGGCAAGTGATCCTGCCTAGTATCAGAAGGATTATAGATTGTGTGTGGGGTCAGGTGGCTGGGAAGTAAGTCTGTCAAGAAAAGGTACAGTGTGGGGGGCCAGAACCTGGGAATGCAGTGCCCAGGAACATGTAGTCCTCTTTTTCACCATCTGAAATGTTGACAAATGTACAGGATTAACAGAACCTGGCTACCCAAAGACACATACCATGTGAAACATGATACCATCTCTTGGTTTTCCTGACTCTGGGATTATTTCTTCTACTAAACTGCTAGTACACAGCCATCTCTCATCTATTTTATATCAAACTCCTAAGTTTTTGAGAAAAACAGCAACAAGGCAGATACGGATAAATAGATAGGAGACAGAGAATTTTGGTTAGAAAATGTACTGCAACAAAGAGGCCCAGGGGGATGTTGCATTCATTGCTAAGTTTGTGATAAACCATGGTTTGTATTATCATTTTCTTAATCCTGGTTTGCTGAATAACAGGCATCAGGATTCACATTACAGTAACCCAAAAATGATGCTCTACAGCTGCAGTGGCTTAGTTCACACATTGCGCTAAGCCAAAACCATAAATCATATGGTGTGAATCCATCTATTTTGGAAAAGGACATGGAATAACTCCCTTGACTATTTCAGAAAATAGGGACTGTGGTGGGATGAGGTGGGTGAGATGGTTTATTTGAGTGCTGTGGTATGTAGAAAATCTCAGTGTATCAGAGCACTTAAACTACAAAGCTTCCTGTTTATCAGAGGCAAATTTGCTTTTGGGAGGTGGGGATGGTGGTGTCTCATCTATATCCTGAAGTTCTGCAGAGGGTTGAGCTACCTGCTTCTTCTCAGTGCAACTTGCCAGACTATGACAATCTGTCTTCTGTTGCTTTACTAGAAATACATATGCTGAAATTACCCACATGTCAATGAGAAAGCAGTTTAAAAATGAAACAAAGCAGTTTGAAACGTTCTTCCTGTGCTCCCTTGTTCTCTGCTATAAGTTTCATAATTTATGATGGCCCCTTTTGCCCTACAGCTTCAGGTTTTTCTCAGCTAGGCTTACTAAGCTCTGTCAATACAAAGAGCTACTCTCAAAGCAGAGAACATAAAAAGAATGGAATAATATCTCAGCTAGGAGGCTCCATATGTTGATGGCAAAGTGTACTACCTGAAACAAGAAATAGGATTAGAATTGCTCTAAGAACCAAGAAGCCAGAAACGATGACTGCAAAAATTATAGTTTTGTAAGTATATAACATTTCAGCAACAACAACAACAACAATGGGGGAGGGTGTGTGTGTGTGTGAAACATTTTTCTGGGCACATGCAATTGAAAAACTTTTTGTTAAAGTCACAGTGTTTCCCAACCACAACCATAATTATAAGACCACGTGCTGCTATTAGCGGCTTTCATGGCTACCAACACAGAAACTGCTGAAAACAGTAAAAAAAAAATCACATATAGTACTTGAATGAGTATCTTTATTACTGTCTTTGACCAGCCTCTACAATAAAAGAAAATAGTTTAATCTAACAATTCATTGTCAGGAAAAAGAAAACAATAAAAGAGTGAAACAATATGTCTAATTAAAAGATTTGCGGAATTGTATAACTTGATAAAAAATATTTGGCCACCTGGTATGTGAGTGTAGAGCCAGCATCCCTTAAAAAGAAATAAACATAAAATCTGTCAGTATGACCCTCAAATTTAGAGAAGATTGGGGAGATCAGAGCACATCTTGGGGCATCATAAAAAGGACACCGTATGAGGACATGGGCAAGAGTTTCTACCTCCCTGAATCCACAAGGGCAAAGTCTCTGTGAATAAGGAGTCCCATGAAATCTTCCTGCCAGCAGTGCTGAAAGGAGGGCATCACAGCGGGCTCTGGAAAAGGCCCATCTATATTTGCTCAAGGACAGATTGGATAGATATCCTGCAGTAGAGGGTTTACGGCTATCTAGAATTTAACGATAGAATTCAGGAGCACTGGTAATATCATTTTGGCAATCAATGTCCCTAATTCTTTCTTTTACTATCGATTTGGCTTTCTCCAGGGTTAATTGGCCTAAATATTCAAGAGAAAGGCCAAGACTGCAAAGTTATTTTGTACAGGTTCGATGCCAATGAGATTGGTAGCTGTCTGACAGCTGCAGAGGTATCAGGCCTGTAGGGTCGAACATGATTTTGAGTCCTGAAGTTAGAATCCTGATCCAGGCCTGAGCCTTAATACTTGGCACGTTAGCTTCAAGCCTCAAAACTGCCTTGGGGGTGCATTTTGGGGTACCAAACAAAGACCTAAGGAAATTTGATTGGATGGTTTCATAAGCCCTTAGGTTTGTATATGGGCCAAGTTGTATCCCATATACAGTAGTAGTTGGGCAACTGTTTTGGCCAAGAACAATCTAATTGCTGCTGGGATGTAATTTGCACCCTGTTGCCTGTAAAATTGTATTAATGCCTGTGAGCTCTTTTGTGCAGTAGAAGTGGCATAATTTACTTGGGCTGTTAATTTCCTAGAGGCCTGAAATACTATGCCCAGGTATTTAAAACATTTAACTTGTTCTAATTCATGGGAGCCAATTGTCCACTGTTAGTACTTAATTGTTTGAAAGCAGCTTATTCTACAGGCAGACCAATTCCATGCTAGCGTTGCATATTGCAAGGAATTCCATGCACCTAAAGTCTGGGATTCCCTGGCTGATTAACATGGCCTCTTAGGGTGTAACTGATGCCTTCTCTGCACATGTCCGCTAGCACTGCCGTCAGATAAGGGTAAGTGAGAGAGTTCCCCTGCAATCTTTTGAAACTTCAGCAGCCTTGAACCTTTCAGTGTCACTGCTCTGATATTAGAGAAGGCAGGGCACAAAGAGATGGTCATGACAGGCTTTAGATATCCTCACTCTCCTTCCTGCTAGGCCTTCTAATTGCCCTGGATCTAACACAGATATAATAGTGTACAGACATGAAGATTATATTTATAGCTGAGTATTGATTTCTTTCGGTTGCCATTTTTGGTCTTGTGGGGGGTTTTTGGAGGAGGGGAATTTTAGCATGTTGTGAATATTTTAATTTTGCGATATATATGGGTTTTGTTTTTGATGATCTGATATATTTAATTTGATCTGATTAGTTCTTATAGGAATAGCCATCTTGCATTGGCATTAGTTCTTATAGGAATAGCCATCTTGCATTGGCATCTTATCAGATACATACAATAATAAATATTCAAGATATAAAATCTACACAAATGCCTAAACACAGAAATGTAGTTTCCAAAATACCTGGCAAGCTGCTTTTCTAATACAGACTACCTAGCTTAGTATTTCTGTCACTTCCTGGCAAGAAGCTGTTCAAGGTTTCCATCATGGGTCTTCCCTAGCCCTCCCTGAAGATTGAACGTGGGACTTTACAGATGCAAAGTATGTGCTGTACCATGAAGCTATGGTATTTCTCTTCCTGCTGCCTTCAATAAAGCTGACTCAGTCCCCGAATCTAGAGATTTTTGCATTGTCAGAACCACAAAATATTATCCCCTTGCATATGAATGTATATGCATATGTTCCCCAACCACTATATGGACAAGCAGAACTCAACAGTAGGAGCAGGGAATGGAGAACACTTCATACAATGTAGTAAGAAGGCTGTCCGTAAGGAAGACCAGTTTATTTCAGTAGAATGTCTACATTAGTGTGCTGGAGATCACAAACATTTTTTTAAAGTCTTCATGTTGAACCAGATTTGAACTAATGGCAATCAAAGTTTGACTGGCCTAACAAGTCTGTCACATTATATTCTACATTTCAGTGCCTTTATGCCAAGCATTACACAGGACAAAATGTTGCATACTAGAAAAGTAACAATTCATTATGAATACATTGCAAACAAACATTATTCAGGTATCACCATCTTTTAATTTTTTTTAGTATGTCTCCAACAGTCCACTGAAAAACACGAGTGTAGATACTCACATATACATGGGTTGTAGCTGTAAATGCGATGTCTTCTGTGGGCCTTGATAGCCGTAAGAGTCAAATCCACCTATGAAATCAACTGAAAAAGGAAGGTATTGCTTTCATTGTTGACATTATTCTTAGAAGGGCTAAGTATCATGACTTAAAAACAGCCTTCCACAAAGACTTGGCCAGCTCCTTCTCTTCCTGTCTTCAGGAAAGTGCCAGCCACAGATTTATTAGTATATATCTGTATATTAAAAGGGATTATACATTGCTTGGACAAGCAGTCCACCTAAGTGGTATATATCAATTGCACATTGGTTGAAGCTGCAAATACTGCAAAACCATTCATCTTCAGCTTCCAAATGTTTTAGCTAGCTGTGATTATAGGGTTAGGGTTAGGGTTATAGGTGTGATACATCTGCTGCCACGCTGTGATTCTCTGAGAAAGAGATGCAAGGTGGCCGATGCTTTTGAAAAAAAGGCTTCAGCATGGGAGGGAGGGAGAGATGTGAAGAGAAAGAGAGAAAGAAAACAATCATGATTGTATTGATCCATGGGGGGAAAATCCAAAATCCACAGTGAGATGATGTACTTATTAGCACCAGCAAAAAATGACATAAAAAGCATGTTGGTTTTGAGTTCTCCAAAACTTTTAATCAGGCAAGATGTTATCAAAAAATAGGGGATAGGGAAAACCAAAACCAAAAACAAACAAATAAATAAATTCATACATTAAACTAGATATTTAGACTATAAGGTCAGTAGAATGAAGTCAGTCCCAAAATGGAGGCCCAAGTTAACTTTATTGATATCACATTATAACAATTATTAACAATTGATTTGTATAAAATAATTGTTATTTTTCTCAGTTCTGAAAACAAATACATTTAATTCAGTCTATCTCCTATCACGGATGCCTTGGCCTGGCATTAAGAAATCTGTACTGTATGTGCTGATTAGTATTAAAGACTGTGTAGACTGAATATAGGGAACCTATGGTCCTTCAGATGTGGCTGAACTTCAATTCCCAGAACTCTTGCATGTTGGCCAAATGGTCTAAAGTCGTAAAGAACTGACAGCCCAACTTGTGAAGGAGATTTCCATTCTTAAGGGGACATGTCTAATCTATTATTTTCTTTGACCCAGCACAAGAAGTAAACACATTTAGTACAGTAAATATATGGGTAACCCTGTTAAATTGCAATTTTATGTCACAAATTGTTTTAATATTTATTGTAACAATAAAATCTATATTATGCTAAGTTTGTACTACAGTGCACACATGCACACAAATCACTTCCCTTAGCTTGACCTGGTCTTCCTTTCAGGCAGTTGCTTTGGGTGACCCTGAATACTATAGTTCCAAAAGATCGTGCATTTCCAGGTCTGATGGCCCTGAATAGCAGAGGGCCACAGAATTGTGCCCAATATCTGGAAAACCATACTACGGTACCATATTTTTCAGTGCTGTTGTAAGTTCGAATGGTTGCTAAATGGCAGTTGCTAACCAAGGTCTTAGTAGGAGTGTGAACATCTTTCCAAAGAGGTATTTTGAAACATGTAAGTAATTCAGCCTCTGCTTGAATTACTAAAGCAGCCACTTCTTTTTCCAGGCTTGCGCAGTTGCTCCTGAGGCTGCTTCCTGCTGTCTCTGCATGGCTGTGTGACAAAGTAAAAGGACTGTGTATGCCCACACATGGATACCTGCAGAGACAGCTGTGAACAGCTTTTGAAACAGCCACATGAGTCTGGAAAAAGACATAGCTGGTTTAATGATTCAAAGACAGATGCTTTGCTTGTGCTGCTGTACTTTGCGAAGCATCCCATTCAAATGCTTTGCAAAGACCTAATATTTAGGGTGCTCAGAATGGAGAGGTGCATGGGTGGCACCAAGGCTTTTTTCATCACTGGTGTGCAAACGCTTCCCGACTGTTGAAAGGAAGAAATTGCCCTTTCTGAATAGCAGCCTGATCCCTGGTGATTTTCACAGGCCAGAGTTTTTGGACAAGAGAAGATGGAAAAGAAATAGCCAGCTCAGAGCTGCTGTTATGTCTCTGAACCTCTTGGATGAGAACAGCAGGAAGCCTCTGGGTCTTGTAACAACAAAGAAATTGTAATTTTTCTCCCTGCACCGCTTGCTTTGCAATCCAGAACAGCAAGAGACAATGCAAAAAGGGCAGAAGGGCAGTTTAAAAATCTACACTTTATGGGCAAAACTGAAAAAACAAAGAACACCAGCCACTGCGATGAAGAGCCTGCAGTGATATTAGGGAGGCCAGAAGAAAAGGAATTGCCCTCTCCCTGCCTGCACTGGTGTGGACAGAGCACAGCCCGATGGATATACAAACCAAGTGCTACATCAGTCATTGTGTGGAAAATCTATTGCAATTCCATTTGTAGGATCCAGGGGAAAAGCAATGAGTGAGGAGCTCCAGGATTTTGAAGCCTGGATTGATTCATGATGTGAGGTTCTAGGGCAGTGCTTTCCAAACTGCCGCCATTGGCAACACACTAGTGGCGGTGGCGTGGGGGCGTGCACGGCGGCGGGGGCATGCACGGCGGCGGGGGCGTGCACGGCGGCGGCGCGGGGTGTGTATGTGGCAGCAGCGGCAGCAGCGGTAGCCTCGTGTTTTCCGCTAAAACGCGGAAGTGCTGATGGCGCGCCACTGCTGTCGTCGCTGCCGCCGCTGCCACCACTGCCATACACACCGCCACCGCGTGCGCCCCCATGCCACTGCCATGCACGCCCCCACCACCGTGCACGCCCCCGCCGCTTCCGGGTTGTGTTGTGACACACTAAACTGTGTGTTGTGACACACTAAAGTGTTGCGACACACAGTTTGGAAAGCTATGTTCTAGGGTATCTTGGTGCTAGTGACTCATGCCCTCAGAGACTATGGACATTGATTGAGCCAGAGTAATAAAATAAATAAATGACTTTACAATCCTTCACTGTGCAGCACTGGGTAATATCCGGCCTTGCCTTGTCAATACAGAATCCACCTATCCAGTTTAGACATCTAAGTTCACTTCAGACATCTACCTTGTGAGATTCAGAGTGCTAATATTAATTAATTGTTTTGCTTTTATAATATTATATTTTGACTTCGTTGTAGACCACCCAGAGTATGTATGGATTGGGTGGCTTATGAAGGAAGGGAGGGAGGAAGGGAGAAAAACAGATCAGATTTGTGAAGAAGTGTATCCCTGGCTGAATTAGCTGCTCTATTTTCCATCTTCCTTTAGTCTAAAAGAAAGTTCTCCCCATTTGCATCTAGTTCAATAAACTAATAACCCTGCTGGTGTCACTGAGGGCCCTGGAAACTTTCTTACTCTCGGATTCAGATAAAGGGAATAATGGTCAGTTCCTTCTGTATCTAAATCATGCAACCATCGGTCTATATCACTTCCATGATAATACCTGATGGCTTCAAAGTGTCTTATAAATCCAAATAGTGCAAACCATTTTTGTGCCTAATACAGCTGCTCCTATTCATTTTCAGAATCCCCTCACATGTTTACTCAATGAAAAGATTTACATTCACTTTGGCCATTAAAGAAATAATATCCTGTGGTAATAGCTGCTGGACCAAAACAAAAAAACAAAAGCCAGGCAGTAAAAGTTGTAGGTCATGTTGTTTCAGAACTTTCTTTTATGTAACATTCTGCTATTCCCTTTATATCTATGGACATCTTTGGAAAAGTTAATTTTTTCCCCCTACAAGAAATGGAACCTGCCCCAGACAGTTGGAATGCTGATGATAATTGTATAGTTGTGAGACAGCAGAGTGCCAGATGAGGAAAGCAGATAGGCAAATAGGAGGAACACAGCATGGGATTAAGAAGCACTATTGTCTTTCTCTAACAAGAAACAACATGGTAGAAAATATTTCTGTAAGTGGTCAGTAGACTAGCTTCATGCATTATATGTTCCTCATAGGAGCTGCCTCCAGGAAATATGTCCAGGTGACATACCGAAATAGATTGTATATACTGGTTTAAATGCATGAGGGCCACAGGTTGTGTTACATGCACTGTGCTACAGTCAGCCTCTCAGCCACATGACATTTCTGTAATTAGCTGACGGATGTGGAAATTGAAATACAAACAGTGTATCATAGAGTGTGGTGTCCGATGACCTTTCTTTGATGCCCGTGTGGGGAAAAACATAAGAACTGGTCCTAAATATCTACCTCTGTACAATAGTATGGTTACTTAAAGACTTAAATATTTATAAATGTAGAGGCACAGATGTACAGTAAAGATCATTATGGGAATAACCCGATAACTGAGTTTACAGTACAACTTAGATATGCTTAACAGACTGTGACTGAATGTAATTTCATCTAATTTGTCTGTAGAAAGTTTGGATCAATACAGGGCAAATAAAATGGCATCTGTATCAAAAGGAAAATGCTCATCCGTAGTTCTTTCCCCCCCCCCTTCCTCTTCTTTTTCTTCAGAGATCTCCCTGAGCTCTGGCCTACTTCCAGCCTAGTGACAAACTCAACCATGCTAGATAAATGTACAGTAGCAAGAGCCCTACAGGAAACAGCCAGAGGTTTTTCATGCCTGTTTCTCTTCATATATCAAATGTGAACAAATGCAAATACCCCCAGTGAAAAATAAACAGAGACCTAAGCATCACTCTTCACATATAGTTTTGGAACACAAGACCAAAATAATTTCCCCAACATTTTAATATCTAAAATTTGAGAGAGATACACCAACACACACACACACACACACACACACACACGTACATTGCTATGCCTTTATAAAATTCAGAATGAACTCCACATTGGCTCATGAAATCTGGCAGCATGAACCATCCCCCAAAATATAAAAGCACAGAAATAGGATATCCAGTTAAGGATAATTTACTTACCTGTCTTAGACATTTTTAATGCTACATAAACTTGTATTATTTGGCCCTACCCATTCTTTCCTATTGTATAAAGATGCTTCTTTTCCTTTCCCTTTTCTTAACGAGAACAATGTATGTATGTATGTACAGTATGTATGTCCTACACACATGAGGAAGATGATCACCAACAGCTGTTGGGATGTTCAGGTTTCAAAGATCCAGGTAGACAGTAGCACATGATCCACATTGCACCTATGCATATCTACATCAGCGATCTTGTTTGGCTCATGAGCAAAACTGACAGTGCCCAGTATTGGGAAAAAATAAGTTAGCAGCACAAAAGGAATTCAAAATTGCAGAAAACATGAAGCTAGCTTCAGAAACTCTAGCTGCAGTTCCATGCATGCTTATCTGTGAATAAATCCCATTGTGGGACTTACTTCCGAAAAACATGTATAGGATTAGGCTGGGCATGAGGATTGTTGTTTTTCTTATGTACCTGTGTGCTCACTTTTGATTTTCTCTCTCTTTTTCTCATTTAGAAATTTCATCCAGCACATATTTCAATCAGGCTGGTTCCAATGCACCACAAAATACCAGGCGCTGGGGTGGGGAGGACCAGAAAAGTCTTCAGCACACATAGCTAGTCAACGTTGTGCTAGTGTCACTAGTCAGTCATTACACAGAGAATGTTAACACTGGAATGTTAAAGTGAAGGAGAAAGCGAGGCAATATTACTGGCGAGATGTATCTGTGAGGCACCAAGGACAATTAACAAACGAGTTACAGTAATGGCCAGGCAGGATCTGGTTGTGAAATGGAATATGAAATAGAAGAAAGCCACTGTGTGGAGAAGAGCAAACAGAGGCATTGGCCACCCTTGCCTTGCCAAGCCAGCGAAGGGGAAGGATCTGTTCACATTTAGAATGATATGCATAACTATGCAATGAAGAGCAAGAGGCTGTGAGTCTTCTGCTTCTTCCTCTTAGGCTGCATGATTAAAAATCGACAAAATTGCACCCAGAGACAGAGAAAATGAAGCGGTTCTTCTGAGTCCCTGCAGTAAGTTATTAT
This sequence comes from Charina bottae, assembly GCA_023362775.1. Classification (NCBI taxonomy): domain Eukaryota; kingdom Metazoa; phylum Chordata; class Lepidosauria; order Squamata; family Charinaidae; genus Charina; species Charina bottae. Next base: position 4,528,490 of record JALMGJ010000001.1, on the reverse strand, counting down.
GGTAAAATGATCAGCACATGTCAGGGAGAGTTCTTGAGCTTTAAATGGAAACAAGATTTCTTCCATTATTGGAATTTCATCCTGTCAAATGTGTATATGCAGACGCCATCCTTTCTGTGACATTTCATATTTGTGACATACTGCTGGCAAATCCCCTGTCAACATCCAGCCAACTATAGTAGCCAGATGTGCTGTGACAAGTCCCTGCCTTAAATTTATGAATTTTGAAAACATATAAACATGATGGTTTAGAAAGCACCTTTCTGGAGAGATTTTATAACATACATACATACATACATACATACATACATACATACATACATACATACTGTACATACTATATATTATTGATCAAGTGTCAGAACTGACTGGTGGGGTGGAGGTCATGAGCTTTATAGCAGCGGGAAAGCCCTGCTAAACTCACTACTTCAATTTCAAACAACATAGAAATGTGCTAAGCACACTTGGGAAGGGGGGAACCTTGGTGCTTAAAAATCTGGATTCACAAAATAATGGACTATTGTTTCAGAAAATTCGGTAGCCTCATTTTGTGTGTCTCTTTTTAAAAATTGTTATTTAAAATAGAACACAATGCTGCACCTCCTCACTTGGAATGATGGGAATATGCCTGTTTTTCAATTATGTATATGAGTAGACACTAATAGAACTGCACTCTTAGAAGGCTGGATAAGCACATCTTCCAATGGAGTAGAAAGATTAAAAAGATAAAGAAGTTCTCAAGTTGAACTTAATTCCTAGAGCCTAGATGTTGTTCTATGTTCACCATATAATTTCCCTGGCTACAACCCTGAACTAATTTGCTTTTTTCCGGGATATTATTGGACTTCCTAGTCTTGCCAAAAACCCTGATTTCCTTGGTAGTCTCGCATCTAATACTAATGAAGCCCAATTTGGCTCAGCTTCTAAGGCCAGGCAGGGTTGGCTATGTGCTACCAAAGTGTTACTCATTACCAGTGAAGTCATGCATTCATGAATTGTTTCCATTTGCCATATTCCAGATGCTTAGTTGAAGTAAATATTAAGTTGAGCACCTCTTTTCATTTTAACCCTCTGAAAAATGATCTCCATGTTTCTTAATTCATCTGGCTCTTAGGTCCTGAATTCATATGGAGTGGGTCTTGGACAGTTTCTGACTAAATGTTAGAAAAAACTTCCTAACAGGAAGAGTAGTTTGATAGTAGAATTACTCAGGCAGCGGTGGTAAGCTCCCCTTCACTAGATGTGTTTTGGCAGAGATTAGACAGCCATCTTTCTGGGATGCTGTAATTTGGGTTCTAGAATGGAACCTGATGGCCTAAATATCCCCTTCCAATTCTATGATTGCATGACCATTCAAAACAGCAATTAATACATAATGATCAGATCATTATGGTGATCTGATCTCCCCATCAGTACAGTTACTGGAATGCTGGAAAAATGCAATGGGTTATGCAGAAAACATTTGCAACTGCACAAGTAAAATAACAGGCCAAGGCAATATTTAAACAGAGTCTTGGATGTTAATGCCCAAACAGATATCGAGTCACTTGTAAACATTAGGGCGTTGAAATGGCTGGCCAAGAATAAACTGTCCTTTCAAACAGAAAAATACCTGACAGTGGGTTTGACTCAATACCATAGGATAGCTCTTACTAGAGCAAGATTCGAGCAGCTAGATTCTATGGTTAAATACAGACGATTCCACCAAGTTCCATATTCGGAGAGAACATGTGTTTGTGGAGCATCTGAAATAGAAGACATTGCGCATGTCCTATTTAAATGCCAATTATATGCCTCAGCAAGGGCTCAGTACCTACAGACATTACTTGACAGAACCATATACTGGGACTGCAATAAACGACTACGTTACTTCCTTCAGGGTACAAACACATATGTAGTCACTAGAACTGTTAAGTTAATAGTCAGGGCTGTCCAACTGAGAACACATTTTATAGAACAAATTGGGGTGGCATGCAAAGGTGATGAATTTACCTAAACACATATTGCTTTTGTATTTATCTTATTACAAGTGTTTGCATTATCTTATACTCTTTTATCCTTTTTATCTTACTCTTTTATCCTTATTTCATCTTACTGTATTTTATCTCATTTTATCTCACACTAGTCGATTTTACCTTATCTTATTGTATTTTACCTGTCTTATTTTACTGTATTTTATTGTGGCTGATGCCCATTTTTGATATGGTCAACTGACTAATGGAACTGCCAACCTTCTGATCGACAAGCCTGGTGTCTTAACCACTCAACCATCACACCCACTGATACTGATACTGAAGTAAAATAACAGTCCAGACAATCATTGGATCACAATTTTAGAATGGCCATCAAACTTTATTTGGCTGAATTCTCCCAAAGGAGAATCGATATCCATGGGTCCTGATAAAGAGTCCTTATAGTCTTTGCTAAAGCCTCCAAGATAGCCTAATTCATTGCTGAGCCATGTGTAACATCTGGAGGTTCTTCATGTTTAAGTTGCAACTTCCTGTATCCTACCATCTGAAAAATTATCTGCACGTTCCTTAATTCATATGACTCTGAAGATCTTTTTTAAAAAATAAATTTTATTAAAAGTTTTACAAAGAACATAAAAACAAATACAAACTAATAAAGAGAGGAAGGAAGGAAGGAAGGAAGGAAGGAAGGAAGGAAGGAAGGAAGGAAGGAAGCAAAAAGAAAGAACAAAAAGAAATAGAAAGAATAAGCTTCTGATTTCCTCTGCAGCAAATGTAAGTACAATTAGAAAATCAACTCTTATTCTATGATTTCAAAAAAGTTCACTTTTTCTATTATCCAGTCTCTTTTTCTAATCATCAAAACCACAAATCATAAGTGCATTTTGTTCCGTTTCATGCAAAAAGTCTATAAGGGGTTTCCAGTCAACCATAAATGTAGATATTGTTTTTTTGCTAATCAAAGAAGTTAATCTGGCCATCTTCGCCAATTCCATCATCTTCACCAGCCATTCCTCCATTGTGGGTATGGCTCTGAAGATCTGAATGCATTCACAGGGCTCTCGTGTAATCTCTTTTATCACCTTTGAAAGTTACTACTTCCCCAGCTTCAGCTAGGTTTGTTACACTTCACTGCTCACTTCATTGTTTTGTGAAAAAAGATAGATCTCTCTCTCTCATCTCTCTCTCTCTCTATCATCTATGTCTGTCTGTCTGTCTATCTATTATCTATCTATCTATCTATCTATCTATCTATCTATCTATTATCTATCTATCTTCTATCTATCTATCATCTATCATCTATCATCTATCTATCTATCTATCTATCTATCTATCTATCTATCTATCTATCTATTATCTATCTATCTATCTATCTATCTATCTATCTATCTATCATCTATCTATCATCTATCTACCTCTACCTCTACCTCTACCTCTACCTCTATCTCTCTCTCTCATCTCTCTCTCTCTCTCTCTCTCTCATCTATGTATGTCTGTCTATCTATCTATCTTCTATGTCTGTCTGTCTGTCTGTCTATGTATTATCTATCTATCTATCTATCTATCTATCTATCTATCTATCTATTATCTATCTATCATCTATCTATCTATCTATCTATCTATCTATCTATCTATCTATTATCTATCTATCTATCTATCTATCTATCTATCTATCTATCTATCATCTATCTACCTCTACCTCTACCTCTACCTCTACCTCTACCTCTACCTCTACCTCTATCTCTATCTCTATCTCTATCTCTATCTCTATCTCTATCTCTCTACAGTATCTCTCTATCATCTCTGAAATCAAATTGCAGTTGAACCAGGATATTTCTAGAATCATTTGCATAATAACTTTCCATTTTACATATGGAGCATTCTAAAACTGTCCCTGAAGGGTTTTCAAATTGTCTGAATGCTTCGAATAAGCTGAGGAGAGAAAAAAGGAGAAGAAGAAAAAACGCAGGCAGTGCCCAATCAGTGCCATTTAGAGATAGCACAAGCAGTGAAATAAATCTCTAATGAAATAAGTTGTTAGTGGAGATTGCTGTAGACAATTTTATTACAAGAGAAATATAGGGAGAAAACTGGTACAAATGGAGGAAAACTCCAGCAGGAGGAATGGTGTTCTGAAAGCTTAAAGCGAGTACGAGTCAACAGCAATCATGACCAGATGTTCTACCTTCAGGCAATTCTTTTCTTATGAACTCGGCTGGACAGGAGCCCCTGAATATTTTCTATGAAATTGCTCATGGATGTAGGCTGTGCTTTGGGATGCATATGGAATTGGGAGAGAGTTTAGACTGGGTCTTACTCACTGGAAGTGTTTGCAAAAGCACCAAAGCATTCTTTTAAACTTTCAGATCTCAGAGGGAAAAGAATGGCACTTTTAGAAAAGGTTGTCCACCATTACTACTTTCACCGGGGAACTCCTGATACATATTCAAGAAGCCATGGAGGTCCTCTGAGCACAGTTTGGAAGGGCTGCTATTCATCAAATCAGAGCAGAAACAACGTTTTAGATTGGGGAGATGTTGGTGAGATTACAATAAATTTATTTTCACAATGGCTTCTAATAAAAAGTATGGCTAGCTGAAGTTTTGTTACGGTTTTGTTAAATTCTAAGATGTGATTATTCTATCCACCCCGTGTGTAGTGTAGTGTAGTGTAGTGTAGTGTAGTGTAGTGTGGTGTGGTGTGGTGTGGTGTGGTGTGGTGTGGTGTGGTGTAGTGTAGATTTATCTAAGCTTTCCTCCAGGAGGAAATCTCTCTTCATTTTATCCTCATAAGGACACCGTAGGGCAGTGTTTCTCAACCTTGGCAACTTGAAGATGTGTGGACTTCAGCTCCCAGAATTCCCCAGCTGGCATGCTGGCTGGGGAATTCTGGGAGTTGAAGTCCACACAGCCTCAAATTGTCAAGGTTGAGAAACACTGCCTTAGGGTATGGGGTAGTTTGGCTTAGAGCAGTGACTAGCCCAAAGCCTCCAGTGAGTTTCTATAGCTGAAGATGGACATGTACCTGGGTTTTCTTGGAGTTAATACAATACTTTAACTGTGACACCACACTGTTATTAAAAGTGGCAAACTAAAGTGTCAAACACCCTGTCATTAAAAAACACTGTATCAACCTAACTACACACACACACATGGTATTCCCATTCAGGGTAAGGAACATTTTGTAAGGTGAAGAAAATAAGTAAGCAATAGTAAACTAAATAAATTAAAGACATGAGATAAAAGAAGAAAACATAGCTAAATCTAGCTTTTATCTACATAATTCACAGTACTTCTACATACCCTGCAAAATATCCTTTCTTCCACCATGTGTGTACATTGCTTCTTATACTGTATAGTCTTTTGCTCTTTAAACTTCTCACCTCTCTCTTTTTATGGATTTATTCAACTATCAAATCATGACTTTATCAGTCTTCCTGTTAACTATAGTTGTTTTGTGATTTAATCTTCATTCATTTTCTGCAATGTACTTTGTTCATATTGATTATTCACTTTTATATTAAACCTACATTTATTCAGCTCCCACTCATTTTTGACCTTATCTCTTCTTGTGTTATCACATACACTTTCCAAGTATCTCATTCCTATTGTATTGACCTTACTCATCCAATTCCCACTTTGATATAACAAAGTGGGCAGAAACAATTTACTTTTTACAAATGTTCATTCCCACAACAGATTCATACAACCAACTACTTTTTCCCCAGTATTTGCATGTGTTAAAATTTCTCCAAATAGTTTCTCATCTTTAGTAAACATTCTATGAAGGTACAAAACTCATCTACTTGTTTTGATTTATGAATAACTTTACAATAATTCATTCCATTTTCCCTATTGCACACAACTACCTTGGTCTTGATACATTAATTTTCAGATCTATAATCCTCATTGCATCACATAACCAATATAACATTCATTTAGCCAGAAGTATAGCACCATCTGTGTACAACATATATTTACATCCCCAATCAACACACCTCTAACATCACCAAAAATGTTCCTAATAAATTCATCCATAAATATATTAAATACCCAAGGGGACATCAAACATCCTAATTTTATTCCTTGCTCAATGTTGAACCATTCACTAAGCATTTAATTTATTCTCATACATTTTTACTTCTATAACATATCTCTCTGATTTCATTCAGCAGCCAACATTCAACATTTGTGCGAAACGTTCCATAATTCAAGCTATTCATTTTATCACATGCTTTTTCTAAGTCAAATAATATGCATTCATTCTTTCACCCATTTATTAATTCATTCATATAAACATAACTGCAGGCAAAATTTCTAAAACAACAAAACCCAAATTCTTTTAAAGCACTCTGAATAAGAACGTTTTACGATGCATGTGAAAAACTTCAAGGGTCATAGGAAAGCAGATCTCAGAAGTGATCTCATGCCACAAAAAAAAAAAAAAAAAAAAAACCCTGTAAGAGTTCCCACAAACCAATTCAAAGGAAACTCGAAGCAAAACATTCATAATGATAAAGAAATACATACTCTGGTTTGCTCCAGGGAGCCAGTAGGCCAATCTTCCTCCCATCACCGGGTATTCAGCTGTAAATTTTAGCAGGCCAAAACTCAGGTGAGAGTTTGAGAAAATAGAGATGTGATTTTCTTTATTAGGTAATGTATTTTTTTTAAAAAAAAATTAATAGTGCACTGGATACTACTTTAGAAGCTTCTAAACAGTATTAGCCTGTTAAGTTGTCAAAATGCTAGTGGATGAAAAGTGTGAGAAATAAAGCAACATGCAGTGGATAGATGCATCAACCCTGATCCAACACATATATTTTAGGGTGCTTCTAACCCCTAGTTCATAAATCCTGATAATTTCTTTCTTTAAACCATGGTTTGCTTTGGTTAAGATTCTGACTGAATCTGTTCAAGAAATTATATGAGGAATTGGGGAGTCTTTGGTGCTCTCTGAGCCTTGTTGTTTTCATGCAGACGTTTCATTGCCAGGCTAGGCAACATCTTCAGTGCGAAAAGGGAGTGGAACTTGCTGTCTGTTTATATACCCTGGCTTGTCCTGCCTGTGTTGGTGGGGGTCTTGTACTCTCCTTGGTAGTTCCTTGATTGGGCTGTTGTGTGCTGTTTGGGTGATTGACTGAGTTAATAGTTCCTTGATTAAGGTCTATTGTGTTGTTTGATTGCTCCTCTGCTGCTAATCTTGCTGGAAGCTTGGCACTCAGACAAAGCAGCCATCAACAGACACATAGAGGTTAACAACATTTACATACCATTCATAAGAGACAATAGAATAGCCAGAAGACCAGAACACCCCTGGGCCAGCAATCAACAACAAGATATGCATAGATTAACAGCAAGATTAGCAGCAGAGGAGCAATCAAACAACACAATAGACCTTAATCAAGGAACTATTAACTCAGTCAATCACCCAAACAGCACATAACAGCCCAATCAAGGAACTACCAAGGAGAGTACAAGACCCCCACCAACACAGGCAGGACAAGCCAGGGTATATAAACAGACAGGAAGTTCCACTCCCTTTTCGCACTGAAGATGTTGCCTAGCCTGGCAATGAAACGTCTGCATGAAAACAACAAGGCTCAGAGAGCACCAAAGACTCCCCAGTTCAACCCTGAGCTACAAATATTCTCTTCGATTTATATGAGGAATAGCAGCAGAATTGAAGGCAAGGTAGGCAGGCTAAAAATGAAAGTCTCCCAGTTTCTACAATCACTACTTTTCAAGGTTATTATTCAAAGATTGGCAGAATATACAATTTTTGTTTTCCCAATGTTGGTTGTGATGTGTATTCTTCCAAGAAGGATTCTAATGGCTTATCTCATTTGTTCAACTGACATCAGATTCATGTCTGTATATGTGTTTTTAAAATATTATGTTTATAATACTTCCATATAATAAGGCTATATAACAGATTAAGGGAAAAATTCATGGTGGTCCCAATCCATTTATTATACTATGATTGGGTAGAATATTAAATTGTTATTGTTATTAAACAGTTGTTGTTGTTGTTTATTCGTTCAATCGTTTCCGACTCTTCGTGACTTCATGGACCAGTCCACGCCAGAGCTTTCTGTCGGCCGTCACCATCCCCAGCTCCCCAATGGTTGAGTCCGTCACCTCCAGAATACCATCCATCCATCTATTAAACAGTATTGAATATCTATTAAACTGAATCTTAGGACAATGATGTGATACTAAATAGAAACATTACTTCTTTTAAAGCTTTGTGTGTGTGTGTGTGTGTATGTATGTATGTATGTGTATGTGTGTGTGTGTGTGTGTGTGTGTATATATATATACACACACATACACACACACACATACATACATACATACACACACAAAGCTTTAAAAGAAGTAATGTTTCTATTTAGTATCACATCATTGTCCTAAGATTCAGTTTAATAGATATTCAATACTGTATGTATGTGTGTGTGTGTGTGTGTGTATACACATACATACATACACACAAAGCTTTAAAAGAAGTAATGTTTCTATTTAGTATCATTCATATATATATATATATACATACACACACACACACACACACACACATACATACATACATACAAACTATTCCTTGAGGAGGTGGTAATTATTGTTCAGAAAAGGAGGGGCCAAGTAAATGTTCAGGAAAGAGGCGAAGATAAATTAATATATAGGAAGCCCCTTGACAGCACCACTTTCAGAGTGCAATTCCATTCATTGTTTTTCATTGCACAACTATTCTCTTAGTGATTTTCTTAACATCATCTTCATTAGTTGGAAAGGCAGCAATCCATAACCAATTTTCTTTTCATGTTGTGCTTGTTCACATATAAATCCAGACCTTTTGTTCAAAATATTTGCAATTAATACCTCAAACAAAAGAAATGCAAATCCTACAATCTCCTCAATCCAAATCCTTCAACTCAAAGCTATTTATAATATGCTAAAATTAATTGAAATTCCCATTTTGAGTCTAACATAATTTTTTTTTACTGATAATAGGCATGGATTCCCAAAAGCACTCCATGCATCTTGATAGTAACATCCTAATTTCCTTTCCTGGTAAATGTTTTAAATAAGATTTTAGCAGCCAAGGAAATTAACCTTTAAATTAATTGTAATTATAAAATGCCACCACTGATTTTGTCTTCAGCCTAATTACTTGCTATAATTTAAACCAGCCTTACTAGCTGGTTTTACTAGCTAAGCATTAAGTTTAGGTTTCTTGCAGATACAGGGAGCCAACCTGATTGAAGTATCTGCTTCTGTCTGTGATAACATTATACTGATTTTGTTCTCCTCCCTCTAAAAGGCCTAAACTGTTAAAATTCATATAATACTCCAGGGCAGTTGGGCTGTTTGATTTTTTTAAGAAAAAAGCTCTGTGCGTATTGTGGGGATATGTAAATGCTCTGGTTTATTTTGAAGTGTTTAAGAATATTTATCTGGATTGCTTTTAGGGTTTGGCTGATTTCATTTATTTTTAACGATTTGGATTAAGATGATTAAGGTATAATAAAAAATAATAAATGTTTGGTTTTGGGTTTAAGATGATTAAGATGTAGGATTAAGGGGCGTGGTGGCTCAGCGGGTAAGATGCCAGGCTTGTCGATCGGAAGATCGCAAGTTCGGAGGTTCGAATCCCTAGCCCTGCATGACAGAGTGAGCTCCCGCATTCGCCCCAGCTCTTGCCAACCTAGCAATTCGAAAGCATGAAAATGCAAGTAGATTAATAGGTACCACTTTGGTGGGATGGTAACAGCGTTCTGCGTGCATCATGCCGGCCACATGACCGCGGAAGCATCTTCGGACAGTGCTGGCTCTTCGGCTAACAAAGGGAGATGAGCACCGGCCCCTAGAGTCAGACACGACTGCATGCATGCATATATATATATATATATATATATATATATATATATATTCTTTTCTTTTAATATAACAGGAGGGAGCAACTGTATTTAGTGATTTTTACAATGTGCCAATGGAATGATTTATAGAAACAATGTGATTTTGGTTTAATATAGAGTAAGGGATTGATTATGGAAAATTGCTGTATATCCTTGCTGTTAAAAGTCAGAAGTCACCTCTTTTTGTAATTTTGAAAATTTTCTCTTGTGTTTCTACACTTTTTTAGTTTTTTTCTTTGTAGTTTTTTGTTTTTCTGTAGCTTTTATGTTTGCTTGAAACTTAAAATTCTTATTAAAAAAAATTCATATCCAGTCTGGGCTTGATACCATTCAGGGCTGAATGGGAAAACTGTCACTAATTCCATGAACATTTCTGCCTTTTTGTTCAATGTTACTTCATTGTTGGGAAGTTTCTTAAGCAGAGATAATCAGGTTTCACAACAGCAATCCAAATCATGGTTGTACACTGTAGTGGTGTCATCATCCATAATTAGCTGAATTGTTCATCATGTCCCTGCTGAACAAACAGGACAATATTCTAATGCATAACTGAATAATTCAGTATATTTTGCTTTCAAGTAAAGAAAATGAGCTGGAGGAAACAGTGTAGAAAAATGGCTGGAATGGGAGGGGTTAAGCCACAGTTATCTTCTTTGAGTTTAATTTTCTGAGAATGGCAGCTTACCATGGCAGCTTTTCATTAAAGACAATATCTTGAGACAACTGCCCATGTATATCCAGTGTAACATTAGTTTTGCCCTTATAGTTCAAGTCATGTAAAACCATCATTACAAAGGTCTGGGGTTAAGTGATATTTGTACATACACAATGTCTGAGATTCAAAAAGTTATTATGCAGTGCATTGCTATGCCAGTTGGGATACTTTTTCTTTGAACATCATCTCATGCCAAATTACCCATTTCTCTTCCAAAATTTCTGTGTCTGAAGCCATGCCAACAAGCTCTTTCTTTGAGAAATATTCTCATTCTTGGCCTCTTTTGTTGCCTAGAAGTTGTTGAGAAGTTCTTAAGGTCCTGGGCCTTGCAAAATGCTTTTATAAATCTGATAGTTGCACCTATATTCCATACAGTGGAAGCAGATGAACTTTGGTGTGGGTAGAATGCATGCCACCAAGTAGTAAGAAAATCAATTCTTACTCTTGGCGATGGTAAAGTTTTAAATATTGTCACTGTTACATAAATGTTGGATAGTGCTCCTCTCCATGCAAAAGAAAGACAAAGCAATGAGTTTATCCTGAAGTGTGGCAGAATCAGGGTGGGGAGAGGGTTGTAGAAAACAGGCACACTCTCCACTGATCAGCAGTGGACTAATAAAGCCACAAATATTGAGGGAATATTCTGTCACATTAGATTCACGTGACATCTAAAGAATTATGTTGCCGTTTCTTCATTCCATATCCAAGGAGGATGCAAATTCAAGAAATGATTGGAATACTTAAGTAAATGTTATTAGGAGATTATTGTGATAAATCTAACAGATACTTGCACTGACTTGAGATTTTGAAATATTTGGTGAAAAGTTATTGTCAATTTCAAAAGGTCTTGCTTCAGTGCTTTTATGCATTAGTCAACCTCTCAGCAAGTGTGTTAATTTGAAAGCCCCCTGAACACCAAATGTGTGGATAGTTGCTTCCTCACACATCTTTATCTTTTGCCGTGTGTGATTTCTACTCTTATTTAGCATCCAAGCTCATTGTTTCTGTTTTCTTTCATACTCAAAACTGCCTCATATTTGTTGAAGAACAGTTTTAAGATTCTGTGAGACAATTCCAGTCAGCTTTGCTGCATGCATATTTGTTTCCTGCTCAACTGCTTGTCAAAATTACTCCAATAGAAGAGAATGTATGTAGCTCAGGTCTATGAAGGTTCTCAGTCATCCAGGTGGAATTGTCTGTAGCTTGAATCATGTCAACTGGATTTCTATTTTCTCAGTGGAAACGTTTCGCTCCTTATCCAAGGAGCTTCTTATCCAAGAAGCTCCTTGGATAAGGAGCGAAACGTTTCCACTGAGAAAATAGAAATCCAGTTGACATGATTCAAGCTATGTAGCTCAGGGTTGAACTGTGGAGTCCTTGGTGCTCTCTGAGCTTGGTTGTTTGCTTGCAGACATTTCATTACCCAACTAGGTAACATCATCAGTGCGAGTGAATGTCAGGTTTGCTCCCTGTTTATATACAGTAGCTTGTCCTGCCAGTTTTGGTGAGGGTGTGGTTTTCTCCTTGGTAGGTAAACTTTACTACCCTTCATTGGTCCTGAACTTTTGACCAAAGAGGCAGTGTGGATTTGAAGTCTATCTATATGGATATCTAAGAGCTGGCCTAACAAAATTACAGTTGGCTGAACTACTGGGGGTGATGGAGTGAGATGTTCTGGCATCATTTTCTATGTGGTGATCTGTATGTTTGTACTGGGATCATGCCCTCATTATCATTTATCTCCCCCTTGTGGAGGACATGGGCGGTGATAGAAATTGGAAAAATAAATAAATAATTAATAAAAAAAATAATAATAAAAAAAACATAGGTTCACTGGCTCTCTTTATGTGCAGGGTGCAATTGGGTGTCATTGCTAACACAATTCCTGATTGAAAGGATTTGATTGAAAGGATTCATGCAGAGAGGGCATGCTACGGATCCCATCAGTAAAAGAATTTCATCTAGCGGGATCCAGGAGGCGTGCCTTCTCTGCCGTAGCACCCGCCCTTTGGAACATCTTGCCCCTTGAGGTGAGGCTAGCCCCCACACTCCTGACCTTCAGGAAACAACTGAAAACCTGGCTCTGCCACCTCGCCTGGGACGGGATGAGTAATAGCTCTTCCTGGAGATGGCTCGCACCATAAAGTTCAGTCCGGTTCGGAAACATCAGATATAGCCTCTTGGATTTTATATTTTTATATTTTTAATTGATTGTATAAAGTATTTTATATGTTTTTAATCGCTGACTTTATTGTAAACCGCCCAGAGTCCCCTTGTGGGGGGAGATGGGCGGTGATATAAGTTAGAAATAATAAATAATAATAATAATAAATTTGTGTTGGGTCCAAGAATCTCTCATGATCACAGCATTTTTGTGCTTTCTGGTAGTGTGTTTTTTCTCTCCCACTCAGAGTTAAGCATGCCTTCAAAAAAGTGACTATTTCACAATTGTTTATTTTCAGTTCCTATATTATATATGTGTAAGATTGTTCTGTTGATTGATTTTCCCCACATAAGGGTTTCTTATTAAAAGCCTGCTAAACTGTTGAGAAATCTACTTATATGTGAGAAGTTTTTGAATTTCTCTGAGAGAGAGAGAGAGAGAGAGAGAGAGAGAGAGAGAGAGAGAGAGAGAGAGAGAGAGATGGATGGATGGATGGATATCTGGCTTGGTTTTTTAGTGCTGTTTACTTCCTGAAGGAACCTTTAAAGCAGAGCTTTCCACACATTAGTGTGTTGGCTGCAGCGTCTGGGTGCGTTGTGGCTGCTACTGCCTCCGAGCCCTGCCAGGATTCTGCGCAGGTCCTAGTGCCTGCCTTGTGCCCTGCTGTAAGAGTGTGTCACGAAATGATGCCCTGCTGTAAGAGTGTGTCGCGAAATGATGCCCTGCTGTAAGAGTGTGTCGCGAAATGATGCGTGTCTAAAAAGTGTGTCGCCAACATGAAAAGTTTGGAAAGCTCTGCTTTAAAGGATCAACATAATGTAAATTATTGTCATCTCACAGTATCGAAGTTGTGTGGTCAGTTGAATTATTCTGGCCACATAAAAAGATTTCCAAGGTGGGGGACAGGAGAAATGCATACAAAGCCGAACATGGATCTAAATAAAAGATTATTTTCTAACAATGAAATATTTGTTGCCTACTTGGTATCAAAACTTTATTTCTTTATTTCTAGATCTAAGTATTTATTTTCAGCAATCTTTAACTGGCTGATGGACTATGCAAGGCACTAGCAATACTACTGTGTAAATGTCTGAAATGTCTTCTACCAAAGACTCAGTGGAAGTATAAAGCAAAATGCTTTATTACATTTACACAACACTGTAAAGTCAAGTTCTGACTATGGATCTAGAGAATGAACAGGCATGTGAAAAGAGGGCCATTCAGACTAGCAGTGTTTTTTCAGACTTTTCATTCAGATTAGATTCTTAATATGTGGTGTTTTTTTTTAAAGAAAAAGAGGACTTTTTATGTGTATATTAACTTGCTGGTACAACTGGAGATTCTGCTTAGTGGCCAAAGATACATAAATTTCAGATGAGTATTCATTATATTGGATTTATAAATTGTCTGCTAGAAATTCTCAAGACTGCTTAAAAAACTCAAAATTACAGCAAAAGAAACATGTTAAAACAGAGACCAAATGAAGTGCCACAGTATAATAACATCAGTCAAGAGAATGAAAAACAAAGGGCAGCATAAAAGCAGTGTACCAAGGCTAATAAAGTTTTTTTTTAATTTGAAATTCAAATGAAATCTTTAAGGAGGCCATAACCAAGTAGGGCTTTTCCTCTATAGCCATTTACTGCTCTTCAAGCCAGCAAGGGATTTTATTGGAGTATATACAGTAGATAGGCACAGAAGTTAACTCAAGGTGGCTGGACTCAGTTACAGTGGCGATGAGTGCACTGTTGGGAGAACTGAAAGAACAGGTTACAGATAGATTGTTATGCATAAAATCTATCTATGTGGTTGCTAGGAGTCATCAATGACTTGATGACACATAATCCATCAATCAAAATAGAAGGTGATTTACGATATGCTAAAATGGGGATGTCTTTATATTTTCCTAAACACATATAAGGTGACTGAGCCTGTGGATATCAACTTTCTCTCTGCCTCATATACTCAGTTACCCAAGATCAATTGCCTAAAATCAGTTGGGTACAAAGTTATCAATTACAGCAATTTAAAAAGAGGCTTCTTTTAAAATGCATCTTCTGTGAAAATCTGGATTTTGTTTCAGCATAAATGTTACAAGCATGAGTACCATCTGGAACAGGTTCAAAGAAGAGCACTCGGGCGGATCAGTGGACTCAGAAGTAGCAGCGGAATGGAAGGAACTGGGACTGTTTAGTCCTGAGAAGGAAAGACTGAAGGGGGTGTCCTATAGAAGGAAGTCCTCCAACATGCTCCATCATGATTTACAGGGAATAATGAATTTAACCTAGAGGAGGGAAGCTTGTGATTAAATGTGAGAAAATATTTCTTAACAGTAAGAACAGTTTAACCCTGGAGCCAATATCAAGGGAGTTGGTCCATCTCCTTCACTGGATGTGTTCAAGCAGAGAATGGATACTCATTGGCTGTAAAGGCTTTACAGTATCTGGACTCCTGCACTGAGCAGAGAGATGGCTTGGGAGTCTAAATGGCAATTTAAGATTTGATGAAATACGAACTGTATGTCAGATTATGATGCTACAGTGAGAAGGCTGTAGTATTTTTAATCTCCAATAATTTGAAGTAATAGAAACTTCTACATCTGTGCATAAAATTAGTAATGTGAATTAAAATGCTCATAACCACTCATAAGCACAGATTGAAAGCCTGGAAGATAAACCGCCAATCTAGCCATACTGTAGTGTAGAGTATCCTCAGCGTACCCCAAAATGACTGTGAGCAACATCAATCTTTATAAAGCAATGAGTGGTTAGCTGCATCACTCCCATTAAGAGATTCTGGTCTCTGTGAACCTGCAAAATCTTCAGAAAGAAATTACTAATATAAATTATAAGGTCTTTGGCCATATAATGAAGATGAATGTAAAAAATAAAATAAAATGGTTAACGCTCTGTGGAAAAGAGTACAATAATTTAATCCCACAGAGTTAAATGATGCAAACCCTCTGACTGCCATATCAGGATTGCAATTTTAGGGTTGCAGCCTGTAGCCTGATTCTGCAAATTTTGCTTAGAAGGAAATGCTATTTACAGGAGAATGAAGCTATTCACATATTAATCTCGAAGAAAGGCTCACTAAACTTAGTGAAATTTACTTCTAAGACGATGCACAAAGACTTGTTAGCAAGGTATTCCTCAAAATCAGATTTATTTATATAGAGAATAGAAGTTACTACAACACAGATCACGCTTGCTAACATTAATGTGGCATTAATTAGTTTCTTGTTTTCCCCCTATAAGAAAGAATAAGAAAAAGAAATGAAGGAAGTTAGTGATATGGACCAGAAAAGAAGATATAATACACCAAAAGTTGTATACTAGATTGTTTAAAAGTAGTATCCTTTATCTAAATAATCCTATTTGGGAAAGTGCGTTTATTTGAAAATGGAGCCATTAAAAGGGTCCTCTTGTGAAATTCTTTAGACAAGCCTCACCAATGTGGTCACCTCCAGATATGTTAGAGTTCCAGGTGTAGCGGTTAAGGCATCAGGCTAGAAACCAGGCGACCATGAGTTCTAGTCCTACCTTGGGCACAAAGCCAGCTGGTAGCCTTGGGCCAGTCACTCCCTCTTAGCCCTGGGAAGGAGGCAATAATAAACCACTCCCAAAATCTTGCCAAGAAAACTGCCGGGACTACTCCAGGCAGTTGCCAGGAGTCAACAATGACTCACACACAAAAAAAGTAGCCTTTGGCTATCCTGACTGGATGTTATGGATGTTGAATGTTCTGAAGGATCTGAAGGACATATAGCTGGGAAGAGCTACTTTAGATAATCATGACTGTATCTTTTAAAACTCACCATGTTTACACCACTCCTTTTTTATTAGGGCACAGTAGTGCCAAAAGGAAAAGCAGTCCTTGAAACAGAGTGTCTCTTCTTTTAATTTCATGTAATCTACAAATCCCAGCAGGCTGGTGTTTTATTGATGACTCTCTAGAGCTTTTTACGAAGTAACTAAATATTTAATGATGTTTTTTTAAAAACTGAATTGTTGGGGAAGTTGACATAAAGCTTGTATTGGAGGAATCAAATTGCAACAGAGTTTAAACTGATTAAATGAATATTTCAAAGTAATAAAATTACCATGCAATTTTAAGAAAATGTAGTTCTAATAAGATTTACGAAAATAAATATGATGTGTGGAGAAGATATCCCATCAATGAAAGATAGGTGTTGACATTTTAGTTGCTTTAGATTGCTGCTGCTAATAATCCCAGTGACAGTAGAATACAATTGCTCTACAGTATCAAATTCAGCAAAGTGAAAAATAGCGGGAACACAGATTTCCTCTTTATGTTATAGATTCCTATCTCTATCACACTATATTTCTACAGAATTCAACTTTTAGGTTTACGTTCTATTTTACATCTTAATTCATTTTCCCCATCTACTTCCCTTAGAGAAGCCCCAAGCTCTTCCACTAATTGACATACTTAATGCCTTGCCATATGTAGCTACTGTTCCAAGAATTCCAGATTTCCCCAAATATTTCCCAAGAAAATTCTGGACATTTTATCTTCAAATTATTATTTTAGTGCCAGAGTGTCATAACTATATTGGGGACCTTACTGGTTTAGAATATGAATCTGCCTAATTTACAATACTATCCAAACCAAACACAATTTCACTCAGCTGTTACACAGTATGGTGTGGAATGTAAAATGAAGCTGTACACTACTGGAGATTATAACTTTAATTTTGTTTCCTCTTCTCTTAGCTGACTGTGGCTGATATCAAGGCAGAGTTGGTTAAGATATGCATAGTAGACTATTAAGACATCTCTGTAGGCTCAACTAGGAAGTTGTGGAGGTGGGGGGGAAACCACAGAAGGCAGCAACACAAATCACTTATGTATTGTTGTTCAAGAAAATACATAGAGATGTCCATGAAGTCACCAGATGTCCAACCTGATAGAGATTTTTACCTCTCTTAGCTAATCAAAATTGCTACAGCTGTTCATTTTACAGGGAAATGAAGATATCCAAAGCTCTAAACCTATGTACAACATTCTTAGGGCACCAATGAGGATAGTGTACATGTGCCCAAACAAATCTTTTTCTTGATCAGATGGTTTATTGGAATATAATTCCTGTGAAGAGTGATAACTGTCCAGGGTACCTCCTTATGGGGAAGATGGGCGGTGATATAAATGTGATGAATGAATGAATGAATGAATGAATGAATGAATGAATGAATAACTGGTATGTGCCCAAGGCCTATAAAACAGGTCAGAATGTAAACAGACCATCAAATAAATTCATCTTCTGCTCACATTGGCACATTCTTGGATCATTAAAACATGCTTCACATTGAAACCTGTACTTACATTGAATGATAAATTCAATAACAAACCCTGGAATATATGTGAATTATGAGGAAAAAGTTTTGAGGTATTCATGCATCCTGATTCGAGATTTCATGCATTTTCCTTTATGAAAGAAAACTGGGAAATAATTTTGGCTAGCTAATGACCAAACAGCATGAGATCCAATCCAGCCACAGTTAAAACTTATTTTTTTTTCCTAGTGAAATCGATGAGATTATAGAATACTAAACTGCACACATGGTTACTGAAATACTTAAAAACAACATTTGTATCTTCAGGACAGAACTAGATGTCATGTTCCACATAGACTAGGGCTGAAAATAGTAGTCTCTTGTCAATTCTTATGCCCCTCCATCTCCCAATAGCATTTAAATGCATTTATTTATATCATGGATGTTATTATATTGTCCACAACATAAAAGGATGTTGTTAGCAGAGCTTGAGAATCACAGAATCATAGAAATAAGGTAGTAAGTGTACTTGAACATTTTTTGAATGGTGAGAAAACTCAGCATAGAGCTTTTGCTTTCTAGATCTCTTAGATATAATATCTACTTCGACCTTCAGGAACATTTTGCTAGGTTGGCACAGATGTCATGAGAAAACTGCAAGTAAATTGTTAAGAGGAAGGGTACTTCTAACTTCTATTTTGTATTCGTAGCTACTTGTGTGGCTACAATATTTCAATTGTTTGTAATGTTTGTCCATGGCCCTGATGCACCGTGCAAAAGAGAGAATGGAAGTATAATTGATGACATGATGAACCCAAGGAAGAGGGGTGACTGTTAGGACTGTGTGCAGCTTCAAAGGGGTGATTCCATTCAAAGATGTTTTGATCAAGTAAATCCTTTGAATCAAATCTTTAAATCAAATCTCTGAGGTTATTCAAGATATAGAATCCAGAAAGTGTCTTCACATTATTTCAGAGATCCGATGGCCTTTTGGGCTTTGCAGAGCCTCAAAGGTTGCTGCGGCTTTCTTTCCGTATGTGGACAACGCCAAAGGGGCTGGGGGCTGGGGGGTGAGATAGAATGTCTGATGCAAGTAGCCTTCTAATTAGTTTTATCACCTCCACAATCCCTGCCTGTTAAAGCACTGGGAGGTGTGTTGCCTTGCTGTTTGTGTCTCTCTCTTCTGACAGAATTTCTTTAAGAAGATTTGCTGGAAGGAAGGAAGGAAGGAAGGAAGGAAGGAAGGAAGGAAGGAAGGAAGGAAGGAAGGAAGGAAGGAAGGAGAGAGGGAGAGAGGGAGGGAGGGAGGGAGGGAGGGAGGGAGGGAGGGAGAGAGACTTTCCAATTATTCTGCTGCTCTTCTTTAACAATGTTTTCCTTGTCTTTCCCCAAATCCCTGTTTACCTTTATCCCTTTTTAACTCTCACTCTATCTCTAGCCTTGTGCCCTACATCCAAATTGTTGTTCTTCAACGCTTTTAGTCTCATCTTTCATTTACCTTTGACTCTGCCTACCCCAACAAGTAAACAATCCTTCTGTTTGCCTTCTGCTACTTCACTGTCTCTATCTTATCTTATATTAAGTCTTCAATGCATGAGTGACTCTAAGATTGTATGGCTGCTGCTAGAAAACTGTGCACAAAGCAGACTATATCTTTATATCATAGTGTATTATGTACACCATTGTGACAACACCCTCTTCAGAGCAGTTTTTATTTATTTATTTAATAAATTTATATGACCACTCATCTCATGTAGAGGACTCTGGGTAGCTAATAATTAAAATAGTAAAAACAACAAAAACAACCAAAATTAAAAAAAAAAACAGAAATAGCATAAAATAGCAGCCAAGAACACTCATAAACACTCAAACTAACCACAAAATGGGCTCACACATACTATCAGGGCCCCAGGCTTGATGGCAAAGTCAGGTTTTTATTGCCTTATGAAAGGCCAGCAATTTGTGTAAATTATTGTACAGGTAGCCGAGAACATATCATCCCATTCTGCCAAAAAAGAAAGAAAGGAAAAAAGGAAAAAAGGAAAAAAAGAAAAAAAAAGAAAAAAACAGGAACAGCTGTAGACATTTTGATGTTTTCACATTGTAGCATATTGTTGAATCTTTTATCAAATTAAATCACAAATCCTGAATTGATTAAATGGAAGCTCCTTGCCTTGGAAACTCAAATCCAAATCAAATTTTGCCATCTTTCAATTCTGAACAGAATCGTGATTCACACACACCCATGCCTATGTCATAAGTAAAACTAAAACCACTGAACTCTATCTGTGTAATCATTTTATTCAACCAGGTGTATAGACAGGTTAAACCAAGAGAAAGCCATATATATTACTCCTCCCCCTTTTTATATTAGCAGATTCTCTTCTGTTTCATCTCTTTGTCATCAAATTACATCTATCCTTGCCAAATGCCACAACAAACCCCATAGCCAGTTACAAGAGCTTTACATACAGGATAAAGCATTAGTAAAGCAGTAGTTATCAGTCACAGTGAGAAACAAAACGGGCTGCGCTAATGAAGAATGTTGGAGGGGGAGATTTTGTGCAGCTTCATTTCAGAACAAAGTAATTGTTTTGTACAGCTGCATTTTACCCTTCTCTCCATCGGCTTCAAACACTTGGGAGCTTTTTTGGAGCCCATATGCTAAGCAAGCCTCCACACCCTAATTTATTCCTACCTTTTATAGCATGACACAGTATTCAGAATGATATTAGAGTGGAATGGATGAGCGAGATGGGTGATATAAAAATGATTTCAACCCGCATGTAATAAACCTTTAGTACTTACAGCTGTCCTCTTCTTCGGTGATACATTTCACAACATAACAGGCGTAGATGAATCCTGCCAGCTTAAACAAAATGGGACAATATTAGATGTGCAGTCAAAGTGGTTAGCAGGCTTGGCAGTGGGGCGTGCCTACAAGACAAAAGTTATCTTCCCCCCATTTTGTTAGGAAAATGGCAAATATTTAAAACAATTATATATTTATAGCAATAATCATCTGCACAGGATAGGACAACCTGTAATAGTCGTCAGGGTCCACTGGATTTTTTTTTCTTAATTCGCCAATGTATACAAGTCCTCTTTACCTTAGATAAATCTATATAATATTTACAGCGCTACCCTTGTGAGCACACCTCTTTTTCACACTAGAACTTGCAGAGAGTAGCTCTGAGCATGCTGGCTGGGGAATTCTGGGAGTTGAAGTCCACATATCTTCAAGTTGCCAGGTTTGAAAAACACTGATCCAGTGACTTTGCTACAAGAGTCCATGGAGCTATGGCACTGAACCTAAACCTGAAGAGGGGGAATACAGGAAGACTAGCTGTAAAAATGCGCATGCAAAGACCAGAAATTTGATAGATTCATGAAGAAGATCCTCAGTCTTGGAATTGGTGGGAAGAAATCTGATTACAGTTGTGGCATTTGCCCTGGTTTCACAGGGAAATGCAATGGTTAAATGGAACAGAGAGATGGGCAGTATTATGCAAAATTCCTCCTATGGACATGCTGAGGTCACCAACAGGAATAGATAGCCTGTCCTCCCACTAGTCCTATAGCTAAAATGTAACTAAATATGCAGATTCAGAACAAAAGATTTTTAAAGGTGTATTTAAAAAAAAGCTGCTCCACCATCTCTTATCTGATTATCTAATAGTGAGATAATTACATTTCTGTGTTAAATAGTTTCTCACAATATAGTTGGCAACCAAAGTCATGCCTTTAGCACCTTTTCCTTGAATGATATGCATTAAGTCTGCAATCTTCCTCCAATACTTCATCATTATTTGAAACAATTTTGGACTTCTGTTGGAAAGGCACAAGAATTTAATGGCAGATTTTGGAACTTGGCATTCAGGACAAATGGAAGGGGGAAGAGCATATGTATGAAGGAAAAAACCCCCCAGTGTTTTGGAAATTATTCCAGACTTCATTTGCCATTACAAGATTTTCATGTAAATGAAAGGAAGGGGGTGGGTGGGGGGAGGTCAGCAAAAGCTTGGCTATAAAGTTTTGCTTCACATATTACCAGGAAAAATGTTTTTCCTTACAACTGAAAGATTCTATTGATCCCTCCTTTGGTGTTCAGTATTCACTGAGATCAGAACTCATAGACTAGGAAGTTATTTGATTCCAGGCACACCTATTTCTTTGTAGTAAAAAGGTAATATTCATTAAGCTTCTATCATGGGGTGAGCATACTGACAATAGTTCAAGGCACCAGAGTCTTGAATGTTCAAATGAGCATTATAGAAGCAGGAGTTCTTTAATTCCCTTTAATGCTGAGAAGGTTTCTCAAGAGCAAGAAGGATGAGTGTCTTGCGCTTCCCTTTACATCAGGATGGGTCCTATTCCTGCTCTTTTGGAGCTCCACTCATGCATCAGAACCACTAGATCCGGCTGATCATTTTAATGGCGGATGGTAGGAAAAATGTATTTTCTTCATAGGTCACCAGCTGAGCACCGCAGAGCAGGACTTCCCAACCAGCATACAGAGACTCTCTGCTGTGCTTTAACACAGCTTGTCAAGCAGGCCTCGGAATGGAGCCAATTATAACTGTTCACTGAACCATCTCTTTCATCACAATTTCCCAGCTGGTGATCAGCCCTAGATGGGTGTTCAGTGGCTGGTCTGCCGAGCTATACACTTTCTGACCTTTGGGCCGCTATGGAGAAAATGTTCGTGTCTTTCGGCTCTCTCTTTAAGCTAGCCATTGGGAAGAATATCAAATTAGCACAGATGTGCAGGGGAAGTGGGTAGAATAAATCCCTGAAGTAAATTGGTTGAAAACTTTGAGGAACCCTGTTGAAAACTTTGAGGAATTATTTTATATCCTCTAATAGGAGATACAAGACACACTGTGTTCTTACAGCAAACCTGAAATTCAGTACAATTCTTATATTTCTATCTATGTATGTAGATAGATTAAAAACATGTGATCGTATCTAGGAGTTGATTAAAGCAAACCATAATAGTAAAAACTATAGTAATAAAAAGGAGTAGGAGAAACTGTAGTAGAATATTATCATATCTCATGAAGAAATGTTTTTCTTTTTCTTTTCGGTGTCCTTGATTCTGGGATTACATAGACTCACTCATGTAGTTTTCTTAACAACAATGTGGAAGTAGTTTGCTACTGTCTTCTGAAATGTTTCTTAATTTAACTTACAATCCTTGTATTTCCTGGTGGCTTTCTATCTAACCTTCTTAGCTTCTGGGGGATCTGCAAGTTTAATGTCCTGCTCTGTCATTAAATAATTTGGCTGGTATCAAATGTGTTTACAGAGTATATACTTGGATGACTGTTTCCAAAAGGTGGTGCTGAATGATTCCTATTCTGCTTCATGGCAGTTGCATTATGGAGTCCCTCAGGGCTCCATTTTATCCCCTATGCTTTTTAACATCTACGTGAAACAACTGGGAGAGATGATCCTGAGATGTGGGCTGAGATGCCACCAATCTGCAAATGACACCCAGGTATACCTCTCCTTTTCACCTAACACAGGTGTGGTGATTGACGTTCTGAATCAATGCTTGAGCAGGGTCAAGGACTGGATGACAGCCAATGAAGTGAGATTTAATACAGAGAAAACAGAAATACTGTTTGTGGGTGGCTGTCCTGCGGGGTTCTGCACTTGCCCTAAAGAAGCAGTTTGTAGTTTGAATCCATCATTGTCACTAGAGTCCCAGATGGCTTCGGTGGCATGGAGCGCCTTTACCACCATCACTTCAGCTGATTCACCAACTGCAACCTTATCTGGACAGAGACAACTTCACAACAGTTATTCACACTGATCATTTTCTGGCTAGATTATTGGAATGCATTGTATGTGGAGCTGAACTGGTCCAGAAACTTCAGTTAGTTCAAAATAGAGCAGCTAGACTGCTCATTAGGACTGGCCAATATTAATAGATTAAGCCAGTATTTCACCCATCTACACTGGCTGCCATTTCCAGATCCAATTCAAAGTAATGTTTTGACCTTTAAAACCTTAAATTGCTTAGAACCAGGTGACCTGAAAAAGCATTCTCCCATATGTACCTATCTGGACCTTAAGTTCTTCTAATGTGGCCTTCCTCCAGGTGCTTCCACCAAAGGAGGTGGGTTGGGTCACACACGGGGTGTGTGTGCTTTTTTGTGGTGGTACCCCATTTATGGAATTCCCTACCCAGAGAGGCTTGACTGGTGCCCAGATTAGAATAATTTCAGCACCAGATTTTACCTGATTTTTAAATGACTTTTAAGTGTATTTTAATTTGTATTCTTTTAGATTTTGAATTATCACCTTGCTATTGCCTAGTTTGTCTAGTGCAGTGCTTTCCAAAGTGCCGCTGTTGGTGACACACCAATGGCGGCAGCGGTGGCGGCGCAGGGGCACGCGCGGGGGCGTGCATGGCGGCAGTGCAGGGGCACGCGCAGCGGCAGCGGTGTTCATGGTGGCAGCGGTGGCGGCCTCTGCTAAAACGTGGAAGCACTGATGGTGCGCCGCCGCCGCTGCCGTGTACGCCGTCACCGCCGTGCACGCCCCCGCCGCCGCTTCCGGGTTGTGTTGCAGCACACCAAACTGTGTGTTGCGACACACTAAAGTGTTGCGACACACAGTTTGGAAAGCTATGGTCTAGTGCAGGGGTCGGCAAACTTTTTTATGCCGGGAGCCATTTTGACATGCTCGAGGACATTTTGAAATGCTCGAGAGCCAGGGGGCGGGGTTTGCAGGCGGGGGCCAATCGCGTGGAAGGGGGAGGGGTTTGGGCTGTGAAGCTGGACGAGCCGCCGGACCTGGAGCGTTTCCGCGCGCAGCTGAGCGAGGCCCGGCGCGGCAGGGAGGTGGCCGCAGGGCTCGGGTTAGCGGGGGGAGAGGACGCCGAACGGCAGGGTGGGGGGATTGATGGGGCGGGAGGGTGCACCCGGAGGGCCTCCCGTGGCCGCTTCTCCACCTCGCTCCCGCAGCCCCTGCCGGCCTTTCCGAAGCGTCACCCCGCCTCTTCCCCCGGGGTCCGAGTAAGCCGCGACAGGCGGGCGGCGAGCGAAGCGTCGCCCCGCCTCCTCCCCCGGGGTCCGAGTAAACCGCGACAGGCGGGCGGCGAGCGAAGCGTCGCCCCGCCTCCTGCCCCGGGGTCCTTCGTGAAGACCTTCTCCATCCTCGCTGCTCCCGCCGCCGCTCCTTACTGCCTTCCTTCTTCTCTCCCTTGCCTGCTCCGGCCGCAGAAGGGGCAGCCCCACCTCGCTCCTGCAGCCCCTGCCGGCCTTTCCGCTTCCCATCTCCGGTAAGGCCGCCGCGCTGCAGGCGTTGCGGAAGAAGAGGCGCTTGCGGCTCTCCAGCTTGTCGGCCACCCACTGCAGCGTCTCGGCCGTGCGGCGGGGGGGCAGCGCCGCGTCCCCCAGCCGGTGCTGCAGGTAGTCGCCCAGCAGCTGCACCGTCTCCTCTCGCAGCGCGCCCGGCATGGCGACGCTCTCCTGCCTGCCTGGCGAGAGCTTCGGGGGGTGGCGGCGGCGGCCGTTGCAATGCGGGCGGAGGAAGAGGCGCTTGCGGCCCAACTCGGGCGAAAGTTGGAAGGCTCCCGAGGGCGGAGGAAGAATCAATTGCCCTCCTCCAGCGTCGGCCATCAGAGTTTGGGGGCGGGATCCAATCGCGTGGAAGGGGCGGGGGTGAGTTCAGCTGCGGAAGAGCCACACTCAAGGGGCCAAAGAGCCGCATCTGGCTCGAGAGCCGCCATTTCCGACCCTTGGTCTAGTGTTTTCATTTTGCATTTTGTTTGATTTTATTGCATACGTTTTTATTCAAATTGTATCTCTGAGTGTGTTTTATTGTAAACTGCCCAGAGAGTTTCTGCTATTGCAAGGTTTAAATAAATTTTAATAAATAAATATTTCATAAACTCTATCTGCATATCTTGCCTTATCTAAAGAATATGCCACTTCAATTTTGTGAGCATACAAGTAGGTGGAGAAAATATACTAGGTATCCATCTGCCGTCTATATTAATATTACAAAGGACTGGCATGAAATCATTTTTGAGGCATGAAATGCAATAGCATGCTTCTGGCAAAGTAGGCCATTTGTCTAATTTAACTTTTACTAAGATCCTTTAATACCAGACTGATTACAAACATATTGCTCACCATTCAGATGTTTATCAGATGGTGGCCACAGAAGAGGTATATTGGAAAAATTATCCCAAACTGGCTGTGGAATAAGACATTGTGCTCTTATGCCCTGGAGAGTGGTGTGATCCCAAGCCAATGATTGGGCTCTTTGAAAGGCCTCAAAATGATTGAAAGTGTAAAGATGTTAATTCTAAATTTATTTGGTAGAGATGTCTCTGATCTAAATAACTGTGAATGACTGTTGCCTTTTACCCTTGTTAAACTACAACTGCTAATAAGGACTGCTCTGCCCTTGTTTTTTGCTAACGTTTGGCACGTCTTATGGACTCCTCTGGCTCCGCTGATTTGGAGGCTGAAGTAAAGAACTTAATGGATGCTTGGCCTGAAATTCAAGAGGCAACAGGCTGTCAGTCACCCGTGAATGATGGGTCTGACTCAGCCCAGTTGGCTGCTGATTCTAATGATAAGAAGGGTGAGTAACAAAGTTTGGCACAGGACTTTGAGGGAAAGGGACGTTAGCTTCTCAGATTAAGCACAGCCAAGACCTCTGCCTACATAACGGTGAACTCCAAATCCTCCTCCTATTGGAAACTGCATTCCTGCCTCTATATTTGTGTGCCTCTGATGCCCTATTTCAAGTACTGCCTCTTTGCCCTGTGATCAGACATTTGGCTGGACTTTCAGACTGACTCAACCTATGACTGTCTCGAACTATTGTCTTGGCTTTCCTTTCTCTAAACACTCTTGGCTAGGTTGCAGCACTAGGCATAATTACAAGGCAAGCAAACCCTTCAAATCTTGCTGCTCTCTAAATAAATAGCCAGTCTTTGTCTCCGCCTCAAGATTTATAGGCTGCTGATAAAAGCTCTCAAATGTTTCATTGTTCTGCTTGCGGTCTGCATCAGTCTAAGGTTTACATAACACAGTACAATTCTGCCACTGTAGCTCTGTCCTAATTGGAAGTCTTTGTTAAGAGCTCTGCTCTTCCTGTGGTACATTTGATCATGTGTGAATGAAATAAAAGGTTCAGCCTTTTGTCATGGGCTAAAGTCTGCCCTGCGTGCAGAGTGAGCTCCTGCACTAGCTCCAGCTCTTGCCAACCTAGCAATTCGAAAGCATGCAAATGCAAGTATATTAATAGGTACCACTTTGGTGGGTAGGTAACAGCTTTCCGCGTGCGTCATGCCAGCCACATGACCGTGGAAGCATCTTCGGACAACGCTGGCTCTTTGGCTAACAAACGGAGATGAGCACCGGCCCCTAGAGTCGGACACGACTACACAAATGTGTGGGGGGTACCTTTACCTTTACTATGGGACTGGTAGCCCAAATCATCTGAAATTATCAGGTTGCCTACCTTTGGCATACCTCTTTGCACATGTCTTACTCAACCCATGAATGTTAGGGCACAAGTTTGGTATAGATGGTAATTCCCACCATGCACAAATGGTGCTATCGTGGGAGATGGGGCAGCAAAAGAAGTCTGACATTTAGAAGGAGATTTTAAGATTGCAGAAGTCATGGGTATTTATGTTAGTGATACGAAGATAAATGTGTCATAATCATGGGCTGTTTCTTAGCATAATGTAGTCAGAAGCACTTCGACTGCTTACTTATATACAACGTTAGCATAAGACTGTACATGCAGCACTTAATTAGGAAGATAAGCTATTATTTTAATAAAGTATCCTATAGACAACTTCAAATTTTACCTAGCTTCTGTTTGAGTAAATATGACAAAACTAAAAAGCATACAAAAACCTCCCTAACCAGGCTTGAATTGCCCTTAAACCTTTGTCAGTTATTTATGTTTTGACCATGGTTAATTCAAAGAAAATGAATGAATGTAATGTGAACTTTTGGCTCTGGTATCTTTCATCTTACATTACAAATCAGTGAAAACAAAATGACTCAGGGAATTTTTAATTTTTCCAGATATTTTAACCCCATAAAAAGGCCAATGCATTTACCATAGGGCTGAGCTCTTTGAAGGAAGTTTGCTTTAGCACTTCCTTGACTGACCATCTGAGGAAGGATGGAAGCTACTCTGCAAAGAGTTGAGCAATGATATTCAGTAAAGCATTTATCTGCATATCCCGTTGGTCTGGCAAAATAGGCTATCCGGCGGCAGCTGATTGCCTAGTTACACTAAACAATTGTGTGGTGTAAAGAGTCCAATTCTACCCATATTTTTGACTTCAGAAGATACTTCCCTGGATTTAGCCTAGGTTGCTTGCTTCTGATGCTACTGAAAAACAAGTGTCACTGCTTGAAGGGCCGCCTTGCCAATTATCAAACTGATCAGATCTTCCAGAGAAGAAGCTCTTCTTCTGAGCATGAATCTGTTGTTAGAGGCCAATTGTCCAACTGGTATGTGGGACAGAGCTTTCTCCTGTGTTGCTCCCAAGCTATGGAAATGCAATCCCTTGATGGGAGTATTTGGCCTCCCATCTCTCATCTTTAATAAAAACTATAAGGATGAACTCTTTTCTCATTTTTTGTTAACTGATTTCCCTATTCAAGTTTTGTTTTTAACTTTTCCTGCTTTGTTTTGGAATGTTGTCACCCATTTGAGCAGAAAGATGGGATTTAATGTTAGATTAAAAACAAACATGTTTTTATGTTTGTTTTAACATAACATGTTTAACATGTTTGCTTAAACGTAAGGGGGCATGGTGGCTCAGTGGGTAAGACGCCAGGCTTGTCGATCGGAAGATCACAAGCTTGGAGGTTCGAATCCCTAGCCCCGCGAGACGGAGTGAGCTCCCGCACTCGCCCCAGCTCTTGCCAACCTAGCAATTCGAAAGCATGCAAATGCAAGTAGATGAATAGGTACCACTTCGGTGGGTAGGTAACAGCGTTCCGCTTGGATCATGCCAGCCACATGACCGCGGAAGCGTCTTCGGACAACGCTGGCTCTTCGGCTAACAAACGGAGATGAGCACCGGCCCCTAGAGTCGGACACGACTGCACAAATGTGCGGGGGGTACCTTTACCTTTACCTAAAGTCTGAAAACTTCTCAGTAGGACAGAAAGTGAGACTATTTTGACCATGATAGTAGCCATTTCTAACTATTTTAAGATGTAATTGAAGAATTTCTGATAAGAACCTTCAATTTTTTTGATCTTGTCTGTTCCAGTGTTTTGAACCAGTCTTGATTAGGCTGTTAAACGCACTTTATTTGCTGGCTTAAAACAAACTCAGAAAAAGTTCCATGCTAGCCTCAGAGCCTCGCTTAGATTTTCTTTTCTTTCCCATGATCAGGAGACCGGGCAGAGCAAGGTGAGCAGTTCCTGACACTGGTAGAAGAATAGAAAGCAGGACTAAACAATCATTTCTCACAATGGAAAGTTGTAAGCTGTACTAAATTGTTTAGCTGATTAGAATGTAAAAGGACAGAGATGACCATCAAAATGGCTTGGTAGGGCAACCTCCCCCCCCCCCAATCTTAATTTCTTATGTACATGTACGATTGTCAGGAGCCTAAGATTATGTGGATAGCTGTAAAGTCACAATCTAGCATGAAAAAAATGAATACTATTTTGGGGGTCATTTGGAAGAATATTATAATTTTATTTCCAGATAATATTTTACACAGGAGATCATTTAAACATACACGGTATGCCCCATCTGTAAGCTGGCATTTCCCGTCTTCAGAATTGTACCATTTCATTCTACTATGGCTATCTTTATTTGTTCAATTTATATCAATTTATTTATTTGTTCAATTTATATCACCGCCCATCTCCCCCCACAAGGGGACTCTTAATAGGCAGCAGCTTGTTTGCCATTCCATACCCTTATTTATTCTTGACTTTTTGGTTCTCAGTATGTTAAACATGGAATTCACCTTTTTCTAGAGGGTCAAATTCCACATTGCATCAGAGACCTGCAAGTTTTGTTTATATTTCCCCCCCAACAGCAGCTGTAGGATCTCAATTAAGATTGGAACATAATGCTTTTTAAAGTTCTTCCTTGTTCCATGCTGTTTTCCTGCTGAAAATTCTCCTACAAATTATAGGACATAGAGGGGATACTGTATGGATATAAACTTGAAATCCTCTGGCCCCAATTCCTCTGCCCATAGCTGCTTTTTTAAATTACACACACACACACACACACACACACACACACACACACATACCAGAGAATTCCCCTGTATTATCTAATTTGATCCTGGAGTTACCTTAATGCCTAAGCATCATATAGGACTAAGATGAGCATGCAGACTTGCTGAATAAAATAACAAGAAAACAGTTTTATTTTTCATGAAGAAATTAGCATTTCAGAGATCAGCTCCCAGGTGAAAAGTTGCAAGTTTTCCAAATACCGACTTGCTTTTTGTTTTTAGATAGTATCTTTTACACACACAGGTAAAGCTGTTAAGGAAGACAGTGAGGAAAAATAAGATAGACATGAAGCAACGTGGAACCTTGTTGTAGCTTTTGTCATTGTCAGCATGTCATCTATGCCATATTCTATATTTTCTTTCCATGGCTAAAAGGTGGAAGGTATTTGTTCTACATATGGGATTTTCTTTCCCTCCATGTTAATCATGGAATCAAATAGTTCAGGGTTTCTAAAGGAGATCTAAAACCACAGAGAAGTGTTCTCATAAAAGACTTTCTCACTTTGTGTAAAAATATCAAAAGCAAACGAGTTATTAACCCCTTTTCCCCCTGATACACTCTGGGAAACTTATCAAAACAAAAATTCTACAATTCAGTTGATTTTTGTTAACTATTGTTAACTATTGACATCAGTGCCTCATTTTATTGTGATTCGGCTCTGTGATGTTGCTCCACAGCCAAATATAACATGGTTTTATCACAGTTATGACATGTTTTTCAATTGGCTGGACTGCCTTAGCAAAAAAGATGCAATGAAGGCACTAAATAGATGGGAACACTTTCCCTCTCGGAACCAGCTTTCGTAATGGAAAATGGACTTTCACAGATGAACACTGAATGCATTTCTCCAATATCATCGCTATGTAAATTAATTTCTACATAGATCTCTACATCTCCAGGATTTCTTTCCACTGAAGTGTGGATTTTTTTTTTAACATTGCCTTACACAAACTCTTTCTCTGTACAGCAGAGCTTTCCAAACTTTTCATGTTGGTGACACACTTTTTAGACATGCATCATTTTGCGACACACTCTTACAGCAGGGAACAAGGCAGGCACTAGGACCTGCGCAGAATCCTGGCAGGGCTTGGAGGCAGCAGCAGCCATGACACACCCAGACACTGCAGCTGACACACTAACGTGTCGCGACACACAGTTTGGAAAGCTCTGCTGTACAGTAATAAGTAGTTCAGGTATAGCAACAGGCACTCAGTTGCCTTTCCCAGAGGAAGTGATTAAGGATGATTTGAGAACAGGCAGCACAAAGCGGCTTTGTTTGATGCGTGGCCCAGCCATTCCCTCCCATATCTTTTAAAGTTGTCTTAGCCTCTGTACAGAAGAGAAAGGCTGACACATTGTTCCCCACTTCTTGCATTTCTTTTCTTTACTTGCCCCTCCCCTCAGATTGGTGGTATGATTGGGGTCAGCCTTGCTGCAGGCAG
Organism: Charina bottae; assembly: GCA_023362775.1. Lineage (NCBI taxonomy): Eukaryota > Metazoa > Chordata > Lepidosauria > Squamata > Charinaidae > Charina > Charina bottae. Next base: position 4,496,719 of record JALMGJ010000001.1, on the reverse strand, counting down.
ATTGGGAGGAGCACTTACTCAGGTCCTCCCTAGAGACCCTTTATTTTTGCAGGATCTCTCTATGGGGTTGTCTCAGTCTAAGCAGTTTACATGTGATGGGAGAATTTAATGGGGGAGTTAGTTTAACTCGAAGAAGACCAGGTCCGCTTAGCCCTAAACATAACCCCTCTGGATTAGTTATGTGAATTACTGGTTTGATTTAAAAAGTTTGCTTAATATGCTAACACTCCACCCATGACTCACTTAAATATTGTGCAAACAGGGCTGGTATATATCACGTATCTACTCTGTTTTCCCTGAAAATGAGTATTTCAGTAGAGCAGACCTTCAAATGGATCTGTATATTATTTCATAAGTTTTGAGGTACCTTTCAGAATCTAATAAAAAAAAAAATGGTACCATTAGAAAGGAGATAATGAGTCTTCAGGGGATGGTGGAGAGAAGGACCCTAGCTTTGCCTTGGAGAATTACCCTCAAGGTAGAAACGCTGCCATGGAAACATTTCTTACTTTGAGAGTTTTTCTGAAACCTCTGCTCCTCTTGTAGAGACTGTAATGATTAGAAGCAATGGAGTAGAGCATTCTGCCAAGATTCAATCTATATCTTCCCAGCTTTAAGAGTATCCAGATTTATTGAAAGAAAAGCTTGGTTACTTATATCTGGGGCAGAGAAGTAGAACAAGTAATTCCATTCACATGCACCAAACAATTTCTCTCCCTCTCTGTTCCTCACCTACCCCATCCACTGACCCCCGATATCCTTCTCCTTCATACCCACTTAAGACAAAAATGTCTCTTCGATTGGTACAAAAATGTATACCTGGAATGAGATGAAGAACCTCCATTAGGAGGCATAGGTAATGTCATAGGAAACATCTACGCTTAGACCTGGGGTTGGCAGTGTGAGGCCATGGCACACACTTTTCCTCACCCAACTCCATCACTGCACGCCACTGCCTAGTTTAGCAAGGCCTTGTTATAATTTATATATCACAAGGCTTTTTTTAACCAGAAAGCTGGATTTTTTTCCAAGCGAGCCACCAGCATTTTCTCTACAGCAAGCTCAGCGACCAAAGAACAGAAAAAAGAAGAGGAGGAAACAAAGAAAGAAGGAAGAAAAGACCTCTATTCCCAGTTAGGAGGGCTGGGGAGGGTACTGTTAACCCTGGCTACAAACTGGAAGAGGTAGGGGAACTCTGTAAGATCTCTGCAAGATCAGAGCAGGGAAGGTTTACTCTTGACTGGAGACTTGATGGGGCATGAGAAGGCTGCATAGGGTTTGGATGGGCTGCCAGTGACATTGCAGGGAAATTGGGAAGGAGCTCTAAGATTGGTATGGAATATTGGCAGGAAGAGCAAAGAAAAGCTAGTCCCTGGCCTGGCTGGGAAAGAGCAACCTAGAGCTGGGAGAGGCAGTGTTAGGAGAGAGGAAATGCAAGCAATCAGATTCAGGGGAGAAAAGCTGACATCTCCAGGCCTCTTTCACAGCTTCTACTGTTGTCAGAAGCATAAACAAGTAGTATTCTCATGGAAGAAGTGGATGCGGATTTGGCACCTTCATTTATAGCTTAGCATAGTGACTTTTTATGTTGCCACCCCAGTCCTGTAGGATTAGGGATTATAGCAGTTCCACACCTTTTTGTATTTAGGAAGGCCATTAAAACCTGCTTGTTCCAGGAAACCTTTGGAGACTGAAGTGGGTACATCCATCTGCAGTTTGAGATTGTTTATATTGACAGTGTTTCCTCAGTGCAACAGTTTTCACAGTTATTAGGCATGGCTGTTAGGGATTTTTTTTTAACCCTTGTTATGAATAGGGAGTATATTCTGCTTAGAATTGTTTGTAATTGAAGCAATTTATAAACCGGAATTGGAGAAAAGAATAAAAACAATAGTAACAACACCAATGTTCAGTTAAATGTGCAGAAAATAAAGATGTATGATTTTCAGGTTGCACCTATGACATAAATTGTGTGCAACTGAGAATTCCCTCAACTTTAATACGTATCAAACTCCTATGCATGAATCAAACAACCACGGCCAGTCCTAGTTCTCTTGTTTATATAACAGTGTGGAATGTGGGATCTCTATAATCTAAAGCAGAGCTTTCCAAACTGTGTGTCGCGACACAAAAGTGTGTCGCCACACACAGCGTGGTGTGTCGACACACCACCCGGAAGCGGCGTCGCGCACGTGCATGGCGGCAGCGGCGCGGGATCAGTGCTTCCGCGTTTCAGCGGAGGCAGCCGCTGCTGCCGCCACCGCCACACAGCCCCCTGCGCCGCCGCCGCCGCACGCCCCCCGCGCGGCCGCCGTGTGCGCGGGCGCGGCCGCCGCACTGCCACCGCCACTGTTGTGTCACCAGCGGCGGCACTTTGGAAAGCCCTGATCTTAAGGGATGGATTCCCTTCCACACAATTCTACCTTAGTGGACAGAACAAGTAGCAAAGGCAGCAACTACAGATTGAGATTCTGCATTTGCAGGATCTCCGCCACAATTACTGTACAAATAATTTAAAAACTATGGAAATCTGATATATATATATATATATATATATATATATATAGAGAGAGAGAGAGAGAGAGAGAGAGAGAGAGAGAGAGAGAGAATGTTAAAAGTTTTCTTTAATGTAGATGTATACACAGAGAGTTACCAAGGTCATCAACTTCTGCGATAGTACTAAAATAAAAATCAATATTGATCAAAACACTGTCTACCTGCTTCCCTTGACCCTCTTTATGGAGACAAATGGTTTTCATTCACTGAAAATACCATCTGATTTGGGGAGGGAGGGGCACACTCTATATGAAAGCACATAATTCTTATATATGCTTTTATTTCCTCTTAATGCTCAAACACTAGATCAGAGTTTCTCAACTTTAGCAACTTTAAGATGTGTGGATTTCAACTCCCAGAATTCTCCAGCCAGCCATGCTGGCTGGGGAATTCTAGGAGTTGAAGTCCACGCATCTTAAAGTTGCTAAGGTTGAGAAACACTGCACTAGATCAATCATCGAAAGCAAGTAACTTTAATATAAGATGGTCAAGTCTAAACAGCAAGGCAAGGAAAAGAGAATCTGAGCAAATTGAGGAGGTTAGTTGAAGGAGGCGAAGAATTTTCATACTTGTGATGAAGGGGGAAGGCATTTCTTTATATATTTCTTTTCTTTTTCTTTACTATATTCTTATTTTTTCTTTCTTTTCTTTCTTTTCTATTTTTTTCTAATTTCTTTTTTTCCTGCACCTTATATTTTTTCTTTTTATTCTTTTCTTTTTTTAGTTTGTATTAGTTTTTTAAGTGTAATTTTAAATAAAATTACTATTAAAAAAAGAAATATTCGTATGATTTAATTTTCACAATTGGTTTATCCGTGGGTGGCACATTTTTCATGGCATTTTGGTTAAAAAATTCAGGGTCAGCTTATCTGCGGATGGGCTTATACACGAGTATATACAGGTACTTTAAAAAAGCATTATGGTATATACTTGGAGACAAGCCCATCCGTGGATAAGAGGAACACATTGTTGGAGTGTATTTTGGCATTTAAAATTCTCGGCTTATCCGTGAGTATATATGGTAAAGAAACTTCTACTTCTTGGAAGAAAGACTGTAACAAATATTAAAGTGCAATGACCTCACACTGATAATAAAGTTACGTATTGTCAAAGCCATGGTCTTCCTAGTTGTGCACATCTCTATGAAACCTGAACCATCAATAAGGCGAAATGAAGAAAAACTGATGCCTTTTAATTGTAGTGCTGGAGAAAAGTGTTAACGAAACCTTGGGCTGCAAAATAATTCAGCACTACATGAAGTAAAAACCAGACTGGTCACTGGAGAAGAGGCTGATGCTTGGAAAAATGGAAGGCAGCTGAAAAAGACTCTGACAGAAGACAAGGTGGTTAGATACTATCACAGATGACAAAAGCTTGAACCTATGTGAACTCAAAGAAGCAGTTACTGACAGACAGACCTAATGAACTGTTGTCCATTGGGTCGCAAAGAGCTGGAAGTGACTGAAGAACAACATACAGTAGGGCAGTGCATGGTGGTGGCATCTTTCAGTTGTTCCCCAGGTAACGCAGTGAAAACAAAGCTGGTCTGTCACAATTATGGCACTGGCAGTAAATTCAGAAAATGAGAAATGCAAATAGTTACAACAAAACCTTATGGAATTAACCTCTCGTTCTAACACAGTCTTATTCATGTTTTTTTTTTTACTTTTAACTCCATTTCCCAAATGCCAAATTATTCTGGTGAGAAATCTCCTCTCCTATGGGATTGCTGGTCATTATTTGCTCACTCTTTATGAAGTAACTATAAAATGTCACAATCAAATACTGTAGTTCCTTTAGTGCTTTCCCCCAGTTCTTCAGGTTCTTTGGGAGTTCACATAATCTGCCTTTTTGGGAGGGAAGGAATAGAAGAGTAGCATTAGCTCTGTAAATGCTGATTGTCTTAGAACTATTTTTCCATTTTTTAAAAAGCACTGTTTCGAGATGTTTTGTTTTGACATGTTTTGACATGCAAGCTGTGGCTGAGTCTAACTGGAAATTGTTTGAAGCAGCTTCATGATCAGCCTTTTAGCCATATATTTAAAAATATATATTTAATTAGTAATAAAACACTTCCCCAGCTATATTATATGAGTTTCCTTTAAACCACAGTCACTCGCTTAGTGACCACTCATTCAGTGACTGTTCCAAGTTACAACAGCGCTGAACAAGGAGACTTACAACTGGTCCTCGAAGTTGCAGCTGTTGCAGCACACCTGCAGTCACGTGATCGCAATTTGGGTGCTTGGGACCCAGCACACATTTATGACAGTCACAGCATCCCGCGGTCACGTGATAACCATTTGCAACCTTCACTGCCAGGTTCTGACAATGGGGAAGCCAGCAGGAAGTCGCAAGTAGTGATCACATGATGTTGTGCTTAATGACTGTGTGGGATTCACTTAACAACTGCAGTCGGAACTGCCATCATAAGTCGGTGTGGTCATGTGATTTTTTGCTTTACGATCGTGTTGCTTAGCAATGAAGTTGTCTGTCCCAATTACGGTTGTTAGCTGAGGACTACCTGTATACCATACTGAACTCCTGGAGAAAGAGCAGGATAGAATTTTTTCCTCATATATATGCCAACAGAACAGATGCCTAAGTCTCTAGTGATAAAAAGGTAAAGGTTCCCCCCGCACATTTGTGCAGTCGTGTCCGACTCTAGGGGCTGGTGCTCATCTCCCTTTGTTAGCCGAAGAGCCAGCGTTGTCCGAAGACGCTTCCACAGTCATGCGGTCGCATGACGCAAGTGGAACGCTGTTACCTACCCACCGAAGTGGTACGTATTAATCTACTTGCATTTGCATGCTTTCAAACTGCTAGGTTGGCAAGAGCTGGGGCTAGTGCGGGAGCTCACTCCGTCACGCGGGGCTAGGGATTTGAACCTCTGAACTTGCAATCTTCCGATCAATAAGCCTGGCGTCTTACCCGCTGAGCCACCACACCCCTCTCCTCTAGTGATAAAAGCCACAATAAAACACAAAGAAATCCATTCTTTAAAAGCGGGTCTCATGCATGTATTAAAAATAAGAGTTAGACAACCATTCCTATTCCCATTTTCTGGGTATGTGGATATTTTTCAAATATGAATTGTGCTATAGTTGCATTTGACATTGGGAATTTTGCAGCTTTTGACAGGATTCAATGCTGTAGCAGCAGTCAGTAGTTTGGCAATATCTATCCTGTAACAGCCAACATTCAACAGACAGCATGAAGCAGCAATGTTGACAATAAACAACATGGAGCACAGATTATTTCATAGAAGCCAATAAATGGACTGCAATAAGATTTTTTTTTCGAGTCAGTTTTTTGACTCCTGGTGACTGTCTGGACAAGTCCCTGAAGTTTTCTTCGCAAGAAAGCCTCTGTTGGATTGTAAACATATTCTTACATTTCTGTATATATAAATAAAAATATATTTCATATTCATATATTAGAAACATATGCACTTGTATTATGGCTCTGAAACCATTTTGTATTTCCTTGAAGAGTTTTGTTAACTTTCTTACCCTTCCTTTCTAGCAGGCCTTGATAGATAGCTGTGCCCATAGAAAGATAAAGTGTACTTTCCAAGGATAGCTTCTCCAGGGGAAATATATTGTTTAATAACGGTCAAGGAGCCCTAGCAAGGATGGAAGGAAGTTCCTAATATGGAGTGAAGGAAGGAAATTCCTAATATGGAATGAGGGTAAGGTGGAGTATGGGTAACTGAGTAAGGGGTGGTCTTCTAAAGGTGGAGTTGAATGGAATCTATATAATGTGCTATAGGAAGGGGGTCCTGCGCGGCCGCCCACCTAACAGCTTGCTGTCATTGCTTTTGCTCTTGGGTGAATAAACTCCTAACTTCATGCAATTTGTCAGTTTCTTTACTCCCGGCTCAGGAACGAACCTGGTAAGATAAAATTTACTTCTAACATTTTGGCACCCCAGATGTTTTACTGAGCTAACCTAATGGAGTGGGTCCCAGGGGGATAACACGCCCTGCCGGCACCGGGCCACTTGCCCGGAGGGTTGTGATTTTCCTGCGGGACCGCCCAGAGGGTAGTAAAGGGAACTTTGGTTTTTATGCCAGCCGATTGCATGAACCTAGGACAACTCCACAGTGGGTGAGTACCTGAAAATTTTATTCCTTTTATAAGCCCAGTGAATGTGTGTGCTTGATTCCTTTTATAAAACCCGACTGTCAACCAGGGCTGTGTGACAAACTGGTTCAAGACGCCCCCGGGCCTCTGCTAGCTCTTTTGGGCGTTGACCAGAGTAACTCGGATAGCCAGTGGGATCAGGGCGATACGCGTGCCCGGACAGGTTGCGATTGAATGCATGAATGAACTATAACTGGGCAATTACCGCTTGTGAGCTAAAAGTAGAAAAAGGTGAATAAGTAATTGAAGACTTGGAAGCGCGCAGAGGGTCGGTACTCTAATAGGGAGTCTCTGGGTGTTTAGACACACCCCAAATCCGACGGGCACCGGTGCCATGCTTAGGGACACGAGTGGTTATGGGGAATACTAAGTCGACGGTACCCCCATCTTCCCCCTTAGGGGCATTGTTGAAGGCTTGGGATAAGGGGATTTTGCCCACCCAGCCAGGAATGAAGAAACGACGTGCACGTGAGCTATGTATAGAATGGACTCAATATTTAGACACAAGCGGTAATGCAATCTGGCCTCCTATGGGTACATTTCACTGTGAGAAATTGAAGCTTCTTAAACTTCAGCTGAAAAGAAATAACCCTGATCAATTATCCTATTGGCATTGCTGGACTGAGCTTGCAGACCCACCCTCAATTGCCAGTGCTCCTGATTCCCAACCTTCCTTAGGAAGTCTCCAGGTGGTCAGGTGAACCCTGGGGAAGCTTGGGTACTTTCCACTATGAGAAACTTAAAACTTTTAAAACACTTACAACATGATCATGCCAGTTAAGCTCAAATATTTGTGTAAGTATCTGTAACCAAAATGTTTTCTGTTTGTTAAGTATTAGTCTGTGTACATTTGTATGTATATTTGTTGAGGGAAATGGTGCAGGTTTTATGTTTGTGTATGTCTATATATGTGTGTATAACATGAACATCTGTCGGCTGAAGAGGGAAAGTCTGTGAAAATATGTATGTATGTATGTATGTATGTATGTATGTATGTATGTCAGTTTGTCCCTTTAGGAGTTAAATGTGAGTCTGTCCCTTTATGGAACTAAATTTCTCCACAGTAAGGGAATGCTTCGAATTTTTGGAGATCCATAGCTCTGGCCAGGCTGTGGCTCTTCCAACTTTTTGGCTATGCAACCCTTTCTGTTATTTACTGTGAATAGTTGGACATGGGATTTGATCGTGCCATGTGTCCAGTTATTTGCACTTCCTGTAGTTGTGTAAGTTTTGTGTTTGTTTTCTAAGTTGAGTACATACAAGAAGAAAGGTGAGGTTGTTTGTTGTTTACCATATAATCTTTATTGTATGATATGTACATGCCATCTTGAATGTTTGCCACCTTTGGAAAGGGAAAGGGGGAAGAAAATTGATTTCCTGTGAAAGGTTGTGTGTGTATACATGAGAAGCTCTTTCTATGTGTGTGTGTTTCTATCTCCCCTGGTTTGGTTTTCATTATGTTTTTTTTTTACTCCAACTGGGCTACACTTATGTGTGTGTAAGTTTGTATAAATCTCCTGTTTGCTGATCAGGGCTGTTTGTCTGATTTCCTAGTTGCAAGTTAGGAACTGAAGACTGTGTGTGCCCTGGTAGGCTGTGCTTGATGGGACTTGGGAGAAGGGGTGTGTGTTCTGACTGACATGGGATCCTAACTTTTCTCCTTTCCTTTTACAATAAGTAAAGCATGAATTAAACTGATGAATGTCATGGGAAAGGCTTGTGTGTGCCCTGATTGTGTGTTATGGTGTTTGATGTTTGAAAAAGTGTGTAAACTAATCAGTTGTAAGCTCTCTTTCACTCAGCTTGGAAATCCTTTCTGCTAAGTTGAGGTATGTCCCTTGTGAGTGGTTGGCTGGCTGCTGTCTCTCCAGAAAAGTGTTTAGAGAGAGAGGAGACCCTGCAAGGACAGCCTTCTGTTCCTGACATCTACATAGCTTTCTCCTGTCATTTTTTGTGTGTGTGCCTACTCTCCTTGAGGTTCCCCCTCCCACTGACTGTTTCACTGACTGTTTGCTACCGAAGGACAGAAGAGGCGGAGAAGAAATCAGCTCCTATGCTGTGTCTGCTGCCTGCTCCCAGACAAAACCTGATGGAGCTCTGCCAAAACACCGAAATGCTGTTTCAACTTATTTTTGTTTTTTCAATTTAAAGACCGAGACTTTGGGAGGGTGTTGGAAAATAATTTGTTGTTTGCAGATCTATTGTTTGCCTCTTTGCATGTTACTTCTGCTGTAAGTAGGTAACCAATTTGATCTGTATGGAAGTAAGAGATGGGAATGTGAGGAAAGAATATTGTAAGTTGGGTGAGAGTAAGTTGAATGAAGTGAAGATGGAGATACAGGAATGTATTTGTGATGTTGAGATGGCTTGGGAGAGAGTTGATGTGGAGTGAATCACAGAGGGGAAAAAGAACGGAAATTGTTATGTTTCTACTGTGCTTTATTGCTGTGACCCCAACACCTGGACCAACTAATAAAGTAGCAGGATGAAAATAGGGGTGATCCTGCTGCACAAACATAAAGTTATACATTTGGGAACCACCCCATATATTTTTGTGTTTGCAAACACATATCTTAGAGCCCTTGAGAGATACGTTTTGACCCACACACCTTTCCCTCCAGAACCTTCTCATGTGTATCCAGTTTTGCCTGTCGCTGATTCTTCTCAACCAGCTGGCTCTACAAGCGACCTTACTCTTCATGTTACCTATACATTCTGGACCTGGAGGAGAACCTTTTCTTCCTTTAACTATAGGTGGTCAACAGTATCACTGCCTGGTTGATACTGGGGCCACTGCATCCTTACTAACTCACCCTCCCTCTTCCCCTACTGTTCTCTCTGGGATTTCTGATCATATTATTGGGGTTGGGGGATCATTCCTGTAAATGTTACTGACCCCTTAACAGTAGAGGTGGGTCCTCTCACTGTTGAACATGCTTTTACTGTTTGTTCTGAATCTCCTGTTTTTCTCCTAGGTCGTGATTTACTCTGTAAACTCGGGGCCACTATTAAATGTACTCCCAATGGATTGATTTTGGACTTTCCCCTTCCCACGGTGCCCAAGCCGCAGAACTCATTGCCCTGACCAAGGCTTGCAAGGCTGCCCGCACCCTCCATGTGACGGTCTACATGGATTCTAAATATGCCTTTGGGGTTTGCCATGCTACAGGAGCCCTGTGAAAACAGCGGGGCTTCCTTACTTCTTCTGGTGCCCCCATTGCTCATGCTACCCTCATAGCCTCCCTTTTCAAAGCCATTATGCTCCCTAAGGCTCTGGCCGTAGTGCACTGCCTTGCACATCAACAGGACGTCTCCCTGGTTACAAAGGGGAATGCTTTCACCGATGCTACAGCGAAATGGGCCGCCCTGCAGCCTCTATCTCTCTCTGTGCAGCTGCAGAGTTTCATCTTCAATTGTCTCTTCCATACGACAATTTCGTTGAGAGGGGGGAGGTGGAACAGAGGCAGGCAAACTGCGAGGCAACTTTTTCTGATGGATTCTGGAGGGTACCGGATGGAAGACCCTTAGCCCCTAGATGTTTGTTACACCTTCTTTGTCAACAGATTCATGCAAAGGGCCACTGTGGGACCAGGCCATTGTGGAAATCGTGCGATGGGTATGGTATGAGCCTGGGGTTTACATGGAAGCTGAAAAAGTAGCACAAACATGTCTCACTTGCCAAGCTAACAATGCTTCCTCAAGACAAAAGATCCATAAGGGAGGGAGACCCTGGGCCCAAAGACCTTTTGGAAAAAAAAATTACAGCTAGATTATATTCAATTACCTAAGGCAAATAGCTTTGAACATGTACTTGTTTGCAGAGACCAACTTACACACTGGATTGAAGCCTTCCCTTGTCGACATGCTACCGCGATTGAAACTGCAAGACACCTGCTGAAGGACATCGTTCCCCGATACGGCATCCTCTGTCTTAGATATGGACCGTGGCCAACACTTTGCGGCACACGTGATTACTCACATCCTGCAAGCTTTAGGCATCACATAGAACTTACATGTCCCTTATCATCCTCAATCTTCGGGGGAGGGGGTGGAATGGGCTAACAGGGAACTCAAGACATTGCTAGGAAAATTATGCCAGGAGACGCATTTAAAGTGGCCCCAGGTATTGCCTATCGCTTTATTTCACTTACTGTATGTACCTGACCTCGAAAAGATGTGGGATTGTCTCCATTTGAGTTGCTTTTTGGCAGGCCACCAGATGTTTCAAAAGGCCTGGATCCCCACTCCCTTCACCTAGAGAGGGGGGATTCTACGTTATTTTCTTATCTCCTCTCTATGTGCAGGTACTTGCAATCTCTATGGAAATGAAGTGCTCTACTCCAGACCTTGCCATTGGAAGAAACTCTTCATCCTTTTGAACCAGGTGATTGGGTGTGGATATCCTTTTGACAACACAAACAGCAGTTCGGGTTGCTGAACAAAACACCTGGCTTCATTGGACACACGTCAGACCAGCAGTCCAAGATCACAGCCCCCTTCCTGCCTTGGCCTCCCATCAAGCTCGTTAGGGATCCGGATTCTGACATTTGGGGTTTGAAAGAATGTCTTGGCTTATAATGCTGTGGACCCTCCTACTAGAGATTTCTAAAGGGAATCCAGTCGCTATTCCCTTTGCTTCCTCAACCACAACTACTGACTGGACCATTCCTAGGTGTGCTATGGGAATATGCTTTCCCATGCACAGAGGGGGGATTGTTGGATTGTAAACATATTCTTACATTTCTGTATATATAAATACAAATATATTTCATATTCATATATTAGAAACATATGCACTTGTATTATGGCTCTGAAACCATTTTGTATTTCCTTGAAGAGTTTTGTTAACTTTCTTACCCTTCCTTTCTAGCAGGCCTTGATAGATAGCTGTGCCCATAGAAAGATAAAGTGTACTTTCCAAGGATAGCTTCTCCAGGGGAAATATATTGTTTAATAACGGTCAAGGAGCCCTAGCAAGGATGGAAGGAAGTTCCTAATATGGAGTGAAGGAAGGAAATTCCTAATATGGAATGAGGGTAAGGTGGAGTATGGGTAACTGAGTAAGGGGTGGTCTTCTAAAGGTGGAGTTGAATGGAATCTATATAATGTGCTATAGGAAGGGGGTCCTGCGCGGCCGCCCACCTAACAGCTTGCTGTCATTGCTTTTGCTCTTGGGTGAATAAACTCCTAACTTCATGCAATTTGTCAGTTTCTTTACTCCCGGCTCAGGAACGAACCTGGTAAGATAAAATTTACTTCTAACACCTCCTTCCCAGGGCTGAGAGAGAGTGACTGGTCCAAGGGCCGAAGGCGGGACTAGAACTCACATTCTCCCAGTTTCTAGCCTAGTGCCTTAAGTGGATCAAGTTCATCTTACTAAACTTATGGTTAGGAGCTGCAGAACATAAGGTCTGATCATTATAGATGCCTTCCCCCAATCCTAATATGCCTGAAAAGCTAAGTATCACCTACTGCATTGCATATTCCCAATCATGCCTATTTTATTACTGTTGTCCACAAAAAAAGACAGGCATTCACCTACATATCTTGTATGTGTATATATATTTCTGTATGTAGGTGTTGGGGGTGAGGCTAAAGAGGCATAACCTGGACGGAGGCCACAAGTCACCTCCAAATTTCATTGGACCAAGTTATCAACTTGGAGCTTTCTATGGTTCAACAAGTGCTGGCTGTCCTTTGGTGGGTATGTACTATCGATGGATAAGGACAGTGGTGCTGTGGGATCACAATGCCAAAGATGGAGCCTTTTCCAGGTGTTTAAGACTACATGTGGACAGTGATCTCCAAAGAGAGCTCTTCTTCTTTTGAGCCAGGTGCTGGAAAGGAAAGTGCTCCTGTGATAGAACCAAAAGACCACTTGCTGAAAATTATTCAGCAATTTCTCTCTCCTCTCCTCTCCTCTCCCTCCCCCAAATTTTACCATTCTACGAGAGCCTTAGGAAGCATTACTAACAACAAAGCTAGCGGAGAAGACAGTATCCCAGCTGAGCTATTTAAAATCCTAAAAGATGATGCTGTTAAAGTCCTGCACTCAATATGCCAACAAATTTGGAAAACTCAACAGTGGCCACAGGATTGGAAAAGGTCAGTTTACGTTCCAATTCCAAAGAAAGGCAATGCCAAAGAACGTTCAAACTACCGTACAATTGCGCTCATTTCACATGCTAGCAAGGTTATGCTCAAAATCCTACAAGCTAGGCTTCAGCAGTATGTGAACCGAGAACTACCAGAAGTGCAAGCTGGGTTTCGAAGAGGCAGAGGAACTAGAGATCAGATTGCCAACATTCGCTGGATCATGGAAAAAGCAAGAGAGTTCCAGAGAAACATCTACTTCTGCTTCATTGACTACGCTAAAGCCTTTGATTGTGTGGATCACAACAAACTGTGGCAAAGTCTTAAAGAGATGGGAGTACCAGACCACCTTACCTGTCTCCTGAGAAACCTGTATGCGGGTCAAGAAGCAACAGTTAGAACCGGACATGGAACAACCGACTGGTTCAAAATCGGGAAAGGAGTACGACAAGGCTGTATATTATCACCCTGCTTATTTAACTTATATGCAGAGTACATCATGAGAAATGCCGGGCTGGATGAATCACAAGCCGGAGTTAAGATTGCCGGGAGAAATATCAACAACCTCAGATATGCAGATGATACCACCCTAATGGCAGAAAGTGAAGAGGAACTAAAGAGCCTCTTGATGAGGGTGAAAGAGGAGAGTGCAAAAGCTGGCTTGAAACTCAACATTAAAAAAACTAAGATCATGGCATCTGGTCCCATCACTTCCTGGCAAATAGAAGGGGAAGAAATGGAAGCAGTGACAGATTTTATTTTCTTGGGCTCCAAGATCACCGCAGACGGTGACTGCAGCCATGAAATTAAAAGACGCTTGCTCCTTGGGAGGAAAGCTATGGCAAACCTAGACAGCATATTAAAAAGCAGAGACATCACCTTGCCGACAAAGGTCTGTATAGTTAAAGCTATGATTTTTCCAGTAGTAATGTATGGCTGTGAGAGTTGGACCATAAGGAAGGCTGAGCGCCGAAGAATTGATGCTTTCGAGCTGTGGTGCTGGAGAAGACTCTTGAGAGTCCCCTGGACTGCAAGGAGGTCAAATCAGTCAATCCTAAAGGAAATCAACCCTGACTGCTCATTGGAAGGACAGATACTGAAACTGAAGCTCAAATACTTTGGCCACCTAATGCGAAGAGAGGACTCACTGGAGAAGACCCTGATGCTGGGAAAGACTGAAGGCAAAAGGAGAAGGGGACGGCAGAGGATGAGATGGTTAGATAGCATCACCGATGTAACGAACATGAATTTGAGTAAATTCCGGGAGACAGTGGAGGACAGGAAGGCCTGGCGTGCTATGGTCCATGAGGTCACGAAGAGTCGGACATGACTAAATGACTGAACAACAACGAGAACCAGGATGAAAAGCTGGGAGTTCCAATGCCTCCTTCCTTTCCTGCCCAGCTGTATTTATTCGGCTGACTGGAACAACAGGTCCCACATTGCTCTGTTTCCCCAAACCCCTATTATGATGATGGAAGAATAGTAGGAGAAATTTGTAAAATGTACAGAGAATGTACAGATTGTGCTGCTTCTCCTCCTTCCTGTCAAGGCAGGGAGGAATGCAAAGGCAAGGAGGAATGCACCTGCCTGTCACTTTTTCTCAAGTGCTTTTCAAGAAGGAAGCCTTCATAACACCTTCCCCCACCCTTGGTTTCTGAGAAAGACAGAACGGTTTAATCATCTGGTTTTGATATCTGACTGCCTTCGGCAGCATGAGCTTTTCCTATCATAATGTCTCCCCGTATGTCACCTTTTCCCATCAGCTTTAGGATTAGGATAAGAAAAATTGGTTCTTTATGCTGCTGCAGACCTGACAAAACCACCTCCTGCTCACAGCCCTCCAAACAAATGCCTTGCCTCAAACAGCCCCCTCCCTGTAACCACCTGGATTAGATCAAGTGGCTGATTATAAATGTTAGGCAGTTATTTGGGGCAGACATCTGCATATCCTGAAGACCAGGAAGACTGTCTGCTGGCAGAAAAGGCAAGGCAAAAGCTTTTTTGGTAAACAAAGACAAGCTTTGACAAGCTCTTCTCTGCTGAGTACAAACTGCCTCATAAGCTGGAAACCCATATGGTGAACTATTTGCATGAAGGATGGGTTCTGAATTTAGAGTATTCTTTCTAAACATCTCAAGACTGTCATAATTGCTTGGCATGGTGACCACAGGAGAAGGTGGAAGAAACAGCAGCTCCAACATTTTTATCTTTATTTTTTTCTCTGGATCCAAGCTCCAGAGGTGTATTTTAAAACATGCCCGAGGAAAGGAAAGGATTATGCGGAAAAAGAAATATTGAAAATGGCAGCATTATACTTATCCTACTATAAGTAACAGTAGAATGATCTGTTGCAGCTATTTTAAAATTACTAAATCATAAACTAGGGGGCGAGCGACGGCTCAGTGGTTAAGATGCCAGGCTTGTCGATCGGAAGGTTGGCAGTTTGAGACCCGAGCGCCACGTGACGGAGCGAGCTCCCGCACTCGCCCCAGCTCTTCCCAACCTAGCATTTTGAAAGCATGCAAATGCAAGTAGATAAATAGGTACCACTTCCATGGGATGGTAACAGCATTCTGTGTGCGTCATGCCGGCCACATGACCACGGAAGCATCTTTGGACAGCGCTGGCTCTTTGGCTAAGAAACGGAGATGAGCACCACCCCCTAGAGTCAGAAACGACTGTGCAGGGGAAAACCTTTACCCTTTACCATATTTATCATAAACTAATCACAAATCACCATATGAGACCCTCCAAAGTACATGTCTTTAAGAATATAGCCATGTTCAGTGTACACATATAATGAAAAATGTGTACATCTAGAATAAGGTCCATGATGGGCCACTTAAGAAGTTCCTACTGCACACTTCTTCTCCTAGTTATTTATAACTGTTCTGGATTTCTCAGGGAAATGGGTGCATTAGAGATATATGGATGAACAGGCTAGAGGGGGCAACTTATAGACAGACTCAAGAGATCCTTACACTGTCATTCAATCTGGCATAGTTATCATCAACCCATTGCCAGCTTCTTCTAGTAATGAATGAGGTCAAGTTCCCATCCTAGCTGATCAGTAGCCAAAAGTTGCCGGAATGGCATTATGGAGAAATTTCTTGTAGATTTGATGGAAGTATACTTTCAAAGGATGACAATCTTTTTTTCTAAAAAACAAAACAAAAACAAACCTAGCTTCTATATACCTATTGGTTCCAGTTTGTGATCCCAACCTTCATCTGTTCCTGTACAGCAGGGGTGGGGAACCTTCTTTCTGCCAAGGGCCATTTGGATATTTATAACCGGGGACCGGGTGGGTGGGGTGCGGGGTTTCTGGGATTTCCGCGGACCAGGGGCCGGCGTTTGCAGGCGGGAGCCAATCACAAGCACTGGGGGGCGGGGTTTGCTGGCGGGAGCCAATCGTGTGGAAGGGGCGGGGTTTGCGGGCGGGAGCCCTGCGGGCCTTAGGTAGGAGCCCCACGGGACTTATATGGCCCGCAGGCCTGACGTTGCCCACCCCTGCTGTACAACTATTAAAGTTGTGTTGTTGTTGTTGTTGTTAATATGCAGTCCTAGGTGCTACAGATGATAAAGTGACTGTCATAGTATCATAGCATGATGCAGCCAGTCATATTTGCCCATGTGATGTAGCAAAGCCTTTCTGGGTTTTTTTTTGGTGGGGGGGAGTAGTTGTATTGTCTTTTTCTCTTTTTCTCTGTTTATTAAAGCAAACAAAAGCCAGTGCATTATTTTCACTCTGAATGCACGCAAACTGAACAATTTGGATGGCTTAGCATCTGTAAGGGCTCCTTGGAGATCCACCTCTGCCTCACGATCGTAACGCAGCTTGAAGAGAGAAGCTAACAAGAGCTGAGAACAATTTGCTTCAGAAAGTACAATCAGATACCAAATGGCATCCATGGTGGGATTTAGTAATTTATTTTATTTACTGAAGGAAGAACACTCTTTAAATAAGATGTGCTCATTGCTTACTATCATCTATTGTACCTGCTAGTAAACGTGTTACCTTGCCAGCCATCTCCCTTCTGCTGATCCCCCCAACGGCATCCTTTATGTATTATCTGCAGCTTCTCTTCTAACTAAACCACAAGGCACTGCTAATGTCTATGGCCTACTGTTCACTTGTTACATGATAGCTGGACAGGCTGACAGCAGTGAGAAAGGAGCTTTCTCAGTCTAAGACATCTGAATCTGACAAGGGCTAGCAAGCTGCTTGGCTTGAGATGGGGAATCAAGCTGGTATAAAAGCCTTTCCTTACTTGGCTGCTTCTAGCTACTATGAATGCCCATTTTCTAGGCAGCTGGGAAAGTCTTAGTGTCTTGAGACTAGAATGCATTTGCTTACTATACATTTTAGAGGGTTTGCAAACTGGGAAAGTAGTTTGCTCACCTGCAATTTTTGCATAATAAAGCTGTAGCATTTCCCAATAGCAGACTCTGCTCTATCCTTCAAGCACTTAGACTTTTTTGGCCATCCACCCAGCAGACTTCAAACATGATCACATAGCACCATGCCTTATAATGAATGAAATGAGATAAAAATGAAGGTTTTGGTAATGGCTGATTCATTTGCTGATTTCTTTTTAGTTGGTTGGAGAGCAGGATATTTCAAGTTCTGATGGTATTCAGAAACTTGAAGGAACATGAAAACCGTAGCACTGCACCAGTGTTAAGAATCTAATTAAATTCTAATATAATGTATTAGACTGTAATATAAGAATCTAATCATATTCTAATAAATGCAACCCTTTGGCTTCTGATGGCTGTTTGACATGGCCACTTAATATCTTGTATAGCAAGGGAGGACAGTCTTCTAGAGCTGTCCATTGATTGCCTGTCTGTCTATCCATCCATCCATCTGTCCATATGCCTGGGACTGCACTGGGCACAGCTGTGCTATACAAGTGGATAGAGTCATGATTTTCTGGTTTATAGAAAGTGGGGAGTCATTAAAGGTTATCTTACTGTTTCAAAAGGGTTGGGGACATATGTAGCCTACAGGACATGGTTTATCCACTCCTGTTGTATATGAGGGGCTCAGCTAAGATTAAGAGCTCTTCAAGAAATTCGTTATATTTTCTTTCACCTAACTGCCCTTATCCTCAAACACTACATAACATATTGAGATTATGTTAAGGTTCCCACAGTTTAAAAATTGGATTCAGACTGGGCAGGTCCAGCTGAGGTGTCTAGGGCCCAGTCTTGTGGTGTGATCTGGGATGAGTTTGAACCAGTGACTCCTAAGGAAATAGACAAGGTTTTCTGTGCTGTCAGTTTGGCCATCTGTTTATTGGACCCAGGCCCCTCCTGGGTTATGAAAGTGATTAGGGACACGGTGATTGGGGACACGGTGGCTCAACAGGTTAAACTGCTGAGCTGTAGGCTGCAGATCAGAAGGTCTGCAGTTCGAACCCCGTGCAATGAGGTGAGCTCTCGTTATTCCCAGCTCCTGTCAACCCAACAGTTCGAAAGCTTTGCAAGTAGATAAATGGGTACCACCTTAAGTGGGCTAATTTGCTGGCGTCCTGTCGGGAAGTCGGCACCACCGGAGGAAAGGATTGGAGGAAGATCGAATGGCAGGCGGTGACGACGGTCCCAGATACAACAGCTACAGGACGTCAGCAGCTGGCTCAAGGCATCCTGAGAATTGTAGTCCAGAGCCTGGAAGAGTCGGTTCCCTTACCCCCTCCCCTCACGCGCAGTGAAAATGGTGATTTGTGAATTGTATAATTAAATGTATATATATGCTTGTAAGCCGCCTAGAGTCCTCCATTAGGGAGGGGATAGGCGGGGTATAAATACCACAATAAATAAATAAATAAATAAAGTGGCCAAAGAGGTGGCCTGTGCTTGGGTCCATGCTATGGTGTCAGCTTCTTTGAGGAGTGTGTGTGTCTCCAGCCTTCAAGGAGGCTGTAGTATGCCCCTTCCCTTGGACCCAACAATTTTAGATAACTATTGTCCTGTCTCCAACCTTCCCTTTTTAAGGGAAGGTTGTTGAGAAGGCGATCAGACTGCAGTTGATGAGAACCCTGGATGAAGCCTGATATCTAGAGCTGTTTCAATCGGTTTTCAGGCTGGGATTCAGTATGGAAACAGCCTTAGTCATGCTTGTGGATGACCTGTGGTGGAGCTGAGAAGGAGGTAGCGCATCCATCTTTGTGCTCCTTGATCTCCCAGCAGCTTTCAATACCATTGACCATGGAATCTTGGGTTGTTTCCAAAGGCTGGGAATACAGGGCACCCGTATTTTACGGTGGTTTCCTTCCTTCCTCTGGGGCTGGTTTCAGTTAGTGTTGGTTGGGGGGAAAAGGTTGCTCCTTAGGCCCCTCCTTTGTAAGGTGCCATAGGGCTTGATTCTCTCTCCCCTTCTATTCAGCATCTACATGAAACCACTAGGTGAGGTCATTTGCCGGTTTGGTTTTCTTATTATAACTTTTGACACCAGGCTGGCTGAGTGAGGCTGTTGAGGTCCAGTCCCAGTTCCTGGAGGTGTGTGAGGAATTGTCTCCGACTCAATCCTACCAAGACTGAGTGGCTGTGGCTACATCCAGCCACCCGGAAGAGAGGGATGAAAACAGCTATCCATACAGTGACTGTCCCTGGGACCTTGGCAATTGCTGAAAGACACCCAAGCTGGGTATATAATTCTTGCTATGAAGTAAAATGGCCATTGTTAAGCCATAGGCTTTCAAAAAACTTGCCAGTGGGAGAGAAAAAAAGTAAAATTCTGATATTTTTCAAGCAAGGGAAATACTTTTCTTGCAGGAGGGCAGTGGTAGATACAACACATTTATATGGCCTTTATAATCACACAGTACACAAATTTAAGACTATAAACAAGTGAAATCAGATAATGGCTGAATTACACAGTGCTCTAATGGGATTTATTTGTGGCTTCATCTGAAGCGTAATCCCAGGCAGTTGCGGCTTGTTCAGCAAAGCATAGTAAGGCAAAGCTTGGCTTAGCTTGATGAGTGAACCCAACCAGAACATGCATCCTCATTCAGAAGGAAGACTATACCATCATAAATTATAAAAATTCAATGTATTTTTCAATTAACCTGTATCTTAATTGGCCAGACTGATTTCTAAGGGACAATGTTACACATGGTCAAGTTATCATTTTCTGATCTTTGATTCACTGCAAACTTGAATGTGGAATTCCAGGCAAGATTCCGATTTATTCTGACAAAGCCAGTTTACTATCTTGTCTATATGAAGAGCTGTTCCTAAGCCAAGTTAACAAAAGCATTGCATGGCATCTCTGCCAGGGAAACAGATAAAGTTTTTTTAAAAAAATTCCTGACCTAAAGCAAATGATTTTAGCCATAGAATCTCTGTAGCCATGTACAATATAACCCATCTGCCAATTATGTAATCTAGGACAAATACATGAATGAAAACATTTCACCATTTAGATTTATCTGATGACAATTTGAAGTCAACATGTGCTTGTTAATAAATACAGCTTCTTGATTAGGAAAACCTATGCATTCTACTTACACTAAGCTTATCCTAGATCAGGTAACTTCAAAAGTGTGTATTAATCCTTCAAGGGAATCAAGAGATCAAAGGCTGGCAAAAGCTGATTCCGACATTTTAGAACATACACTGATGAATGAGGAGGAAGAATAAGAACAAATATCCTAGCTCTGTCCCCTTCATCATGTTGCTTCTTGTCTTCATGTTCAGGGAAAACTACTGTACTAAAGTAAGAAGCTTTCTGTACCTATAGAGGATACCTGGAATACATTCTACTTTGTCCATAGAGCCCCTACAGATAGGCTCTATTTATCTATTACAAAAAGCAGGGGATGTAACAGCTTGCCTGAAAAAGTTCTGGAAAACACTAAAGCTTACACATTCTCTGGCATCATTTAGTTAGAGCTAACAAAGTTATTACCCATCAAATATTGTTTACCTAGTTACTTCCTGGAATGCCAAGGGTTTCCAAGGAATTCCAGGGACTGGCCAATATTAGAAATGAATGGTCCTGCATTAGCACAACAACTGTATACAACCTTGCAAGCATTTATATGGCTTTTCTATTATATACAAGCACCTAATTTTTATAAATTAACCTCATCACAAGCTTTGTTTAAGAAAAAGATAAACCAAGAAATAATACAGGATGAGAGGAAGTTCAGAAAGGGCATTTTAAAGCAATAATCAAAGCAGTAGTACTGTAGTCACACATCTAGAGACATTACATTTAAAATGTCCACTAAAATGGTAGTGCTTTTGGAATTATTATTTTATAAAATGGATCATTAAAAGGATCGGATGCTTTTCCTTTCAGAAGCCAGTTCATTATCGAAGCACCAAAGGAAAAACACCTTGTACTCTTCAGGGATGGGGAGGCAGAGGGGGGCATAGTTATGCACCTCTGTGTTAGAGGAAGAGTATGGCTTGCTTTCTTTCTCTACTTCCTTCCTTCCTCCCTCCCTTCCTTCCTTCCTCCCTCCCTCCCTCCCTTTCTTCCTTTCCTTTTAATTAGCATTAGCATTATAATAGCATTAGCATGAGCATTAAAATATAATTAAGAGCTTTCATCCATCATTTTTAATAACTGGCTAGGGTTTTGTTCAGGATAGTAGAACAGAAATTGGTCCTTAACCAACTTCCCTGATGGAAAATGGTTTCCAGACTCAATTCAATTCAAGGCAAGATGTGTAACAGTGAAAGACATTATCTGTGCACTCACTTTCTTATAGACCAAAACATAAAGAATCTAGTAGCATCTTTTGTGATTTTTATTAAAAGGCATATGATTTTGTGAACTGCAGCTCGCTTCATCAGATGCATAGATTGGCTAAGATTTAAACGGAGGGGAAAAGGAGGGGAAGATAGGTTGGTTTTGTAGATGCAAGTTACATGTGATACAAATTATAAGTACAGTATTGTTGTATTGAAATGCTCCTGTATGACCTTGTCCTTGTTTCGAGTCCTGATGTGAACTCTATGTCCATTAATTCTTTTGCGCAAAGTTAGTCCCATTTGTTCTGTGTAGAATCCTGCCACTATACTCAACAGACAAATGAGATCCTTAGCTTCAAAATCACTGCAAACCATGCTCTAACATGAGAACAACAGCTACACTCTCTGTATTACGCACAACTTTGCATCATTCTTGCATTTCCCCCCCTCAGATTTTCACTGCAACATCAGAGCTCTAGAAAGTGCATTTTAATGAGCATCCCCTTAACATATCTGCTGCCCAAGCAACTGCTTGAGTGAACTGTATTAATAGTGATGGATTCCCATTTAATCACTGGGAATACTGTAAGCTGGGGATTTACAGGTGTGTGCATCTGCACAGAAGAAGGAAGACTTGGCTCCTCATTTAGGTAATTAATAGTAATGTGGGTAAACAATACACATTTTCAGCTTTGGGATTAAATAGGAAAGCTGCTGGAAGGTTAAAAAAAAGAATGGAAAAGGAAAATATTAAGTGCCTCTACCCATGCCTGTCTTTCCCCAAGCAACTTGCTTAAAAATAATTGATACTCACCTCCTCAGGAAAAGGACAGTTTTAG
Organism: Charina bottae; assembly: GCA_023362775.1. Lineage (NCBI taxonomy): Eukaryota > Metazoa > Chordata > Lepidosauria > Squamata > Charinaidae > Charina > Charina bottae. The sequence continues at coordinate 4,474,371 of JALMGJ010000001.1, read as the reverse complement.
AAAGCCACAGTCCCTGATACATATAAAGACATATGAGAGAATAATGATACTTACAATACCTGACAAGGCAGTGATTTGTCAGGATGCATAATATGGACTTCTTTGAGGGTGACACCCTCAAAGTCTGGTATGATACAACACCCTACGGGCAACTGGTCCAGAGAAGCTGGAATCTCTTGGGAAATGAAAGCTGCAAGGGCCTTTAGCTCTGGAATCTAGCAAAACTCTTTTACAAGCTGGGGGAGGGGAGACGAGAAATTAAAAAGAGGACTCATTCTTGGAAAGGCTGTCTCTCTAAAAACAGCATCATTCCAGCCAGTTAAGTGGACGAGTTATTTCTGACAGTTTATGAGCCTTGTTATTATAATGTGCTTTCTGGGAAAGTGCCAGCTAGCAAGATCCAGGGAAGTCAAAATTAGACCCCAGAGCATCAGGAATCAGAGACCCATTTAATACCAAGTGTTTCAGCTGAGACTGTCTCTTCTGCTGCCAAATCAGCAATATTCAACCTGGAGCTCTCGGGCTTTGTATATCTCACAATAGACCTGAATGCACAATTATTTGTGGGACTAAATTGCCTGGGGGGGAAAAGGCATGGAAATAACAGGAAGCTGCCTTATGCCAATCCAGACCATTGGTCCCTTTTGCCAAATGACTGGCAGCTGCTCTCCCGAGTTTCAGGAAGGAATTCTTTCCAGTCCTATGTAGTTTTCTGCACGTCAAGCATGTTTGTTCTGTGACTGTGCTGTGGTTCAAAAGTATTACACCATCTTGCAACATACTGTAACATCATGTATTCATCTTTATTGCCTGGAAACACTTTGCGTTTCATAATTCAATCGAGAGATCTTGATTAGAAATTGCAATGGATAAAAGGCATTTGGCTTTCCAGGTGAAACAATGCTTTGAGTCCTTTTTCTAGACTTTTTTTCAAGTTTGGGAAAGAGATCACACAAATTCCCTCTGCATCTGAAGAATGGAGGAAGAAAGAAGAATTCTTAATTATTATGCCAAACACTTCTTTTGGAATACGTTCTTTTGTTTAACTGAAAACAAATCTTGGGAATAGCTGTACAATTGTAGCAAAAACAAAGGAGTTTCTTGCAGTACCTTAAAAGCTCCCAGATTTATTATGGCATGAACTTTTATATGCTGCAGCCTAACTCATCAGTCATCTGATGCTGTAGGTTGCTTCATAAACCTTGAGAATGCCAGAGGACAATTTGTTAGCCCAGAAAGAAATGTTTGCTTCAGGAAGAGCTGCTGGGTGGAAATAAAATGAAAAGACATTTTATGAGTCCTACTGGAGGCCCCTCATGTGGTTAGCTAGTCTGGCACACAGAAATCCAGACTAGATAGGTCTTTGCTATTATCCAGCAGAGTGATGTTCTTAAGGGTTTTTCAAACTGTGTTCCAAGGAACCCTAGGGTTCTAAGAGAACTTGATGGGTTCCATGAGAAATTAACATCCCCCCCACAAAAATCACTCAAATGCAGTCATTTTCTATCACTAGGGCTTTGTTTCTTGAACAGCAGTTCCGAGAACCTTTTTTTTCAACTAACAGGTTCCATGGCCTGAAAAAGTTTGAAAGCCTCTACTTCAGAGATCATGTTCATGGATGCCTCCGTTAAGACACACCAGTCTTTCTGGTCTACCCGAGTCTAATTAAATTGAAGGCTGGCAAGCTGCCAAGAAAAGCGCCAAACTCTAGTGTCATCTCTATTTCCAAACATGCCTTCTGGCCCAAAATAGTTGCCATAGGCAGTTTTAAGGAGAAAAAGAATGGTGAGTGGCTCCACCCTTGTGATTTATTTGCAAGTTATAGAGTGAGCATTTTTTGTATCTTTTTGCTGCTCCCAACAAGAGATCATTTGGCTGTTTGCAGCCCAGATCTAGGTGCCCTGTAAGGGAAACTTGAAAAAGTCCACAAATAATAAGCAGCCAGATGACCATGAGGTAACAACAAAGAGATTGCAGAAAATTCCCTTTCCTGCATCCGGAGTTTTGTAGCCCAGCTATGGATTGTAAATATGCCGTACATTTAACAAATAAGGTATCAGTTATGACTCATCTGAGTTTATCCTGCATTTTTAGACTTAAATTGTTATTGCTTTAGTATACAGAAATAAATAAATAAAAAGAAAATATACCAAAAAAAAAGGGGGGGGGAGGAAATAGGTCAAAGGGGATGGTGCTTGGAAGTGGTTTTTGGTGGTAGTGCTGACCCTTTGGAACAGCTTCATACTTGAGGTCAGATCTGCTCCTACATTGGCCACCTTCCAGAAGATGTTCTAGACTGAGCTCTTCCAGAGGCTGTCTGGGAGATGATGCTTCCTTGTTTGGTATTTGTATGCTTTATGGGTTTTAGTACTTTTCAGTATTTCTATAATTTTGATTTTTGTATCAGGTTTCTATTGTATTTGTAAGCCACCAAGAATCTGTTAGATTGCAGTGGGTAAAAAAATAAAATCAAAAACATCTAAATAAATAAATAACTTTAAGGAGAGACACCAGGGCCAGAGGCAATTTGCAGTGAGCATGTCCATTGTATAACCTTTATCTGAGCAGCAGCAGCAGCAGTAGCAACAGTACAGTATTTGTATTCCTATGATTCTCCTGAGTGAAACTGTAGACCTTAAATCTACTTGGCTGAATGGAGGGTTTGTTTGTTTTACTACAAATTCCTGAATCAGAGGATCTGAATTATTACTTTAATGCCATAAATATGGGTCAAGGAACAATTTACTTATCTGCAAAATATAAATATATTTGTATAGTCGAAGGCTTTCATGGCCGGAATCCGATGGTGGTTGTGGGTTTTCCGGGCTGTGTGGCCGTGTTCTGGCAGTTTTTGTTCCTAACGTTTCGCCAGTCGCTGTGGCTGGCATATTCAGAGGACAGGAGCACAGCTAGAAGATTCTCTCTGTGCCCAAGTGCCCAAATAAATATATTTGCTGAAATGTTCTCAATTTTTTTTCTTAAATCAAATAGACATTCTTTACTTTAGAACTTACTTTTTTTTAAAAAAATGTATGAAGTGACGGAGGGGTTACTTCCAACTTGTTTTAACTTTTGGAAGATGTGCTAACAGCATTATGGCACGTGGTCAGTCCAGGAAGCATAGGAAAAACAAAACAAAACAAACAATGCTATCTGCACATAAGTCTGGCCTTGTTGTTAGTGGGTTGGGCTTTTAAAAAATCAAAACAACTTGAAAGAAATCCCTTAGATATCATGTGCATTTTAACAAAGTAAATATAATCCCGAGTCCCTAAATGGATTTTTTTTGGAGAAGGAACAATTCTAGACAGACTGTACCTGTTCATTTTGTATCGTATTCCCTAGCACAGGGTTTTCCAAAGTTTTTCCCGCGGCGACACACCAACCGGCGTTGGTGTGTCACCGCGGGAAAACCCGGAAGTGCTGTCCTTGCGGCAGCGCACAAAAACCCGGAAGCGCTGCTGCCGCTTTCGGGTTTTTGCGCGCTGCAGTTGGTGTGTCGCCGTGGGAAAACCCGGAAGCGCTGATGATGATCAGCGCTTCCGGGTTGTGTGGCGACACACCAGACTGTGTGTGGCGACACACTTTTGTGTCGCAACACAGTTTGGAAAGCTCTGCCCTAGCAGAAAATCTCAAATCCAGTCCAAGGGGAGCTCAGGGTGGAATACTTGTAGTTCTCTAGTTTGCATGCAATAATCTGAGTTTGTTATTAATAGAAATGATAATAAAAGCCATTGTTCAATGAACCTGGGTGTTTCTTAAGGAAGGAAATAGTTTGTATGGATGCAATTCAGATTAAAGGAGTCCAAAATAACTGTAAATATCTTTATTTAATGATTACTCTGCAATTATCCTCCAAATAATTGCTAACAATTATTATTATGAAAACTTGTTATGGCTTAATGCGCTCACTTTGTTTTAAGACATTTTGTGTTTTGAATTTGTTTACACAAAACATCTTAAAACAAGGTGAGTGCACCAAGCCGTAACAAATGTTCATAACGGCTAATAAATGCACCTGAACGGTTTAGAGAGGGAAGAAAGGCAAAATGTGACACTTGGCCTATACCAGAATGCAAGGTTAACTTGAAAGGAAAAAAATTACTCTTGTCTTATATTCCTAGTGGAAATCATTGCTGGCTATTATGGCAGGGAAAGACAGGAGGAACCTGTTCCATAGTTGTCACATTGGAGCCAATCAATGTTTGGGACAATGCTGAGTGGCTGCTGCTGTGGTCAGTACTAAAGATAGTCTAGGGCAATGTTTCTCAATTTGGCAACCTTAATATTTGTGGACTTCAACTCCCATGCTGGCTGGGGAATTCTGGGAGTTGAAGTGCACACATCTTAAAGTTGCCAAGGTTGAGAAACACTGGTCTAGGGCAACCTTCCCCAACCTAGAGGTCCTCAAGATGTGATGTGTGAGCTTCAACTCCCATAATTCCCTAGCTAGCATGGTCATTGCAAAGAATTATGGTAGTTCAAGTCCATACATCTGAAGGGGGCTCAGGATGGAGGCTGGCATAGGGAACAGGGTAACTGCAAGGCAGTTCTAGTTTCCACAAGCTAAAAAGCCTCAGTATTAATGTGGGGCCTAGGGAAGCCATCCAGGGAGCATTAAGACAGAAAACCCAAGTTGGAAGAGTCATTTTGCTCACTGAGTCCATTCCACTGAGTCCTCCCTACTCAGTGGAGGATGTTATAAAAATCCTGCATAAGGTGGACTTTGCCAAGTTGAGAAGAAGTAGCCTATTTCACCCAACCTGCTTTCATGGAATTTTGCTCTAAGAACTCCCCTTGTTCTCAAATTCACTCGCTTAAATCTGGGGATATTCCTTTCCCTGTAGACTGACCATATTTCCTTGAGACAAAAACGGGACAAGAGGAACAGGCGGGGGCGGAGCTGCTGGTTGGGGGGGGGCGCCTCCACCTGTCGGCGCACAGGGGGCGGGCTGGGCAGCGCGGTGGGCGGGGGCGGAGCGGCTGGTTGGTGGGGCGGGGGGTTCACCTCCGCCTATCAGTGCGCAGAAGGGGCGGGCCAGGCAGCGCGATGGGCGGGGGTGGAGCAGCTGATTGGTGGGAACCTGGAAGGGGAATCGCCTCCACCTGTCGCGGTGCTGGGCCCACCTCTCCTACCTCCTTTGCCGCGCGCAAAGCCTATTTCCCTGTCTTTAAAAAACTTTGGACTGGTAAAAGATTGTAAACATATTTCTCTTGTGCAACACCTTGGGGTGCTGTATTTCTGTTAAAGTGAGGCCTATCTTTGCAGGAGAAATGTTAAGGCCATTCTAAACAGTGGACTTTAGGGCTGGCATAAATGTTTTACCTCTTCTTGTGGAATTCACTAAGCTCAAATTACTTCTCTTTCATTAAAAATTATGGATTTATACATAATCACTCCTAATTAACCACTAGGATTCCCAAGTTCTGACACAGATAACCCACTTGCAAGTTGTACCCCTATCCTTGTCATCTCATATGCGTGGTCTATCTCCCATGAACTTTCGAAGTTAAACCAAGCTGATGTTCATACCAAGATGCATCAAGTAGCTGGAGGCATCTCGTTCTGCCTCACTTCTGCAGAAAAAAATTAAAATTAGCATAAACTTACTGTATAAACTTGATGAAAATACAATTTCCAATATTTGGCCTTTGCAATTGTTGCTTAAATTAGGATTTATGAAAAACAGACTTTGAATGTGGTAGTGGTGGAAAGGGTAATAGAATAGTTGCAGTAAAATCAGTTTTCTACAAAAAGCCAACAGTTTAATGCCCCTTGTAATTGGATGGCTAATGTCCTCAATTTCTATTGTCTGAACAGCATTTCTCCTTTTTAATTATATTCTTTGCTCTTTAGGTTTGCTTCCTGGATCCTTCACCACCCCCCTTAATTTCTGTTTTAAATACAGAAGGCCTACATTTAGCAAGGTTAATAATATGAAACAGAGTTGACGAAGCTGCTTCGTTTTTACTGAACGTTTTAGCAGTACTAAAAAAGTTTCTCTTTTTCAGTACCATTTGTGAAATTGTTCTCCTAAGCTATACTCCCAAGCATTGCTACAAGGTAATAATAATAAACTTTATTGTTATGGTCTTCAACTGGCCTAATTACAATAGAATAAATCCCATTAACATTTGCTTGTGTTAATAAATAAACAAACTGCACAATAACCAAAGTTCTCTGACATAATTACATTGTTATAACATTGGAAGGGTTTTTTTAACTATTAAAAGTTGAAGAATGATAAAATAATAAACTGCAATGAATAAACAAATAGGAAACAAAAAAAAATCCACTATTGTGTAGAATGAACCCTTAAAATCAATTTGAATGTAAAACTATAAGAAGGAAGGGAGGGAGGGAGGGAAGGTCATGCTTTCCTGGGTAGGGTATTCCATCAATCAAAAGTCCCCTGGCTTGTAGCTGCCAGCCTTGCATCACTTGGAGGGGGCACCCAGGGGACAACTTCTGAAGATGACCCAAACGCTCAGGCAGTTGGGAGGGAGGCAGCTTTCTTTGAGCTACTATGGCCCTGAGAATTTCAGGACATTCAAAACCAGTACAAAAACCTTAACTAGATTTGGAAATAGACTGGCCGCTAGTGTTAGTAATGATGAAGTACTGAGATCGTATCAGCCAGTCTCTCTTAGCTGATAAAAGTACCTCCACTGATAGTGATAGATACAAGAGCATCACAAACTCTGTATCTAATCTGTAGCAAACGGGCTACCCATCAATGGTTATTCTGACTAGCCTGGATTGAACTTCAATTTATTGCCTCTCATTAGTCCATTACCGTGCCCAGACACCAATTCGGGACATCTTTTTTTTCCAATACTTTTTATTAAATATTTTAACAATGGTAAAAGATAATACAAAGAAAAGAAAAATAGAAATGAAAAAAACTGCAGAAAAGAAGAAAAGAAAAAAAGAATAATTAAAGAAATGACTTCTGATCTTCTTTACAGCAAGTACAACAAATGTGATATCTCTCCACCCCCTTTAAAGTTACATTATATAGTTCATTTCTTCCCATATTCCAACCATTATCCACCCATAAATCCAAAAATCATTAACATTTCTGTCCAATGTCAACAAAAAGTTCATAAAGGGTTTCAAGAATTTTATAGAATTGTTTATTATTTTAACCATGATCAAACAAGTCAACTTTATATGCTTTTCATTTGCTCAATATTCTAACATTAATTAATTAATTAAATTTAACATTAAAGTGCTGTTGTAGGAATTGATCTCTGTCCAAATCTTCTTTCTTCCATCTCAAAAATTGTTCCAAAACTTTAACAGCCCTCTTTTGTAAGTCTAGTAATAGGTTATTTCCCGGGTCATTTTATCATTTCTTGGCTTAATATTTGTATTTCATCTCTTATAGTCCACAACTTCTGTTTTATTTTCCAGAATTTCTGCATAAGCTATAATTTGTTTTACTTCTTCATTCTGTCATCCTGTAGATTCTTCCCAGTTATTCTCCTTCATATTTCTGTTAGAATATATTAGCCATAGTAAAATATTATAGTCATAAGGTATTTTAGACTTGTTGCTATTGGAGATTTGTGGGCTATCTGCCCATATTTTATTGTTTATACTGGATGTTTTGGTAATTACCTGTATCTTATCTTCTAAATGTGTATTTGGAAATATATCTATATATCTATATCATCATCTATCTATCTATCTATCTATCTATCTATCTATCTATCACAGGTGGTGTTTCGGAGAGTATTTGGAGTATGATGGTTACCATTGAGTGAGTTTTGGAGTGTGATAGTTGCCACTGAGATTAGGCAGCAAGAATGGGATTTCCATTGATATTTTCTTATTTTAATAGTATTATATTGTATTGTTTTAGAGCTCTATAAACCACTGAGAGTTGTTTCAGATTTGGCAGTATACAAATATGGAAAATAAAATAAATGCTGATGACAATGCAGGCAACATCCCTAAATAATCTCTTAACTCTTAACATCTACTTTCATGTAGATGCTAAATAGCATGTGGGATTAAGCTGAGCCTTAAGGAATCCCACGACAGCTGTCAATTTCTTATGCATCACTGTCTGAAGGCAGCCTATCAAAGGGGTAATGCCATTGTAAAACAGTTCATCCAACTTCAACAGTCAGTACAGTAGGATACTCTGATCTACGGTGTCAAAAGTTGCTGAGATGTCCAAGAGAATCAACAGAATTACAGTCTTTCTATTTCTTACTCTCAGCAAAGTTAATTCCATGTAGCAATCATGGTAGGCTCTGTGTCAAAGCTGAATTCAGACTTAGGTCAGACTGCAATGCATTTTAATGAGCTCTATTTCCTGTAACAATGCCAAGAGCTGGCTGTAAACCCCTCACTCAAGCATCTTACCTAAGAAGGGGTATTAGCAACTTGTCTGTAGTCATATATTACTTCTGGGTCCTGTGACACTATGATTTAGTTACCCTATTCTTATTTTCTTATTTTTCAGTGACATCATTAGATAGAGAAATCTGATTGGCCAGGTAGTAGAGTGATAGTACATGGAATCACTCCTGTAACCCAGTAAGGAGGAGCATCCATGTGGGAATAGAAGGTACTAAACTAGCACTAGGGAGGGAAAATAATCTAAACATGGCTCCAAACAAAAGGTTATTTATACAACAACAACAACAACAACACTGTACTGAAATGGGCATTTTATGGCCAAAAACATGACAAAAAATGCAGTCATGTTGATAGGACCAGTCTGTGTGTGTATATTTTGTATTTTTAATTAAGGAATCATTATTTAGTTTCATTGGTTTTGTAACAAACATCATCTAAATGTCCTTAAACCCAAACAACTATTATAATAAAGCCTACCACCACAAATCTCCAAGCATATTGGAGAGTACATATGCAGGTCCTGATCATAATTAACGACAAGAAAAGAAAAAAATAAGCAAGAAACTGGTTAAAACTGTTCTGGGCCGAAAAGGTGTTGTTTGAGACACATTGTAAGATGAAATGAATGGAATGGCTGCTTAGTCTGTGTGGGGAGAGAAAGGAAGGGAAGTTTACATTCAAATAAAATACCAGGCTAAACTGAAAGTATGACCTTATTACAGCTGGATTCATTGCCTTGGCTAAATCCAAGATGAAGCAGGATAATTTAATTGGCAGACTATAAGAGGATGCAAGATGACATTACACAGTAGGCTTGAAGTCATGTAGCCATCTTCAAAAACAGATGATCTGTGCAGCTGCACGATAAGATGAAATGCCAGGCAAAGCCAAGCAATAAAGCTGCTTGTGAGATCTCACCCTCCTCATAGTTTTTATACAGAGAAAGGAAAATATCTGTGGATCTATTTCTAAAAGTTAGCAGCAGTACATTTCTAATGTTACTTACAGAATTAAATCTTGTGCAAAGAGGGAAAAAATCATGGTTATTAGTCAACTGAGATAATGCTTACAGTCGCTGAGAGCATTACCCCCAAAAAAATATTACAGATTTAGCTGAAGTGAAATATGGCCAGAGATGTATGGACTAAAAGCTTTAGAAGGAAGTCTGCAATCCTCTACTTTTAAAGCATATATTCTTCCCCGAGATAGTTGCTTATCCAAAATAAATTCTGCAGCTAGTGTATTTCAATTCATCTCAAGCAGGAGAGCCTGTATGGTAGCCGTAAGTGTGGTCTTAGCAGAAGCGCCTGAGACCCTGACATACTAGAATGTGAAGTTTAAACCACTGAAGTTTGACGTAAATATTTGGTCTAGAGAAGAACAAGAATTTCTCAGTGATTTTCCACTAATTACTATAAGGTGGACCAAGAGACACTCCTCTGAACCAGCAGCGTCTATAGCAAACCATGATGACAAAATGATGCTACATGTGTGTTGATGTCATTAACCAAATGATGCCATGATGTATTGTGCCCTGATATCAGAAGCAAGAAGCCACACAGTCGTGTGATGATGTCTTCATATATGTTTTGTCATTTGCCTCTTCTTATCCCCCCTTCCAGATGCCCATGCTTTGAACTCTAGCTTTTTTGAAAATGCACAACAATTAATGATCACAGTGATCAGTGATCAGTGGTGCTTCACCTTTACTGCAGGTCCGTTCAGGTTCCAAATATACTTCAGATAGTTCAATACTAAAATGATTCCATCATTCCCTATAAATCTCCTGCATTTATTTGCTGGTACAGCAAGATTTTAAGATTGGACTCCCAGGCTATCATTTATAGTATCTGGCTGTAAATGTAGCCTATACTGTATGTAATTGAAAAATCAATAGCATTTTGACTTCCAAAGTATTGATTCCATTCTTAAAATAGGAATAACGGCTAGATCTCTAGCCAAGTAAGACAGTAGGAATTATTAAGAATGCAGTAATCTATGTCCATGACATCTACCCTGTCCATTTAACAATTCAGAATCTAGATGAACTGGTTGCAAACAGATTCTAATGTTTCCTGTATTAGCACATGGTGTTAAACTTGGTACAGAAGATATTGTTTCCAGGGAGAATTGAGCTCCTATACTGTTTCTTCCAGAAATTAAACAGTAAAATAACTAAAAATATTGGCACCCCATAGAATCATAAAATCTAGAATGGTTAGAATGGACCTTGGAAGTCTTCTAGTTCAACTCCCTGCCCGGGGCAGGAATCTTCTACATAGCATCCCAGACAAATGACTATCCAACCTGTGCTTGAAAACTTCCAGTGATTGAGCACCCATGAGTCCATGAGGTAGAATGTCCCACCAATTAATAACTCTTATGATCAGAACATTCAAGCTTGGATCTTCCTTTTAAAGTTTCCACTCACTGGTTCTTGTCTTACCTTCAAGTGCTATGGAGAATAAATCCTCTTCCCTGTGATATCCTTTCAAGTGTTGGAAGACTGCTATCATGTTTTCCCTTAGTCTTCTCTTCTTTAGGCTAAACCTACCCAGTTCTTTTAAACATCTTCCATTGGATTTAGCCTCTAACTCCATCACCATTTTTACCATTTTTGTTGCTCTTCTCTGTACTCTTTCCAGGTCCTCTTGGATTGTAGCAACCAGAACTGGACACAGTATTCCAAATGCTGTCTGACCAGTGTAGCAGAGTTGAATGATCACTTCCCATGATCTTGATATTATACCTCTGTTGTTGCAGTCCAAGTTTGCATTGGCTCTTGGGTCATGCTTAATCTGTCATCTATCAGATACTTCTCACATGTACTTCTGCTCAGCCAGGTACCAGCTATCTTGTACCTGTGCATCCGGTCTTTCTTACCCAAGTATGCAATCTTACATTTCTTACCACTGGACTGCACACTGTTGGATATGGCCCAATGTTCAAACCTATCAAGATCCTATCAAGCAGGGGGGCGGGGGGGGGGGAAGCAAGCAATTTCTATAAGCAATTTCTCCTTTGCCTGACCCTTCCCACCCACCGCTTGCAGAGTGGAGAGATTGGAGAGAAAGAGATTTCAAGAGAATACTGTAAACTGTTTGTGTTGCATGCCTGTGGCTCCCAGCCCCGGGCTGCTGGCACAATCGCATTGTTCTCGATATGTAGAAGAATAGCTTACTCTCTTGAAATCTCCTTCTCTCCAATCTCTGCTGTGAGTGGGGGGGGTGGAGGGGGGGGAAAGCAAGTGATTTCTGTAGGCAATCTCTCCTTTGCCTGACCCTTTCCCGCTGCCAGTGCAATCACATTGCTTTTGATCGAGAGCAATGTGATCATGCCGGCAGTGGGAAAGGGTCAGGCAAAGGAGAGATTGCCTACAGAAATCACTAGTTTTTTTTCTCCAGCTCCTCACAGACCAGAGAGATTGGAGAAAAGGGGATTTCAAGAGAGTAAGCTGTTTGCGTAGCACACCTGTGGCTCCCAGCCCCAGGCTGTGGAACGATCACATTGCTTTTGATGTGTACAAGACAGTAAGCAGGCACTTGAGCATTCAAAGGGCTGGGGAGTGGTTAGGAGGCCAACAAAAGCTGAAGGTGTGAAACTGAGTAGTTTTGTCTCTTTCCAGTCAGAAAGCACAGTTGTGGTCACGTGATTTATCACTTAGCGACCGCTTCACTTAGCAGTGGAGTTGCTGGTCCCAGTTAGGGTTGTTAAGCAAGGACTACCTGTATTAGCAATCCTCCACAGCTTTGTGTGATCAGCAAATTTGATGAGCATCCTTTCTATTCCCTCATCTTCTTCATATATAAAAATGTCAAAAAGCACTAAACCCAGAACAGAACACTAGGATATCCCACTGCATACCTCTTTCCATGTAGACACAGAAACATTAAAGACTATACACTACACACATTGTTCAACCAACTGTGAATCTATTTGTTAGTGAATCATACATCCCACATTATACTATTTTACCATAACCTTTAAGGAGGCTACGGTCAACTTTATCAAATTCCTTACTGACGTCTGAGTATACTACATACACAGTATTTCCTTGGTCTACTATTCTAGTTACTTTACAAAAACAGCAGTAAGATTTGTCTAGCATAACCTATTTTCAGTAAATCCATGCTGACTGCTAGTAATCACCTTGTTTTGTTCTAAGTACTTGGAGCTACTATTTGATGATCTTTTCTAGGATTTTCCCAGATACTGATGTCAAGCTGATTGGTCTTTAGTTTCCTAAGTCCATTCCCCCTCCCCTTGTTTGAAGATTGGAACAACATTCTGGCACTTCTGTACTCCAGGACTTCTGAAACCTCCCTCTAAAGAGCCCAGAGGGGGGAAAAAGTGTAGGGGGTGAAATTGATAAGCATTTCCTCGATTTCTATGTAATCTTCAGCAGGGGAAAAGGTGGCCTGCAAAGCATCAGATTACTGCATTCTTTTATTTTATATTTGTACCTGTAGTTACAGTAGGTTGATTTTTTAAAAAATTTTATTTTCTATCCTGCTTTTATTATTTTTATAAATAACTCAAGGCGGCGAACATACCTAATACTCCTCCCTCCTCCTATTTTCCCCACAACAACAACCCTGTGAGGTGGGTTGGGCTGAGAGAGAGTGACTGGCCCAAGGTCACCCAGCCAGCTTTCATGCCTAAGGCGGGACTACAACTCTCAGTCTCCTGGTTTCTAGCCCGTTGCCTTCACCACTAGACCAAACTGGCTCTCTATGATGATGGACTGACCCCCTTCCTTGATCCACTACACCTACATCACTGTCATTCTTCTATAGCACACAGCGCTTTGGGCAACAGCATTAAGGATGGTTGGACTTTCTTTTGTTCTTAAAATATAAAAAACACATTAACTCAGCACATTTTTTCCACTTTTGCATTTAGAGTGGCAAGCCCTCTCCTCCCAACATCAAACCATATTTTGCTATATTCTGACATCCCCAAACTCTAGGTTGCTTCCCCTCCCCGAAAAATATGATTCAAACATGGGAAAAACAAACAAACACTGACAAGGAGAGCGATGAAAAAGAAATGTGATCTTTGAAGGTACTAGACAGAGACTTTGGTTAAAAAAATAAAATAATAAGATGTACTTACACACATAGACAGCAAATATTAATTCCATAACTGTTAAAATGAATGTTTTGAAATTCCCAAATGGTAAATAGTGAATGGGGCAGAGGAGCAAAGACTCCTCCTCCTCCTCCTCCTCCTCCTCCTCCTCCTCCTCCTCCTCCTCCTCCTCCTCCTCCTCCTCCTCCTTTTCCCATTCTTACTACACTGGATAAACAGGTACAGAAACCAGCCAGTTATATGTGACCCTCTAATCTCCACTCACACATGCTTGTTTCTCACTTGTGTCATAACTGCCCTATCTGAAAGAGTACATCACAGACGACAGATGCAACCAGAGAGTTCAGGACAGCTGATATTGAGATATCCAGCAAACGGCCCTCAGGTAAAAGGAATTTGGAGGAATTCTCCTCCACCCGAGCCATGGCCAACGCCTTGGCTGCCCTGCACATCATGTCCACGCTAGGGGGCTCCAGAGGCGGAGGCTGCATGTGCATAAGGTTATGCTGGCTCTGCTGGTACTGGGCCATTGCGATCCCGTCCTCAAGGAAGCTGAGTTTCCAATGCTTCCGTTCTGCACGGCTATTGCCCTTGCCGCTAATGTGTCCCCTCGGGCGAGGTTGGATAAGAACGCCATTGACATTTCTCGGCAGTCAGGATTTTTGCGGTCCCCAACATACCTAACTAAAGTAGCATAGAGTTTCTCCTGACGACTGAATGGGGTAGTGGCCAATATAAGGTCCACATTATTGTCTTGGATACATACTGAGTTTACACAGGGTTTCCAGTACAAGTCTCTGAGGCGATAGGACTGAGTTGGGCCCCACAGTTGGAAAAGGATCCTGTGCCTCTGCAGATGGGCACACCATCCAGTGCAGTAAGCCATCCAAAATTGGCAAACAGATGCTTTCTGTATAAGCAGGTAAGTCTAGCTGCCCAGAAATGTTGGCTAATGTGACCAATGTATTATCCCTCAAAACCTCCAGGCAGTCCCACCACCACTCATCCTTGCTGCAGGCCACCCCTTTGTCCACTTCTTCCTCTTTTTCATATGTCTGTGGTGCATGCTTTCTTTCTGGGTGCTCATGATGGAGAAGAATTAACTTTCCCAAGATTAGCACCAAGCCTGGATGTTTTGACATTTCCACATCATTGCCAGGCACGAAAGATAAGCTGCGGACAATATTTGACACACAGATGCAACGCTTGGCCAAAGAATCTTGACAGTGAGTAATGGTGCATAGAGGAATCTCATCTAAACTCCATGGCTCATCTTCCAGCAGCTTGATATTCCGATGACTTTTGACTTGATGGATCCCAAATGGAAATTTACTACTATCTGTCTGAGAATTAGAGTCTGAGTCTTCAGACAATGCTCCTGGACGAGCTGACAAGACATCATCAATAGTGGCTGATATGCTTTTGTCTTGCTGTTCCTCAGATTCTCCTTTCCCCTCCACATTCTTCTTTTTACCTGAGGAGACTGATAGAGATGGCCATCTGTGAGGAGGAATCTCCATCTTGCTATCAAAGTGGGTCTGAATCTGTTCAGTTGTATCACCCCCACCAAGTTCCAGTGAAGAAGCCCACTGTTGAATTCCTGAACATGCCCCAGCCTGTCAGATCAGTCAACAACAAATAAGTTGTTTTTCTTTACAATTTTTATTGGCAACTTGTCAAAGTTACTGGATTGTTTTGGCCTCTCACTTGGATCAGCAATGGCACCAGGTGAAGCAACAACAGTGCTCTTCCCTTCTTCAGTGTTCTCATTTTCATCTTCTTCCTCTTCTTCCTCATCTTCAAGGTCATCAGAGTAATTGATACATTCAACATTGTTTTCTTCTTCTTTTCTGACATCCTCTGTTGCAGACCGTCCATCCTCATTTCGAGATGAATTATGATCTTGCAGTTTTGGTCCTGGATGTCCCACTTCATATTCCAAAAGGATCCCAAAAATATCTATCAGGCATTTTCTAAAATATTCCACCAACAGCTCAAGAAAACCAGATAACTGAGAGAGATTGAATTTCCTGTATAATTAAACTAAGGTTCTTGAATGTGAGCCACAGTCTTACTGTGTTTATGTTGAAATATGTATTAAAATAATTTTAAAAAATTAACAAATTGAGAACAAATGGCACATACAGAGCTGGTTTACAAAACAGGATGACATAATCCACACAAATTTCACTAGAGTATATATTCAGCTTCCTTCTACTATGTTGACAGCTGGAGATAGCGTAGCGGATTCTACTGATTTTCTATAGTACCAACAACGTTATCTAGGTTTTGTTTTGTGCCTTCAAGTCAGTTTTGACTCCTGGCAATTGCCTGGATAAGCCCTCCAGTTTTCTTGGCAAGATTCTGGAAGTGTATTGTCGAAGGCTTTTGGAAGTGGTTTGCCATTTTGGAAGTGGTTTGCCATTGCACCTAACCTAACCTAACCTAACCTAACCTAACCTAACCTAACCTAACCTAACCTAACCTAACCTAACCTAACCTTTATTACAGCCTATGGGCCAGAATGCTAAAGTATTTAGAATGCTAAAGTAGGAAGTCAAAAAATAACCGGAATAACAGGCAAGTTTGGCCTCGGAGTACAAAATGAAGCAGGGCAAAGGCTAATAGAGTTTTGTCAAGAGAACAGGCTGGTCATAGCAAACACTCTTTTCCAACAACACAAGAGACGACTCTACACATGGACATCACCAGATGGTCAATACCGAAATCAGATTGATTATATACTTTGCAGCCAAAGATGGAGAAGCTCTATACAATCAGGAAAAACAAGACCTGGAGCTGACTGTGGCTCAGATCATGAGCTTCTTATTGCAAAATTTAGGCTTAAATTGAAGAACGTAGAGAAAACCACTAGACCAATCAGGTATGACCTAAATCATATCCCTTATGAATATACAGTGGAGGTGAGGAATAGATTTAAAGGATTAGATCTGGTAGACAGAGTGCCTGAAGAACTATGGATGGAGGTTCGTAACATTGTACAGGAGGCAGCAACTAAAACCATCCCAAAGAAAAAGAAATGCAAGAAAGCAAAGTGGCTGACTGATGAGGCTTTACAAATAGCTGAGGAAAGAAGGGAAGCAAAAGTCAAGGGAGAAAGGGAAAGATATAAACAACTGAATGCAGAATTCCAGAGAATAGCAAGGAGAGATAAGAAGGCCTTCTTAAATGAACAATGCAAAGAAATCGAGGAAAACAATAGAATGGGGAAGACTAGAGATCTCTTCAAGAAAATCGGAGATATCAAGGGAACGTTTTGTGCAAAGATGGGCATGATAAAGGACAAAAAAGGCAGGGACCTAACAGAAGCAGAAGAGATTAAGAAGACATGGCAAGAATACACAGAAGAACTATACAAGAAAGATCTTAATATCCCTGATAAATACGATGGTGTGGTCACTGACCTTGAGCCGGACATCCTAGAGAGTGAAGTCAAGTGGGCCTTAGGAAGCATTACTAACAACAAAGCTAGCGGAGAAGACAGTATCCCAGCTGAGCTATTTAAATTCCTAAAAGATGATGCTGTTAAAGTGCTGCACTCAATATGCCAACAAATTTGGAAAACTCAACAGTGGCCACAGGATTGGAAAAGGTCAGTTTACGTTCCAATTCCAAAGAAAGGAAATGCCAAAGAATGTTCAAACTACCGTACAATTGCGCTCATTTCACATGCTAGCAAGGTTATGCTCAAAATCCTACAAGCTAGGCTTCAGCAGTATGTGAACCGAGAACTACCAGAAGTGCAAGCTGGGTTTCGAAGAGGCAGAGGAACTAGAGATCAGATTGCCAACATTTGCTGGATCATGGAAAAAGCAAGAGAGTTCCAGAAAAACATCTACTTCTGCTTCATTGACTACGCTAAAGCCTTTGATTGTGTGGATCACAACAAACTGTGGCAAAGTCTTAAAGAGATGGGAGTACCAGACCACCTTACCTGTCTCCTGAGAAACCTGTATGCGGGTCAAGAAGCAACAGTTAGAACCGGACATGGAACAACCGACTGGTTCAAAATTGGGAAAGGAGTACGACAAGGCTGTATATTATCACCCTGCTTATTTAACTTATATGCAGAGTACATCATGAGAAATGCCGGGCTGGATGAATCACAAGCCGGAGTTAAGATTGCCGGGAGAAATATCAACAACCTCAGATATGCAGACGATACCACCCTAATGGCAGAAAGTGAAGAGGAACTAAAGAGCCTCTTGATGAGGGTGAAAGAGGAGAGTGCAAAAGCTGGCTTGAAAC
Source organism: Charina bottae (assembly GCA_023362775.1). Lineage (NCBI taxonomy): Eukaryota > Metazoa > Chordata > Lepidosauria > Squamata > Charinaidae > Charina > Charina bottae. Next base: position 4,456,637 of record JALMGJ010000001.1, on the reverse strand, counting down.
TCAACATTAGAAAAACCCAGATCACGGCATCTGGTCCCATCACTTCCTGGCAAATAGAAGGGGAAGAAATGGAAGCAGTGACAGATTTTGTTTTCTTGGGCTCCAAGATCACCACAGACGGTGACTGCAGCCATGAAATTAAAAGACGCTTGCTCCTTGGGAGGAAAGCTATGGCAAACCTAGACAGCATATTAAAAAGCAGAGACATCACCTTGCCGACAAAGGTCCGTATAGTTAAAGCTATGGTTTTTCCAGTAGTAATGTATGGCTGTGAGAGTTGGACCATAAGGAAGGCTGAGCGCCGAAGAATTGATGCTTTCGAACTGTGGTGCTGGAGAAGACTCTTGAGAGTCCCTTGGACTGCAAGGAGGTCAAACCAGTCAATCCTAAAGGAAATCAACCCTGACTGCTCATTGGAAGGACAGATGCTGAAGCTGAAGCTCAAATACTTTGGCCACCTAATGCGAAGAGAGGACTCACTGGAAAAGACCCTGATGCTGGGAAAGACTGAAGGCAAAAGGAGAAGGGGACGGCAGAGGATGAGATGGTTAGATAGCATCACCGATGTAAGGAACATGAATTTGAGTAAACTCCGAGAGACAGTGGAGGACAGGAAGGCCTGGCGTGCTATGGTCCATGAGGTCACGAAGAGTCGGACACGACTAAACGACTGAACAACAACAACAACAACAATGGGCCAGAAAGCACAACAGTACCTGTAATTATTAATAAAACTTTAAAAATGCAATAAAATTACATAAAATACCATATTACAGTAAGTATAGAACAAATACAACAGTGGCAATCACCAAAATTTGTGCTAAACTTCAACCGTAGGTAGGACGGATACAACAAATGATGGCACAAAATCAGGCAACCTGGAAAGATATGTCAGGGTCCTGGTCAGATAGAAGCAGTGACAGATAGACATTGTGCTCTCTACCAGGATAGTTCTTTAAAATGGGATAAATATACTGTATATTTTTCTTGATTCTCTAGAGCAGGGCTTTCCAAAGTTTTCCCGCGGGGCTTTCCAAAGTTTTCCCGCGGCGACACATCAACTGCCGTTGGTGTGTTGCCGCGGGAAAACCCGGAAGTGCCGCGGTTGCGGCAGCGTGCAAAAACCCGGAAGCGCTGCTGCCGCTTTCGGGTTTTTGCGTGCCGCCGTTGGTGTGTCGCCGTGGGAAAACCGGGAAGCGCTGATGATGATCAGCGCTTCCGGGTTGTGTGGCGACACACCAGACTGTGTGTGGTGACACACTTTTGTGTCGCGACACACAGTTTGGAAAGCTCTGCTCTAGAGAGAGAGAGCGCAACAAAGGAGCATATGGCTTCAAGATTCCACAGAGCCATCTCCACATGGACATAAGCACTGCTGAAAAGGGTTGTTTTTATACCGTCCCCACAGAACTTCAGAGAGTAGAGCATCCAAACTGGCCAAGGTGAAAGCCCAACAAAATTTCAGAATTAGACCTGAAGAGAGATAAGATGAAGGCACATACCCATTTGAGAAGAATCCATAAACATAAAGTTGGGTACTAGGCTTAAACTGGTTTGAAAATCAATATCCCAGATACGTTGTTTAAGATGACTCCTGGCATTTTCAAGCCCTAATGGACAGAGACTTTCCAAAGAAAGTCCTAAGGACTGGAGTTTGCTATTAACTTTTGTTAGCCAGGTTGATTTATAATGGTCTCTGAGAACCAGTGGAACCAGACCCACAGGAAAAAAAATCAATTTCAACCAGAAATTAAGGAGATAGAACCAGGCTCTGGCACTCACATAAACCACACCTGTCTCTAACTGTAAAACAGCATTCTTGATGCATCTTAGAGCTGTGAGTATTGCTCTTATAAATTTGGACGGGACAGCTTCCAGAATATTAAACTTTGTAACAATGCAAATTGGAACACCATAAAGAAGCTGAGAGATGACCTTAGCAAGAAAAACCTTGGAAGCTGCAGAAATAAAATGCACCCCCTTTGAATCGAAGAATCTTAAGACAGCTGTGGAGCTACGTTGGGCCACACTTGCCCAATACGAGAAGATAAGGAAGCCTGGAACTCCACTCCAAGATATTTATAAGTACATACCTGCTCTATTGGGGTCCCATTAATTTGCCATTTATGTAACCTACTGTTGTGTCATGCAAACACTAGCATTTTAATTTTTTGATTACTACAAGTTGTTATTTTAGACAAAAGGAGGTTTGATTGTCTTGACAAGATTTCAGAAGTGTTTTGCCATTGCTTCCTTCCTAGGCTGAGAGAAAGTGACTGGCCCATGGTCACCCAGCTGGCTTTGTACCTAAGGCAGGACTAGAACTCATGGTCTCCCAGTTTCTAGCTTGATGCCTTAACCACTACATCAGATTGGCTCTTGTTATCTAGGTTATCATATTTTAATTCCTACTACCAAATCTGAATTAATTAATTAATTAATTAATTACTATTTCATAAAATAAATTCTCAATTTTTATGTATAGCATTAGTAGCATCCTATTGATCTGTTGAGTTTCTTTCTGATTGTCTTTCATTTCCATGGTGCTCAAATCGCAAACATTTAAATAGGTTAGCTTCATAAAAGTCTCTCCCAAGCTACTTCTTCATTAATGGCTTGCTATGATAAAAGACACATCCTATACAAAGAAACAGCATGCCAGCACAACATTTACTGCTGCTGCCTGCAGGAAAGCTAGCTCAGCTAGGAGGTTTACAATCATATTATTTTGTAGAAGGCAATGTACAAATAGCCTACCTTTCACTTTAAGTTCCTGATATTTGGGAATAATAATATTGCCCTACCTTATGAACGGCTATAAGAAAGTTTGCAAGGCACCAAGTAAACATGGTGACAGCAAGTATTCTTATATGGCCTGCTAAATGCTTGGCGAACTTTTTTTTTTTACTGTCTGCAGCAGGGAAGAAAAACAGGATAATTCTTCATATTTTTATTCTTTTCTGCACTGCATGAGTCCTAAGTTGTTTTGATCTGTAGAAGTACTATAGATTGAACATTTTAATAAAACGATAATACTGATAATACTAATACTAATTTTCTGTTTAATGGAGTTGGTCATTTTAAGCTGGAATTCCCAAGAAAAGATGTATCATCATCACTATGGACCATTATACTCTCAAAAATGACCACTACACCACAGGCACAGTTGAATCTGATAACTATAAATCCTTGCTAGTAATGATGATGAAATGTATCTCACCATGAACGCAAGTTGCTATGGGGCCAGCATGTCTCCTACTGTGCCAGGTGTTTGATGTGTCTGATCCAATTTTCCTCTGTTGTAAAATAGCTATCATGGCTTTAAGTGTTGATTTGTTTCCTTGCTTGGCAGCTGTGTTCACAGGCTGCTGTCCAACTATATTTCCCCCTAAACTATTTTTCTAGCCACAGAAACTGTGCTTTCATTAGATAAACGTAAGTACAACCATGTTATTTTGACTTTAATTTCTTGCCATTCACGTGCTTTGTAGTTCTAGCAATTTGAATGACAGGAGAAGTAATAAATGGGCAGTTTTGAAAAAAGCTTCCATGAGGTCACAGTTTAAATGGCAACTGAACCACACTAGATGGTCTTCCTAGCCATTACTTCCACCTGGGAGAAGAACATGAAAGTCCATTTATCGTTGGGCAAAATAATAGCTGACCTGGGCTCTATCAAAAAAGAAGCAATAGAAATGAGCCTTTTATGGGGAACTGGACACAAGGTAGTATTCATAGTCAATTACATGCTTACTTTAAACCATAGCTTTCCAAACTGTGTGTTGCGACACTTTAGTGTGTTGCAACACATACTTTAGTGTGTTGCAACACACAGTTTAGTATGTTGCAACACAACCCAGAAGTGGCGGTGGGGGCGCGCGTGGCGGGGGCGGAGTGCATGGCGGCGGCTGCCGTGCACCCCCCTGCACCACCGCCATGCACGCCCCCACCGCCGCGCAGCCACCGTCGGTGTGTCACCAACGGCGGCAGTTTGGAAAGCACTGCTTTAAACATTTAGATAATGAAACTGTGATAAAGAATTTAGAGGAAAGTATAAGGGATGTTTTCCAATTGCTGTCTTTGAATGAATCTCAGTAAAGTGTACTCTTCTGAAAAGAAAGGGAACATTGGTCACACTCTGGGCAGAGATGACTGATGTCCAGAAAGCATTATGTATCTCCTAAAAGTATTTAAAAGTTGCATGAAGTTATAATTGAATCTGTATAACACATACTGTCTCATTCTCTAGGCAAGCAAGTGGTTCTCCATGCCAGGGAGTTTAGGACTTCCACTTTGGCCTTCCAACAGATGATAAAGATCTTCCAATTTTGGAAAGTGTTTGGAAATCTTGCAAATTAGTTTCCACTGTTGTCTGCAGTTGTCTGTATATTTTATGATATTTTATTTGTTTTCAGTTTGAACTTTTTAATACTAACATTTATATATTGATTGTTAGGGTTATTTAAAAAATTCTTTCTAAATAATAAAAAAGAATGTAAAGGCTGATGCAGTTGACCACATCTAGGGTGACAGGAGCTGCACAGATGAGTTGTGGCTACTGTTGCCATTCATAGAATTGGTATTTGGAAGCCAATAGCCTGGATGCTCTCTATAGGGTAGGACAGAAAGAGTCTGACATTTTTGCAAACATCTAGAACTTGTGTATTCTTCATACACCTCTCTTTCTAGTTGTCACATTGTATCTTTCCTTTTGTACTTTAACACATAGATAGAGGTCTACACTGCTGTCATGTGCCCTATGGATGCTCCAGAAAATTTCCCAATAATAGAATCCAAATAAAGTGGATGTTTATTAGTTGACATTCTGAGTAAAATTAATCACGAGTAACAGTTACTGCTTACTTTTGACTTAGCTTCCTTAAAAGGCCTATCAAGTCCATGGACCCATCTACAAATATGCAGTCCTCTATTAATACCAAAGTTGAATTATCTACTTACTAATTTCTTCAAACAGGCCTTGGTCACTTTCATAGAGAATTGTTCTCTACCCAGAAGTATTTCATTGAGCCCAGAAGTATTTCTTTGAGGGATGCATAGTAGACCTTAAATAAATATAAATAACCTGAGTATTTCCTCTGACATCCCTCCATTGAGTCCTATGTCCTATCCTATCACTGCCCTTTCAGTGAACACATACAAGGATTACAAGATGAGCAGCTCAAGGTGTTGTAGACCACCTAAACTATTAGAACAAAAAAAGCACCACTTCATCAAATCAAGTTCTCTATAAAATCATGAGTAATTTTAAGAACAGCTACAACATACAGTATGTCTCAATAACCTCTTAATATGGTTTAAGGAAAGTGAATATACAATAATGAAATGCAAAGGAAAAAAGGTCTGGAGGGATAGTAACAGTTGGATAACCCCAAAAGAAACAGCTGCTAAGCATAAATAAAGCATAAATAAAAATAAAATAAAACTTTCTATTAACACATTTCCCCCTTCCCTCCCAATTATCTCCCCAACTGCTGATCACAACCTATATATTTATACTTTACATTAAACATTAAATGTTATTGCTAGTATATTTAAATCCTTTCGTCTATTTTTTTATTGGTCTCATAAATTTCTTCCAAAAAACATATTCCAAATGTTTAAATTTGCCCTGCTGTATAATGTATACTATAAATGGGAGCCATTCTTGCTTAAATTTGCTTAAATGTTTAGAGATATATACTGTCAATTCTGGCATTGCTGCATATTCTCCAATTTGGGTTTCTCTTTTCCCATATTTGTGGTTTCAGTTCAAATTTTATTTTTATGATTTTCTGGATATTTTGATATATAGAGTATATTTCCAGTACTTTTGAGGTTTTTTATATAACCACCACATATGATAAAAAGTTCTTTCTTTGTTATAACATTTCCAACACTTATTGTTATATAAGTTGCTTATCTTGATAATTATTGGTGGAGTTGTTATATACCATCCGTAAACCATTTTATACCAATTTTCCCTTAAATAATAGCTTGGAGTAAATTTTATTCATTTTTTCCATAGCTCTTCCCATTGTTGTATTGTGGTTATTTCTTTGAAGTTTTGCATCTACTTTATCACACAATGTTTTATTTGTTCTATCTCTGTGTCATTTTTCAATAACAATTTATATCTTGTTTTGTGTGTTTCAAATTCTGCTATATTTCTTAAAGTTCCTCCTTCTTTCTTGAGATCACTTCTTATTTTCCAGCAATTTTCCAGCAATAACCGCCCAGAGTCCCCCGGTTGGGGGAGATGGGCGGTGATATAAATTTAAATAATAAATAAATAAATAAATTTGTAAATACATCAGCCATGGTAAATTCCTACCTTCATTCAACAGTTCTTGCTGTGTCTTTAGTCTGTTTCCTGAGTCTGGATGCACTGTAGTGGCATATGTAATTAAATCTTTCTTACTATAATTGTCCCTGAAGTAAAAGACATTTGATGCTGAAGCTAATAGTGAAGTCACCAGACTTATTCTTTTTAAAATATTCCATATTTTTATCAAATTTTGTCTTATAATATGTCCTTTCAAATTCTTTCTTCTTTTGTTTGTTTGTATCATAAGTACCTATGAAGTCCATTGGCTAAACTGGCTCCTTCTATGATAGATATTCTACTATTTGGGGATTTAACCCATTCTGTTATCAGTGATAGACAACCAGCAGAGTAATATAATTTAAGGTTAGGAAATACAAGGCCACCTCTTTATTTTGAATCCTTCAAAAATTTAAAGTTTAGTCTTGTTTTTTTACCACTCCATGATACTTGCCTTTGTCTGAGATTGTAACTGGTGCCATTTAAAATAAACAGTTCATCTTGGAGAATACGCTTGGGGATAAGTCCTAGCCAAGAAAGTTTAAGATTTGTGCACCTTTCAAGATCCTTTCTTAAATTTCTTTCCATAATTTATTATAATTGTTATGAAATATGTCTTTATTGCATCCTGTCAGATGAAGTCCCAAATATTTCACTGGAATTTTTGTTACCTCCCAACCACACTCTTTTGTCACAAAGTTTCCTTCTTCTGGGGTTAAATATATTGTCATTATATTTGTTCTCTTTTCATTGATTTTGTATCTAGGGAATTCACCAAAGTCTTTGATTGTTTTCATCAACTATCTTATAGCACTCTGTGGCTACATAATGGTTAGTACTCTTTTATATGCATAGCATTTCAGCTTGTATTCCTCACCTTGAATTTTAATCCCAAATATTAGTTTGTCTCTCCAAATCTTGTCTGCCAAAACTTCCAAAGCAATTACAGATAATAAGGGAGAAAGTGGGCAACCCTGCCTGGTGCTTTTGCTTATAAGAAAACTTGGGGGGAGTGCTCCATTTGGTATAATCTTTCCTGGGGGGCGTGGTGGCTCAGTGGGTAAGACGCCAGGCTTGTTGATCGGAAGATTGCAAGTTCGGAGGTTTGAATCCCTAGCCCCGCGTGACGGAGTGAGCTCCTGCACTCGCCCCAGCTCTTGCCAACCTAGCAATTCGAAAGCATGCAAATGCAAGTAGATTAATAGGTACCACTTTGGTGGGTAGGTAACAGCGTTCCGCGTGCATCATGCCGGCCACATGACCCTAGAAGCGTCTTCAGACAACGCTGGCTCTTCGGCTAACTAACGGAGATGAGCACCGGCCCCTAGAGTCGGACACGACTGCACAAATGTGCGGGGGGAACCTTTACCTTTACCTTTGCTGTTGCCAGAAAGGGAAATATATTGAAACTGAAAGAAAAGGAAAGGATTCTCTTTCATGCACTTGATATCTGCCTGATTCTAAAGTTCAATAATTCCAATCCAGTGAAAAACCTTATCACAAAAGGAGCTATAAATCAGAACTAGTCAAATTTATACATTGGAGCAATATACGGTATATATTTAAAAAAACCTTACAATTTGTATTAATTGCAGCTAGCAGGCAAATTTCAGGTTAAAGAGAAAATAAATCTTAAAGCTGGAATAGAAGTAAGTGGAATTTCTTCTCGTCAAAAGTCTGATCATGCACTCTTTAAAACCTGAACAATTGATTTGAGATCTTAATTTGGAGTAGTGGTTCCTAGATCTTACTAATTGAAACTTTGACATGTAAGTACAATTTCAGTTATTCATACAATGGACTTGATCTATCTCCTCTGTCAAATAACTAGTATTACTTTTTCTTTCACTTATTGCTTAAGTGAATCAGCAATTCATTTTCTCAGTGCTTATATAATAAAATTCTCTTAAGAACATTGCTTTTGTGCTTTAAAAAAAACAAAAAGAAATCTTCCTTATTCTTTTTTTATCAAGAGTGAACTTGAAAATACTTTCCCCTTTCCACCCCCTCATATTGCACAATTAGTAAGTAATTTCAGAAGCACTAATTATTCCTAAAGACTCTGAATAAGCTATTAAATAAGCATAAAGATATTAAAACACAATCTCTCATTTTAACTACTTAATGGAGATAAAAGAGAAACTTATATACAGGCCAGGAAGCCACAGTACAGACAGAACATGGTTAAACAGACTGGCTCCAGGTTGACAAAGGAATGTGACAAAGTTGTATATTCCCCCCTTATTTATTCATCCTATATGCTGAATATACAGTATATTAAGGGAAGATGGATTGGAAGAAGATGAGCATGGTTTTAAAACTGGAGGAAGAAACTTCAATAACCTGTGTTATTCCGATGACACTACCCTGATAGCCGAAAATGCAAATGATCTGCAAGCTGTAATAATAAAAGTCAAAGGGAATATTAAAAAAGTGGGACTAGGACCAAACTAATGACAACAGGTAGAACAACCAGCCTTAGAACTGACAATGAAGATACTGAAGTGGTAGATATCTTCTACCTTTTAGGATCAAAAATCAACAGTAAAGAAACAAGCAGATATGAAATCTGTAGCAGACAAGCATTGGTAGAGCAGCCATGAAGGCCTTGGAAAAGATATTCAAATGCCTATACCTACAAAGATCAGAATTGTGCAAGCAGTGCTATTCCATGTGATACTCTTTGGAAGAAAAACTTGGACTTTGAAGAAGCAGGATAGGAAGAGTATTGACACCTCTGAACTTTGGTGTTGGAGAAGACTCCTGAGAATACTGTGGACAGCCAAGAAAAGAAACAAATGGATCATCAAACAAATCAACCCCAAGTTCTCACTTGAGGCACAAATGACCAGGCCCAAATTATCCTACTTTGGACACATTATGCAAAGACCCAGCTCTCTAGAGAAGGCTCTAATGCTAGGAAAGAGAAAGGAAGGAAAGAGAAGAAGAGGATGGCCAGCAGCAAGGTGGATGGACTCAGTTACAGTGGTGATGGATGTGCCATTGGAAGACCTGAGGTATCAGGTTAGGGACAGATTGTCATGAAGAAAATCTATGTGGTTGCTAAGAGTCGACAAGGACTTGATGACACATAATCAATCTATCAAATCAATTTAACCAAGAACTTAGTATAGTTTAAAAGCCTATAAAGCAAATTAAGGTTTGTATAATGAAGGCAATTTGATTCAGATATACACATACACATACACATACACACACACACACACACACACACACACACACACACACACATATATATATATATATATATATATATATATATATATATATTTAAGAAAAATGCCTTTCCTTCCAGTAACAGAAGGTCTAGAAATGAGGGTGGACACGTATTTATCTAGTATTTCGCAAATCATTTGGGTCCTCCACACATCCAGAAACTCTCATCAGTCTTCCATCTTTCACTGATTCTTTCAATCTTTTATCATAAACAATCAAGTTAACCTTAGCTATATGTATGCATGAAAAGACATATGCTTAAATGTACTGTATATGAAACAAAGAGATTTTTTACTAAGCAGCTTCTAATTTACAGGTAGTCCTTGGTTAACGACCACTTGTCCAGTGACTATTTGAAGTTGCGACAGTGCTACCAGCTCATACTTTTTGAGATTTAGTCCTCTTATTTATAATTATCCCTATACCTTCACTTCCATGGGAGTATTCATCATCTCCATTCCACAAGATCAGCCCTTCCTCATTCAAATCTATTACATTTTCCCCCTTTGTTTTTGTTTTTCAAGTACACATATTTCCTTCTTTAATTCCACTAATTAATTCATGCTCATACTTTCCAAGTCACAAGCTTCCATACACTATGGTTGTCAACAGATGGACTCATGAATACTAACCTCCATCTCCCACCAAAATTTTTTAGTAAGAATGATAAAGTGTAAACTAGGTTAGCAGCCCTAATCATAACCATGCCACAAATAGCATGCTCTTCTGATAGTAAGATCACAAAACTGGCAAATTTCAGCACATTTTGATGAGTATGTCACAAACTTTTTTCTGTGTATTTTAAGTTCTGAAATGAAGATTACCGTGCAAGCCAACAAACTTTAAATTATGTTCTTCACATTTCTCAGGACATGACAATATATAAGTGCACATTGTCATTTAGCTTTCTTATTCCTTGATAATCTTAATGCTCCCACTAGGTAGGTTGGCAATAAATTAATGGTTAGTAAATATTAGTACCTGAGAGAAAATAGTAACTTCATTTCACTGCAAGTTGAAGAAATGGGATCATTATTATTCCAAAGTATCAACAGATTAGTGAGGAGTAGAAAGAATAAATGATATGAACTGAAAGATACTGCAGTTCTCTGTTTCTTTTTCATGGAACCTCATTTTTCTTTCCAGATTATGTAGCTGTGTTTCAGTCTCTTTGGTTGCTTGGGCAGAAGGGATATCTACAGTAAGTCTGCTTTTAAATCACAATGCTTAATTCACGTGCACCCTCCCTGACCAGCGCTGCACCCCAGCGCACCCTCCCTGACCTGCGTGGTGCCTCCCATGCATCCGCATACACCCTCCCTGACCCTCCCTTGCATCCTTGTGCACCTTCCCCATGCCACGCTGCACCTCTCGCAACCCTCCCCGTCCCCCCACACCCCTGTGCAATCCCTCATTCCCTCCCCCCCTCAGCAGTATCCACGTACCTGCCTGTGGGCCTGGGACTTGCAACTTCCTGCTGGCTTCCCCAATGACTTTGGTTGTGGGAAGCTGGCAGGAAGTTGCCTCACCTAACGACAGTGGGATTCAGTTAACAACGGCAACCGGGACTGCAGGAATTGCCGTTGCTAAGCAATGCAGTCATGCTTTACAACCTCATCACTTAGCAACAGAAATGCCGATGCCAACTGCCATCTTGTAGAAGAACACCTAGTGTCCTGACTTCGGGCGTAGAAATAACACGCTGAGGCTGGAATCAAGCTCTAGTGATTTATTATCCTACTACCCTAACAGAATCCATCTTAACTAACATGAAGTGGCGATGCCCAAAGAATAAGTCCACAAACTTAGGGCGGGGCTTTCTTCAACCTCTTGGGAGGGAAACATAGAGATTCAGTACTACGCATGCGTTTCCCTTCCTGGAGGGAGCCCCCTCCTTCTCTGCCCGTTATCTCCCTGACACCTAGCAACTTGAGCCATCGTTTTCTAAGACTGTTTACCCTCTAATTCATTCTTCTAATTTTTGTTGGAGGTCCCAGCAAATCAGCATGCCTCATTGAGAAGTTCGTTCTAGGATGACTCTCCGTGCTTCTGGAGGAAGCTGTTTTGTTGCTCCTCCCACTTCCTTTTTCTCTCTTTCTCTCTCTGCCTTTTGCCACCATCGAAGGAGCATGTGGCTGCTGAGCTCCTCTCCATCGAGAGGCCATGCCTAGGCCTCAACTCCAGCAGCTTTCCCCTTTCTGCACGCAGCCCCTGGCAGCAAAGAGGGCCAGGGGTCTACATAAGTTTAAGGAAATACAGAAGAAGAATCATTCCTAACAGAATAGATGTAATGGAACTGGACCAAATAAAAGTAAGAACTCTTTTGAAACTACTTTGTCTAAGTGTGTAATTCTTTATGCTTGGGTGGGCTAAGTGTGTTAAGATCAATAACCTATATCTCTCACTCCAGGCTTGGCTGCCAGCTCGACCAGTCAGATTTCTCAGAGAAGCTGAGAACTGACTGAATTTCCCTTGCTTGCGTGGATTGCAGAAGTTGTGGTCCACTGAAGTTTTTTTTCCCCTGGAGAGGGGGAGACCAGAAGATTACTCGTGGGGCCATTGGGATTGCCTACCCTTGTTTTTTCTGTAGTTTTCCACCGCGGAAGGAACAGGGTAAGTGCAAGGCAATGGCTGAGATATATCAGGCTCTCGCAGGGGAAACAAGTCTCTTTGAAGAGACACAAGAGCGCCCAGCCGCTTTTAGATCACTTTAGGAATGTTTTTTTTAGATTAAAATATTTTTGAAATCTAAGATCTATTTTTTGGACTTTGTTGAAAATGTTGGCTAACTTTGTGCTTTCTTTGCTATAACTGATTCTGGTGGAAGTTTGATGGACTCTATATTTGCAACATAATGAAACGTCTGCATTTTTTTTTTTTACTTCTCTTTTGTATTAGAGGGATTTAAGAGACTCTGTTTGTAATTCTTCGCTTGATAAACTAAATGACTATTCATTTTTTGAGAAACTCTTTGTTTGGATTAAGCAGCTTGCAGCTTGAAGAACGAAAGCTCGCAGTTTGAAGAATAAAAACACAGGGTAACGTGTTTTTTTCCTTGTCTTCTTTTTCTACATCCTCCCTGGTTGGATTTTGCTTCATTTGGAATATATTTTTTATTTCTCCTTCTATAAACTGTTTAAAATATTATTCTCTCCTGTATTTTGGATTATTGGAACTTTCTTTTTTCTTTTTACTTTAAAAAAAAAAAAAACAACAACGACATTCTGCTTAATAGATTCTGCTGGTAGTATTCCATGAACAGATTACATGATTATTGTTTTGACTAGAAGGGTTGTTGTTTTAATTTGAAGGACACAGGAAAGATGGCTTTCCAACTTGTACCTGAGGAGCTCAGAAGAGAGATTACTGAGGCTTTTTCAAATATTCAAAGGTCGTTGGAATTACTGTTCGTAACTCTGCAAAACAGAGAGAAAGAACAGAGAACAGAAACGGAGACAGAAAGGAAAAATGTTTTTCAAGTGGAGGAGAAACAGAAGGAGGAAATTTTGAGTATATTAGTTCAGAAGAACATTCTGAAGGCTTTACACTACAATCTTGGTATAGATATGTTGTGGCAGTGGAGACAGAGTGAAAATATGGGTGCACAGTTGGATGGATGTTGTGAAATATGTGGAAAGGGAGAGAAGGTTGCTCTGATATTCTATATGAGATATAGAAAAGAGCAGGCTGTATATTGCGAATCTCCCACAGTGTATTGTGATTTTGGCATAACCTAAACAGAAGATATGAGAAACTGTATGGATATAAAGGCTAATGAAAATATGGACTTGAATTGTTATGAGAAATTGTATGGATATATAAAAAGTGATATTCTAAATGTAAGATGCTAAATACAAACACAAGTTGATATTATAGAATATTGTTTTCCTTAGAGATATATTTATGAGAAGATAATGATATGATGGAATTAGAATGATGGTTACTACAGGATGATATATATCAATATGTATTGTATGAATATTATAAGAATTGATATATTAGCTATTAGGTTAAGTGATATGATAGATTATGCATTTAGTTTAAATGGACACTACTACAAGGAATGGAAATTACAGATGGATAATTGAGATTCAAGAATTCCTTTTTTATGGAGATATATATATATATATTAGAATTAAATTATAGAAATATATATGTATGAACACTATAAGAATTGCTAAATTATGTATTAAGTTACATAACATGTTAGGTTATGAGTCATAATATGAATAGAATATATTGTAGTTTATTAGAAGTAAATAAGGCTTTTATTTGTTATACTAATTGGTCTTTATTGAAGATATAAATATGTAGTAATGAACATTCAACATTTAACTACTACTTCAAGGAGTGGAAGCCAAAGATGGATTATTGGGAGACAGTAAGATGAAGGTTAGAAGATTGGATTAAAGAAATCAAAAGGCATATGACAAAGAAAAGTTCCTGTATACTGTATGAAGGACTAACATTTAAAATCAATTGTTGTACTTTAAGTTCAAAGATAGATTGGAGGACATCTATTTTCTATATTTTCTTTGCTTATTATTTCTTGACTTCACTTTTTCTTTATCTTTTTCTTATTTTGTATTTCTGTTTCTATTTCTTTTTTCTACTTTAAATTTTATTATGTATTGTAAAACTTAATAAAATTTAATAAAAAAAAAATAACCTATATCTCTCTAGTGTGCTCATTAATGCTATTTTGAATAAAACTCCTTTCTCTGTGTGCTTATTGCTCCGCTGCACTAAGCTCTGCTCCATTCAGTGGTCCTAGCAGTCCACTAATGGCCATCAATTTTAAAATTACTAAGCCACCACCAATACTTACATAGTACTCCTCAATATAATTGTTAAAAACCCTCCTGGTTACTAGCACTCCAGATCCAGGAGGATCTCATGCCTATGAATCTGTGTAGGCCCAGCGGGCTGACAATCAAGTGCTCAGTTGTTCAGTTGTGCCAATAGTGTTTGGACTGAACTTCAATAAACTCACCTTGAAGAAGAAAAAGAGCAAAGGCCTTGTGAGTGATAAGTAGCCATCTATCACCAGCCTCTAGAAGAGGGAAGTAGTCTTAAACCCAGTGACTATGTGCTGCTCTTTGCCTAATTTTATGTAGTCTTAGGACCAATTTCAAAATCTCTTTTTAAGCCATCAGTTCAGAATTCTGGAAAGATTCTCCTAATCTGCTGTGGGCCGTGAAAGAGAGATGGAGAGAGAAAACAGAATCTCCAAAAAAGATTCTGACTCTGACCCCAGCCACCATTTGCTTTAGCATTTAGCAGCAGGCTCCTTACAAGGGAATTAGGACATCAGGAAAAAAACAAAAAACAAAAAAAGGTCTTAAACCTCTCTTTAATGAAAAGAAAGAATTTAATCATAGCCCAGTAAATGTGTCACCATTTCCATAAATACTCAAAATCAGTGACAGTAAATTTAGATCTATTCATAGCTGAGCAGTTTCATCTGTTGAACTCCTGCAAAAGGTAATGGATCAAGTCTAAGTTGAACTAAGTCATTTATAAATATTTCAAAGTATGAGCTACAAAATTTAACTCAGTGAGTTTCACAACATAATCTCCCCATACCCATCTTGCTAACCAAGAAATCTTCCAACTGGTCTAATAATTTGTAATGCGTTATTAACATGCATTGATTTCAAATACCAAACAACGAAGGAGGGAGAAATAGAAACTTTTAACATGCTTGTGGTGGAAGCAGTTATCATTTCGGTGGAGGGAACAGGGAAATTGACTGCCAAAATTACATCTTAGCATCTGTGGTAGCATACCGTATAATGGGGTGGAGAGAGGAAGAGGAAGGTTGTCTGTTTGTACATTTTAGTCTGAGGAGAGACAAAAGGACTGGCTTAGTCCTGAAAGACCTGAATAACATATGTGTACTCAGTTCAGCATCTTACTCAAGAAAACTTGCCCAGAGTCCCTTCCATGGGAGATGGGCAGGGAATAAATTGAAATAATAAATAAATAAATAAACAAATAAACAAACAAACAAACAAATAAAACTGCAAAGGCGAATAAATCAAACTATCCACCGAACAGAGCTTAGGGGTTAAATACAGGGTTAAATAACATAGTACTCACAAGACAACCTGCAAATTATATATTAGAAAGGAGGAGAAAATGTGTGAAAGATGAGACCAGTGAACACCTGACAAGAATGCCGCCTGCTGTTATCTCATCAGACTCCTTGACTCTCCCAGTTTAAAAGCAGGAGGCCCCCAGTAGTCACTCAGGCATCCCAGCTTCCTGCTTCAGAGACTCCATCTCCTGGAAATAGCCTGTCAGGTCCCATCTGTTTTTTTCTTTTGTGAAGTTGCCAGCCTCCTGAGAATGGGTCCTCCGTTCCCATCTCCTTGCTGATGCAGGAAAACCAAAGGGGAATAACCCCTCCAATCTGCCAGAAATTGGTTTTCTGATATCAAGGACTTTGCTTCAGGAGCTGCAGTCTACAACACTTACATGAAAATTAGATTCGTAAGTACAGTGTTTTCTTTTGTTGTCTGATTGCAAAACCCTTAATTTTTGCCTGCTTCTTGCTGTGTGCATTGAAAAAGCTTAAAGTGAAATAAAACATTAATGAGAAAAATCCTGAAAATAAGCATGTATTATGACATCAGATATGGTATGAAAAACAACAACACACAAGACTTTCCTAGCATTTTCAACCTACCCCAAATGAAAACTTTTGTTGCGACTTCAAAGTACATGTTTGGGGTAGCACAATTAGTTGCCATGAGCTTTGCCAGAACCTAGAAGGCCATTAAACGTGTGTCTTATTAGATATGACACAGCCATTAATCACACAGAGCATTTCTTTTGATTGGTTTATCAATCAAGCCACCGTGTCTTTACCTTCAGTTTAACACATTTATCTGAGGTCATAAATTTGCATTGTGTTTAAAGGTAGGGGGTATCATTTTAATTGGCTGGTTCAGCTTTAATCCAGGCTCTTTTCATAGCTCTCAGATCTCCATTGTCTACAACAGAGCTTTCCAAACTTTTCATGTTGGTGACACACTTTTTAGACATGCAACATTTCGCGACACACTCTTACAGCAGGGCATCATTTCGCGACACACTCTTACAGCAGGGCACAAGGCAGGCACTAGGACCTGCGCAGAATCACAGCAGGTTTGGAGGCAGCAAGGCACAAGGCAGGCACTAGAACCTGCATGGAATCCTGGCAGGGCTCGGAGGCAGCAGCAGCCGCGACACACCCAGACACTGCAGCCGACACACTAACGTGTCCCGACACACAGTTTGGAAAGCTCTGGTCTACAAGGAAGTTTCACTTCTGATTTTTAATTCTGCAGGGATTTCATAATAGACTTTGCATTCAAATTTATATTTTTATAGCTGGACTGCATTCTTGGAGCTGGCCCCAAATACCACAGATCTTTTGTTAGCTGTATTGAACAATATACGTAGTCGAAATATATTATTTAGCATCAGACAAAACTTTTCTTATTCCCAAACTACAGCTGATTCAGACCAAAAGCCTATGTAGTCCAGAACTGTATTTTTATAGTGTTTTTTTAATTATTTATTTATTTTTTATCCCACCTTTATTATTTTTATAAATAACTCAAGGCGGCGAACATACCTAATACTCCTTCCTCCTCCTATTTTCCCCACAACAACAACCCTGTGAGGTGAGTTGGGCGGAGAGAGAGGGACTGGCCCAAAGTCACCCAGCCGGCTTTCATGCCTGAGGTGGGACTAGAACTCATAGTCTCCTGGTTTCTAGCCCAGCACCTTAACCACTAGACCAAACTGGCTCTCTAACTAACTAGTTTAACTAGTTGCATTAAGGAAACTCCACAATTAGGATTTGTGCTCGTTAACCTTCTCTCATATCTTCCCCAAGCTATGGTGCGTGCGCTTCCAGCCCCGAGAAAAAACAAGCTGCTAAAAGCCCCCTTTATTTTATTTTTCAGAAGTAGCTATGCAATCAACACTTATTGATTAATAATACTTAATTTAACTCTGCCTGAAGACAGAAAAAAACGACATGTGTTGCATTAATAAAGCGAGTCCCTTTTCCAGAACTTTCCTTTAATCATCTTAAGAAAAAGGTAAATATGAATGCCTGGCAGTCTGGCCCATTGGTAAGACTACTCCCCAAACTTAGGAAAAATATTAAGGTTGCTCCACCTTCTAAGTTAGTACACTTATGAGAGAAGTCAGAATTTATCAATTATTATGAAAAATCAAAGAAAAGATAGACATAATTATCTAAGCTTATCAGGAACTTTAATCTTTCAAAACATCTAAAGGAGGATTTCCCGTGACATCATAACATATATAGGTATCTTTGCAGCTGTTAGAAGACAAAAACATTACCGATCAGTTTTTCTGGGAAAAGAGGGAAAGAAAATTCTTGGAATTTTGAGCCAACTGGATAACTTGATCAAGTCCTTCTGTGTGATTCTTACCTATTTAGTGAAGATCATTCAGTGGCCTGTTAGAACCAGTGAATGGAGCAGAGCTTAACGTTGTGTAAACTTGTGCATAGAAAAAGGAATATTGTTTAAAAACAGCCTGTGAGCACGTTAGAGAGATTCAGGTTCTTATTCTTACACTTTTAGGCCACCCAAGCATAAAGAAACACATGCTTAGAAATTGCAGGTACAAAAAGTAAGTACAAAAGAGTTCTTACATTTATTTTGTCCAGGTACAGCCATTTCAGTAGAAAAATGATGTTTCGGTTCTTTCTGTTCCCTAAACTGAATACCTCTTGCCCTGCTTGCTGCAAGAGGCTGCGTTGAGAAAGGGGCTTGAGGCCTAGCACATGGCCTCTCCATGGAGGAGCTAAGGCACGTGCATCTTACCCCATTAGTGGAAGAACCAGAGAGAGAGAAGAGGAAGTGGGAGGGGCAACAAGCAGCTTCCTCTTAGAAGGACAGAGTTTGCCTCCTAGAGCAATCACCCATATGCTAATGAGGCATGCTTGTTTTGCCAGATTCCAACATTTAGCACAGGACTGAGTCAATAAGAAAGGAAGCATGGGAAATACAGCGATCTGGATTTTGATCTGGTTACATCCGATTGCATCTTCTATTTAGAGGAATTGTAGTGAGGAAAGTTTGGATACTTCACAGACAAGTTTGTTGATATTGAAGGTAATACAAAGTCACCATCAATAATAATAATTGCTGATAGTCCTGTCTCACTTAAATTTCTTCTTTGAAAGCTGCCCATGTTAGGAGGTTTCATTTCTTGTTTCAAAGGATACCATGATTTACCTATGCATTACATGAAGAAGTACTGCCTGCCCTTATTTTCTCTTTATGCCTATCCAATAGACAGACAGACAAATATGAAAGGAATACAATAAGAAAGTACGTATGACTCATTACTATGCTTTCCTGGTTAAGAATTAATGGGTGTTGGTCACTGGTTTAAATAAAGTTATGGGATTCTTTTATTATTTATGATAACCTGATTATCAGTCTATCTTTTGGTGTTATATTAAGAGTTTTCTATTTTTTCCTTCTTAATTGTATTGAAAGGATTTTTTAAAAATCTATTGTTTTGGGTTGTTGTTGTTGTTTATTCGTTCAGTCGTTTCCGACTCTTTGTGACTTCATGGACCAGCCCACGCCAGAGCTTTCTGTCGGCCGTCACCATCCCCAGCTCCCCAATGGTTGAGTCCGTCACCTCCAGAATACCATCCATCCATCTTGCCCTTGGTCGGCCCCTCTTCCTTTTGCCTACCACTTTCCCTAGCATCAGCTTCTTCTCCAGGGTATCCTGTCTTCTCATTATGTGGCCAAAGTACTTCAGTTTTGCCTTTAATATCATTCCCTCAAGTGAGCAGTCTGGCTTGATTTCCTGGAGTATGGACTGGTTTGATCTTCTTGCAGTCCAAGGCACTCTCAGAATTTTCCTCCAACACCACAGTTCAAAAGCATCTATCTTCCTTCGCTCAGCCTTCCTTATGGTCCAGCTCTCGCAGCCATAGGTTACTACAGGGAATACCATTGCTTTAACTATGCGGACCTTTGTTGTCAGTGTGATGTCTCTGCTCTTAACTATTTTATCAAGATTTGCCATTGCTCTCCTCCCAAGAAGTAGACGTTTTCTGATTTCCTGGCTGCAGTCAGCGTCTGCAGTAATCTTTGCGCCTAGAAATACAAAGTCTGTCACTGCCTCCACTTTTTCTCCCTCTATTTGCCAGTCATCAATCAAGCTCGTTGCCATAATCTTGGTTTTTTTGAGGTTTAACTGCAACCCAGCTTTTGCACTTTCTTCTTTCACCTTCGTCATAAGGCTCCTCAACTCCTCCTCGCTTTCAGCCATCAAAGTGGTATCATCTGCATATCTGAGATTGTTAATGTTTCTTCCAGCGATTTTAACTCCAGCCTTGGATTCCTCAAGCCCAGCATGTTGCATGATGTGTTCTGCGTACAGGTTGAATAGGTAGGGTGAGAGTATACAACCCTGCCGTACTCCTTTCCCAATCTTAAACCAGTCCGTTGTTCCATGGTCTGTTCTTACCGTTGCTACTTGGTCGTTATACAGATTCCTCAGCAGGCAGACAAGATGACTTGGTATCCCCATACCACCAAGAACTTGCCACAATTTGTTATGATCCACACAGTCAAAGGCTTTAGAATAGTCAATAAAACAGAAATAGATGTTTTTCTGAAATTCCCTGGCTTTCTCCATTATCCAGCGGATATTGGCAATTTGGTCTCTAGTTCCTCTGCCTTTTCTAAACCCAGGTTGTACATCTGGCAATTCTCGCTCCATGAATTGCTGGAGTCTACCTTGCAAGATCTTGAGCATTACCTTACTGGCATGTGAAATAAGTGCCACTGTTCGATAGTTTGAACATTCTTTAGTGCTTCCCTTTTTTGGTATGGAGATATAAGTTGATTTTTTCCAATCTGATGGCCATTCTTGGGTTTTCCAAATTTGCTGGCATATGGCATGCATCACCTTGACAGCATCATCTTGCAAGATTTTAAACAGTTCAGCTGGGATACCGTCGTCTTCTGCTGCCTTGTTATTAGCAATGCTTCTTAAGGCCCATTCAACCTCACTCTTCAGGATGTCTGGCTCTAACTCACTGACCACACCGTCAAAGCTATCTCCAATATTATTATCCTTCCTATACAGATCTTCCGTATATTCTTGCCACCTTTTCTTGATCTCTTCTGCTTCTGTTAGGTCCTTACCATCTTTGTTTTTGATCATACCC
Source organism: Charina bottae (assembly GCA_023362775.1). NCBI lineage: Eukaryota > Metazoa > Chordata > Lepidosauria > Squamata > Charinaidae > Charina > Charina bottae. The sequence goes on along the minus strand of JALMGJ010000001.1, from coordinate 4,435,851 downwards.
ATTTTTGCCTGGAATTTACCTCCGATGTTTCTAATTTTCTGGAAGAGGTCTCTTGTCCTTCCTATTCTATTGTCTTCTTCCACTTCCGCACATTGCTTGTTTAAAAATAATTCCTTATCTCTTCTGGCTAACCTCTGGAATTTTGCATTTAATTGGGCATATCTCCCCCTATCACTGTTGCCTTTTGCTTTCCTTCTTTCTTGGGCTACTTCCAGTGTTTCAGCAGACAGCCATCTTGCCTTCTTGGTTTTCTTTTTCTTTGGGACGTTTTTTGTTGCCGCCTCCTGAACAATGTTGCGAACTTCTGTCCATAGTTCTTCTGGGACCCTATCTACTAAATCTAGTCCCTTGAATCTATTCTTCACCTCCACTGCATATTCCCTAGGAATATTAGTGAGCTCATATCTAACTGATCTGTGGGTCTTCCCTATTCTCTTTAGTCTGATTCTAAATTTTGCAATAAGAAGTTCGTGATCTGAACTACAGTCAGCTCCAGGTCTTGTTTTTACCGACTGTATAGAGGTCCGCCACCTTTGGCTGCAAAGGATGTAGTCAATCTGATTTCGGTGTCGACCATCTGGTGAAGTCCATGTATAAAGTCGTCTTTTAGGTTGTTGGAAGAGAGTGTTTGTTATGCACAGTGAGTTGTCTTGGCAAAATTCTATCAGCCTATGTCCTGCTTCATTTTGTTCTCCCAGACCATGCTTGCCTGTAATTCCAGGTGTCGTCTGACTACCCACCTTAGCATTCCAGTCTCCTGTAATGAAAATAACATCTCTTTTTGGTGTATTATCTAGTAGGTGCTGCAGATCCTCATAGAACTGATCTACTTCTGCTTCTTCAGCATCTGTGGTTGGGGCGTATATTTGGATCACTGTGATGTTAAATGGCTTACCCTGAATTCGAATTGAGATCATTCTATCGTTTTTTGGATTGTATCCAAGCACTGCTTTAGCCACTTTATTATTCATTATGAAGGCTACTCCATTTCTTCTGTGGTCCTCTTGTCCACAGTAGTAGATCTGGTGGTCATCTGATGTGAAGTGGCCCATCCCAGTCCATTTCAGTTCACTGACACCTAAAATGTCTATATTTAATCTTGACATCTCACCAATAACCACATCCAATTTGCCCTGGCTCATAGATCTTACATTCCAGGTTCCTATGGTGTGTTGATCTTTAGAACATCGGATTCGTCGTTCACCACCAGCACCGTCGGCCGCTAGCCGTCCTTTCGGCTTTGAGCTAGCTGCGTCATCACATCTGGGGCTAGTTGAACGTATCCTCTGTTCCTCCCCAGTAGCATTTTGACCATCTTCCGACCTGGGAGTCCCATCTTCCGATGGTATGCCGACATATCTTTGGTTGTACTGATCCATTTAGTTTTCATGGCAAGAATACTGGGGTGGGTTGCCATTACCTTCCCCAGGGATCGTATTTAGTCTGACCTCTCTGCCACGACCTTCCCGTCTTGGGTGTCCCTTCACGGTTTAGCTCATGGTTTCACTGAGGTGCTCAAGCTCCAGCACCACGACAAGGTAACGATCTCCTTTGCTGGAGTTGTTTTGGGTTGGAGGGGCTAAATTTCTATAAGAGACTTGCTGGTTTAAAAATCTTAAATTTATAAAATAAATTCTAATTTTATAAAGAATCTCTGAATGGGCTGTCAAACCAGAACAGTACCGAGCCTGGTAGCATAATCAATTTTTTTTTCCCCTTAGGCCTGGCAGGCAATTAACTGTTTAAGTCTTCTATTACAGAAAACAAATATTGTAAGCTATTATTATGTACTGGAAAATGATGAAATAGGTCACTTAATATAACTGTATTGTTATTCTAAATCCAGAAACTGTCTGAAGAAATTAATAATGCTTTTTTATTTCTTTTCAATACCATGTAGCTGAGGCTACTTGACTTAACTAGCTATTGAAAAGTTTTACCATTGTTACTTCTAAGGCATTTAGGTTGAAATTCTAAATAGGTTTATCCAGGAGTAGATTCCATTGAATTTCATAGGTATATTTTGCAGTTATCTTTATCTGTAAACACATAACAATCTCATAGAACTGTTCATTTTATACTTGAAGTATTTCAGAGTCAGAGCACATTATGTAAATATTACTCAAATTAATTTTTTAAATCACAAAGACATTGTCAGAAAAATGTAGTCTATATACATTATACATTCCCAAGTGTGTACCAGCAACCATGTCTATTGTATCCCTTTTGCAGATGCCCCTTGGTATTACGAAGTATTACGAAGCTGTTGAGCAGAAACTACAGCAAGAGTTGCTTCTTGGTTTAACCTCCAATTCACTCAGGCTCGAAAACCACCCAGGCTTTTCTGACTGAGTTCCATTGCCTCTTCTCTTTCCCCAGATAATTTTTTATCTCTTGATCACTGGGGGATGGCATGAGAATCAGTTTGGAGTCTGTTTGGCTTCCTAAGGTTCCAATTCCCTTTGGGGTTGATTCACTATATGATCTAGTATAGTCCAATGCCTCTCTCTCTCATTCTCTCATACTTCTTTGCCATGGATCCTGACTTTTGCGAGCATCTTATAGCTTTCTGTTTGATGCTTTCTTGGATACTGTTAAATTCTTGATTTGTCAGGACACCTACAGCACACATTGACTATTTAAATGCTGTGGTTATTCTGTTTCCTCAAAAGAAGATTCTGCTCTGTGGTTCTTTTTGTTCAGCCTAAGGCAGAATGATTTTCCCACTTCCAAGCAAAGAATGAGATTAGAATTCTTACCCTCTTCTTTCCCCCGTTTCTTGCCTACGGTACAATAGTAGGGGCAAACCTTTAATCTTGTTGACATGGATTGATTTCCAGCCTTCTTGTGATCTCACTTTCGCTTTGAATGTACAGTAATTACATAAACTAATCTTTGAATTTTTACCAATTATTCACCAGAGAGGAAATAATACTGTTGCACAGTGCTACTGATTTTTCTAAAGCTGGATTTGAATTGGTGGCCTAGAAACAAAATATATCACAGTCTTTTTTTAAAAAAAATATGAAGATGCTTATGCCATCATTTTCTTTCTTTCATCTTCTTTTTACTATGGCACCTCTCACTCGCTGGATCGTCACCTTGTTGTGGTGAGTGGGCTTGTGTGTTCCCAATGAACCCTGTGAGCGAAGCCGTCGGGAGTCATGTACTCCTGGTAGGGTCACCCATGGCGGTAAGGTCCAGGGGGAGGAACCAGACAAAGAACGATCCAAGAAAGTCCTCAACGGCAGAACAGGCGGAAGATAGCAAGGTGTATTGTTACAACGGCTGTGAAGGCGGATGAAGGCTGCAGCAGACAAAAGGTCACCAATCGTCATGGTATGCATGCCATTGGATTAGAGCCTTTTTCTGTGAAGGTTGTGTGCTGATCGTTGTGCACCGATCTCCACACATAAAACAAATTCACGCACAGGCGTCTTCCAAACACACCAAACCCAAAACAACCAAAAGTCCCATGGCGATTGACGAATGGCAACGGGGGCAGGACTGTGAAATCCGGAATCTCCTAGTCATGGACCAGCACATGGGTGGTGGATACGGATTCAGTCGCCCTAACTCAAGGATCGAGGCAGTTGAGTAGTTCAGCAGCTGTATCCATGACTGAGCAGCCCTATTTAGGATCCACTCTGCTCACCCCATATGGGGAGGGGGCTAGAAAAGGTGCCTTAAACATAGTCTGCCTCATTTTCTCCCTGACTGGATTACCGCGACCAGTGGGGTCACCATCTAGCGGTCGTAAAAAACACATGAATTTTGGAACATGGAATATACGGACACTGCAAGACAATATGGATAGTGAACGACCTGAACGTAGGACTGCCATTATTGCAAGGAAGCTGAGACGTTTTAATATTGATATAGCAGCACTCCAAGAAACTCGAAGAGCAGGAGAAGGACAGTTGAAGGAAGAAAAAGGAGGTTATACCTTCTTTTGGAAAGGACTGCCTGAACAAGAACGACGAATACATGGGGTAGGCTTTGCTATCAAAAACGACCTTGTGAAGCTCTTGTCAGAAGTTCCCACTGGGATTAACGAATGACTCTCAACTCTCCGAATAAAACTCGCCAAAAACCAACAGGTAACTATCCTAAGTGCTTACGCACCAACACTAGATGCAGATGAGGATATCAAGGAAAATTTTTATACCCAGCTGGACACCATCTTATCGGAGATACCAAAGGAAGATAAAATTATCCTCCTGGGCGATTTCAATGCAAGAGTTGGCGTGACTTTGATTTGTGGCCAGGGATCATTGGGAAAGAAGGAGTTGACAACAGCAACATGAATGGAATCTTACTTCTGACTAAATGTGCAGAGCATAACCTTGTCATTACTAACACACTCTTTCGCCAGAAAAATCAATTTAAAACATCATGGAAGCACCCACGGTCAAAGCACTGGCATCTTTTAGATTATGTAATTGTCCGTGCTAGAGATCGCCGTGATGTACTTCTAACCAGAGCCATGACGAGCGCCGATGACTGCTGGACAGACCATTGATTAATTCGATCCACGATGGCCATAAAGATTGTCCCTCATCGTAGGCTCCAAGGAAGAAAACCAAGGCGTAAAACGAATACACTGGCCCTTCAAGATTCTATTAAACGAGCTTGCTTTCAATCAACTCTCAAGGAACATCTGCCTATGGAACTTCCTGAAAATGTTGAGGAACACTGGGTTAAATTGAAGACTTCTATTATTTCAGCCTGTGAACAAACTATCGGATACCAAACTAAGAGACATCAGGACTGGTTTGATGAGAACGATAGTGAGATTGAACATATTATTGACAAGAAAAGGAAAGCCTTCCGGATATGGCAAAAAGATATTAACTGTGCCATTAAGAAAAAAATCTACGCCAGTGCAAAGGCAGAAGTCCAAAGAAGAACTAGAGAACTTAAGAACATATGGTGGATAAAAGAAGCCCAAGAAACCCAACATTTTGCAGATGCTCATGATGCACGGGGCTTTTTTAATGCCATAAAGGCCATCTATGGACCAACAAACCATGGTACAAATCCCTTACGCTCAGTAGATGGTGCTAAACTTCTAAAGGACAAAGAGTCTATTGCACTGCGCTGGAAAGAGCATTACTACAATCTCCTTAATCGTCACTCTACTGTGGCTGATGAAGTCTTCTTGCAAATCCCGCAAAAACAAATAAGAGATGAGCTTGTAGTACCCCTAGTTTGGAGGAAGTCAGTAAAGCCAATAAACAAATGAAAAATAAAGCTAGTGGACCTGATGGGATTCCTGCTGAAGTCTTTAAAGAAGGCGGGCCTGAACTTACACAATTTTAACTAATTAACTAATTAACTAATGTTAGTGTATTAGAAGAAACTAATTAACTAATGTTAGTGTATTAGAAGAAGCGAAAACCACCAGCATTGAAACAATGATCATCGAACATCAACTTCGCTGGACCGGCTATGTTGTTCAGATGCCTGACCATCGTCTTCCAAAGCAGCTACTTTACTCCCAACTTAAGAATGGAAAACGGAATATTGGTGGACAGCAAAAGAGATTCAAAGACACTCTCAAAGCTAATTTAAAAAAATGTAATATCAGCATTGAGAACTGGGAAGCCCTAACTCATGAGCGTTTCAATTGGAGGTCAGCCTTTATTAATGGCGCTATGGACTTTGAAGAAGCACGAGTACAGGGTGAAAGGGAGAAAAGAGCTAAAAGGAAGGCACGTCAGGCAAACCCTCATCATGACCGTCTCCCACCTGGAAACCTATGCCCTCACTGTGGGAGATTGTGCGGATCCAGAATTGGCCTTTATAGCCACTTACGGATCCACTGTTAAAATTTTACCTTTGGAAGACAATCTTTTTTATTTATTTTTTATTTATTGTTCAATTTATATCACCGCCCATCTCCCCCCACAAGGGGACTCTGGGCGGTTATCTTACTCGGCTACGAGTGATCGCCAATGAATGACTATGGCACCTCTCCTTCCCATCAGTTAACCATTCCTACAAAGAAATGTAAAGAAATATCAACTTGATTTGGGGAAGGAAAAGGCCCATCTTATAGCTAAAAATTTCTGCTATCAAGTATCAAAATAACTTACATTTTTGTCCACAGCAACACAGGTAGACTGAAGACCTATCTGCTTGACCATGCATTTACATACAACTCAACTACTCTGTAGTATTCATCTACTTGCATTTATCTACTTGCACTTATCTACTTGCATTTGCATGCATTTGCATTTATCTAAGGGGCGTGGTGGCTCAGTGGGTAAGATGCCAGGCTTGTTGATCGGAAGGTCGCATGTTTGGAGGTTCGAATCCCTAGCCCCGCGTGACGGAGTGAGCTCCCGCACTTGCCCCAGTTCTTGCCAACCTAGCAATTCGAAAGCATGTAAATGCAAGTAGATTAATAGGTACCACTTTGGTGGGTAGGTGACAGCATTCCACGCGCTTCATGCCGGCCACATGACCATGGAAGCGTCTTCGGACAATGCTGGCTCTTCGGCTAACAAACGGAGATGAGCACCAGCCCCTATAGTCGGACACGACTGCACAAATGTGCGGGGGGAACCTTTACCTTTACCTTACTTGCATTTATCTACTTGCATTTGCATGCTTTTGAATTGCTAGGTTGGCAAGAGCTGGGGCGAGTGCGGGAGCTCACTCTGTCACGCGAGGCTAGGGATTTGAACCTCCGAACTTGCGATCTTCCAATCGACAAGCCTGGCATCTTACCCGCTGAGCCACCACGCCCCTCATAGTATTCATACCATGTGGAAATCTTTCTCAGAACTCGCTACATCACTGCTGATGAGCTATACTGCCACTTTGATGCAATATCCTGTGCAGTTTTTCAGTTTAGCAACTAAAGACTTAATCCAGGAAGCACAAGAGTGCACCAACAGTCCCATTTCCTTAATATCTATTAGAACAGCACAGGAAGGTTAGCTGATAGGGCTATTCTCATTCATGGCCACACAGAAATTTCTATGTCGTATATGGTGATGATAGCAGCAGAATTTCTAAGCAATATAATAAAAAGACTGGATATCTCTTGTGCATAGCCTATGTGTAATATATATATAATGAGTATCATTATGTTACTTAATTACCACAGTTATTTAAACATTAAGTCTGCATTCCGATAGACTTGGTGATATTCATAGTAATGAGGAGAAGCTATAGTAGTACTTTGGGGCCAGATTTCTTTTAATAAATCTACATGCGCCATCAGGCTTTTTCTTCCCTCCAGGCTGTTATCTTTTTCCTCTTTTTTATATATGCTAAGTCTTTTAGCAGTAAATGCAAAAATTAAAAAGGTCAATTGTATGATGAAGTGCACAGACCTGGATATTTTAAATGGCACCCTAGACTAAAAGAGCTAATTGCTTTTTTCACAGTGCAGCTCTCTTAAGTGCTCATAAGGCAAATGGGCTCATGTGGAGAGAGAAAAAAGTGAATGCATCTATCTTTTTCCTGTAAGCCCGTTGGGGCTTATTTGAGTTGAGTGTTGCCATAAAAAAATAGAAGTCACCTGGAGCTTGTTAAAATTATAATCAAGGAAAGGATGGGAAAGTCCACAATTATGACAGTTGTAATCCATCTGTCTGTGCATCCCTTCCCTTCCAGTTCCAGTCAGCTACTATGGTCACAGGCGTATTACTGAGGGGAAGAACATGAAAATCTCCTTACTGAACAAACATCCCAATAACAAATAACTGTACTACTCGGCTTGCTTATCTCTACAGCTTTAAAGCTGTTTATTTGTCAATAAATCAAATCAATTATGGTCATCTATTGTTATGTAGCACATCTCTAGTTCTGCACTGCACAAGGAGACCTTGTTGAATGATATCTCGTTTTGCTTCCAGGCACCAAGCTTGCCTTACACATCACATTCTAAGTAATGCAACAATGCAAGCCTGCATTTTCTTGATTAGTTTCTGGGGAAAACTTTCGTTTTTGGTAAACAGTACAACGCATCAATATACAAACGACACTTACTCAAAAAAACCAAAGCAAATTATTTCACCATTACAGTAAAGCAGTTTGCAGTTAAACATTAATTTCATCCTGGTTTATATTTCAAAGAGTAATGTGTTCAACTGTCGTGTATCATTTAATGTGACACTGTAACTTTATACAATAAGGAAATGATTGGGCTCTTAAGTGATATATGGAATATTAATTGTTGGAAGTGGGTATAACTGTCTAAGCAAATGACAAGTCTTCACTCACAAATAGAATGACTGTGATGGAATCTGTCTCTGAGGGAGAAGGTGATGCTATGGAGATCGTGGGCGAAGGAGGAGGGGGCGCTTTCCAGGGTGAGAAACGCGTTCAAAGCCTCTAAGACCTTGGGTGCCCGTCCAAGAAGGTCAGGCCCGACCCGCCTTAGAGTGCCTGGGGTTTTCCCCAGAAAACTGCTTAGTGTGGCTTAGTCTGGCAAGAGTCTGTGTAAGGTAGAACTATAAAGATCTAGAGAACAGCGTTGTTCTTCGCCTAACCACGACATCAATCTTGCCAAACTCAGCCACACTAAGCAGTTCTCTGGGAAAAACCCCAGGCACTCTAACGCAGGTCCGGCCTGACCTTCTTGGACGGGCACCCAAGGTCTTAGAGGCTGTGAACGCGGTTCTCACCCTGGAAGGTGCCCCCTCCTACTTCGCCCACGATCTCCATAGCATCACCTTCTCCCTCAGAGACAGATTCCATCACAATGACTGAATGCTAGAGACTCTGTATTTTAGGTACTGTATGTACATGTATAAATAGTCACTAACTCAGAATTTAAACAGAATGAAAACAGCTTTGGGCATCATTTGCAATCAGAAAAAATATCAACAGGTAAGTGGGCAGGTATTCCCCTCTGCCATTCTTCCAGTTAAAATTGCAGCACCCATTCCCAGGAAGTAATAATATTTCTTTTAATGTCAAAATTGGTTACTCAAAATTGATTTAACATTAGTATAAAATATCTCCTTTGACCTTCTACAAAAGAGCCTGGGACTCCATTTCAGTCTTATATGCCTGCAGTTTGTTGTGCTAAAAGAGAAATATTATACTTTTGGCCGAAACAACTAAGAAACCTTGGTTGAGTTGAAAAGGGAGCCCTTTATTTTGTATGCAAAAATGTTTACCCTCTCTGAGCAGTGTTTGGGAGAGAGTTTCAGAATGAGTACAGGAGCAAGTGGTCAACATTCTGCATTGCACAGTAGTCCTCCAATTTTATCCAAACTAAATAACACTGAGAGTTATGTTAGGGTGAGAAATGTATGGCCCACAATTAAGTACTGACATTCCATGGTTTGATGTGGACTTGAGTCTAGTCTCTGATCGAATCGGAGTGTGAGCCCAAAAAACATCAAGCCCACCTTCCGGCACTAGGGGCTGTGCCCCCAAAGCCCCCGCATTGTCAACGGGAACTTCCGAGGTCTGACAAGGTCTATCGTTCGTCCTCCAGCATCCTAGGTATCTTCCCGTTCTTACAGACCGCTGTAATTTTGCCAAACTCCACCTCTCCATTCGGGGTTCTATCCGACTCTGACCCAGCTCAAAGCAACGGCCAGGGTCCATAGAATCCCCCTCCAGCTCGACCAACCGGTAGAAGTTGAAAATGAAGGTCAGAAACGGTCAGAAGATATTCTCACTTTGGAGCAGCAGCGATCGGCGTCTGTTAGCGGTCGCCATCTTGGATCTCTATTAAGTACTGACATTCCATGGTTTGATGTGGACTTGAGTCTAGTCTCCGATCGAATCCAAATTCTAAGCAGTACATCATACTACTCATCACTGATGTAATGGGTAGGTAGATTGGTGCAAGCTATCATTGTACTAGTAAGCAGTCCATTATGATGTTGATGAAGATTCTCAGTCATCCAGGTAGAATTGTCTGTAGGTTGAGTCATGGCAACTGACTCAACCTACTGACTCAACCTACAAATAGAGTTCTTTTAAACTTAACATCAGAGCCTCTTGGGTTTTATATATTTAATTAATTTATATTGATATATATTTATTTACGATATTTTATATGTTTTTATATGTTTTAATTGTCAACTTTGTGTAAACCGCCCAGAGTCCCCTCTGTAGGGGGAGATGGGCGGTGATATAAGTATGATAAATAAATAAATAAATAAACTGGATTTCTTTCTTTTTGGTTGAAATGTTTCGCTGTTTGTCCAAGTAGCTTCTTCAGTCTTAGACTTAGACTTTAGTCTTAGAGTGAAGAACCTACTTGGACAAGCAGCGAAATGTTTCAATCAAAAGAAAGAAATCCAGTTGCCATGACTCAACCTACAGTCCATTATGATGTTTAGCATTTAAAAAGACCTGGTTATAGTAGACAATTGGTGAAGATTAAAATGGCTAGGACAATCAGGGAGTGTGGGACTTGCACTTCAAAATTTACCGGTGCACAATTGGTCACACCATATTACTCTTCTTTTCCATTCATCCCCATTATCTTTTTTCATTTATTGTCCTTTTTATTTATTGGGATTCTGTTACTAGTTCTTGTACAATTTTCTTTTCAGTAGGTGCATTATTTCTAGGAATCCACGTTTAATCTATTAATCAGATCAATTTCTTAAAATCTGATTCATTGAATAATATACCCTCACTTGGGCAACATTTTTAATGCAAGTAATTACTGTATGTTGCAGGGGGCAAATGCTATCTAAAGAGAGGCATTCTTTTTTTCCCCCTTACACAGTAGAGAAACATTTAAAAACAAATGGTACCTGCTGTAACATATCCAAACTCAAACAAATATGCATTTCCTTCAGAAATGTTATTTATATGCATATGCAAATTTAATTGCTTAATTAATTAGGTAAGAGTTAATCAGCTAACAGCTGTAATTTCTTTCCAGGTAGCTTCTGACGTTTACATATGAAAGAAAGTATGTGGTAAGGCATCAGATGATTAGTCTCCATGCCTGAGTAAACAAAAGTTTTTCTTTGCTGAGGAAATGAGCTTGTGTCGGTGAAGGCCTAGGCTGACCATATTTCCTTGAGACAAAAACGGGATATTGGGATGGCAAAATGGGATGGGGTCTTATGTAATATTCTGTATTCATGAAAAAGACAGGGGTCCCTGTCCCCCGGTCCACGCGATTGGCTCCTGCCTGCAAACCTCGCCCCCCAGTCCGCGTGATTGGCTCCCGCCTGCAAACCCCACCCCCGCTCCACGCGATTGGCTCCCGCCTGCAAACCCCACCCCCAGTCCATGCAATTGGCTCCCGCCTGCAAACCCCGCCCTCCAGTCCGCCCTCCTCTCTGCCCTCTGCTGCACGCTGATAGGTGGGAGGGCTTCCTCTTCTGGGCTGAGCTCCCGCTCGGATCCTCCTTCCGCACCATTCCCGCCGGGTTTAAAAAAACGGGACAAAATTGAGATTTTTATCAAAACGACGAGACGGTTGAAAAATGCTAAAAAAACAGGACTGTCCCATTCAAAATGGGATGTATGGTCAGCCTATGAAGGCCACATTGATTTTAAGGTCTGAGAGGGAAGGGGACAGTGTTCCTAAAATAGATGATTCTTTTAAGGCTGCAACTTTAAGTGCTGTTACTGGGGATATGCCATACTGCACACAAGGAGATTATTCTGCAGGTAAATGTAACACTGGACTGGGCTGTACATTTCTATCATTCCTCATGGATTCTAGTTCTCTTTTTCCTTCACCAATATCTTACCTTTGTCCAATTAACCTCCTTCCCCTCCTATTATATTCTCCACTGGAGTTATAATCTTCAATCAGATAGCAACCTTGATTTAATGTAATAATTAAGTTACTATTGCATCTGTTAGTGTCTAATAGATTAAACAGTCATTTGATTTATTATATCAGAACTTCCTTGAATAATATTTCTGTTAGATAAGTATATATAGAATTGTAACTGGCTACTGCTATAATGACATATCATACTTAAAAAAAAATTTGTTGCACTTCTTCCACTTTTTTGTAAAGCACTTTTTATGTTTTTTCCCTCTCTATGACAATGTATGTATCCCCATCAGTATTATCATTGTGTTTCTTTCTTTCTTTTTTGTTATTAATTAAAAAGCAATAAAAATAAATTAACAAATATCAGATCTTCAAGTGGGGCAAATTGCATATATTTGTTCTGCTTGTGTTTGGTTTGCACCATTTCACTTTCTGGCATTTCAGAATGTTGGTTTTGTTGATAATGCTATCTCTCACCCTTCAATCCTCTGTGTGTTTTCTAAACTCACTTCCTGTCTTGCTTGTGTTTATGTAACTATGTAATTACTCCACTGAATGCATGATTGCATTTACTCATTGTAATATCATTCATTCTGGTCTTCCTCTTCACATTCTTGCATATGTTGTTTCTCACATTAGAAGACTGGTTTTGCTCTTCCAACTTATTTTCCTGTGTCACCCAGAAGATACCTGCCTCTTCATTAGGAAATAAAGATGCTCCATTATTGTGTCCTTTTGATTAATTTTGCCTTGATTAAAAGTTTTTATTTTTTTAAAACTCTGATTTTTCAATTTCAATAACTTTGGGCTACACTGAAATCATGTTTTCCCATGCTTCCAATGATTTTCTACATAAATAGCTTTTTATTTTTATTATTTAAAAACAAAACAAAACAAAAGGAAGCATTTACAAGAATATACATCCTTCATATTCAATTAGTTTTATATATACTATCATGCCATATTATAGAATTAATTTGTTTATTATTTAAATAAGTTTACCTGCTAACAGAAGAAAAAAAGGAAGATTATATGTTTAGATTAGCATAAACAGAGCCAATTTCTAAACAGTCCTCCTATTAAAATTCAAGGGAAAAATGCTTGTTCAAATACAGGAAGAGATAAATTGTTCAGACCACGGTATAACTGTCAGATAATAGGTATCCTGTGATCCATTAATAGAAACCATTGTGCAATTATAAGATTATGCAATGTCCATTTCTTTGTCCTCTTGTTGGTTTCCACACTGTTGACATTTAACTCAAAAGAACATTACAGTAGCATCTACAATAACTAATGAGACTTCCAGATCAAAATGAACTTGTGAGAGAACATCTAGCCCCAAGAGAGACATTATGGCAGAAGATCTCATAGTATAAATCAATGATATATATTGAGCACCAGGTATCCAATATACACAAAATAATATTTTTGTTACATTAAACCAAGTTTTAAATCTACACAAATAAGATTTATAGTTTTCTCTGGCATAGAGGTATGGGGCAATATCTCCCTATATTCTTGAATATTTAACAATATAAACTAACAAGCATTAATAAATTATAGTGGCAGGCTTATTATTTTGTAGAGATTCTGCTAAATCTATAAACAGAGGCAATTCTGAACAGCTTATAGCTTCATATCTCAATGTCACAAGGTGTTTTGATTTCAAGTATTTCCATTCTGTGGATTTTGGCAAATAGTATTTATGTTGCATTACCTCAAGCGGCATCACCATCATATGATTCAATCAAATGAATATGCTCCACATTCTACCTGTGTTCTCCAATAAAAGGGATATTTTCTATTTTCTAATCTGGATTCTCCCATATTGTTAATTTAGCATGATAAGACTGTGTGCTATTGCATCTCACACCATTCTGGCAGCCAAAATAAAAAGAAGGGAAAATCTATATTTTCCAGAAGAACTGGGCCATCAGATTTATTAGATGTGTGAGATATGCCTATTTCAAAGCAGCCACTAAGAAGAAATCTCCATAGGACAAACTATGCATTTATTGACATGAGACAGAAGATACACATTATAATATAAAGTTAAAACATTATTCTCAGGAAAGGGGGCCTCCCTGAGTGAAAAATGAGGGGGGAAATTTTTCCCCATAAATTTCCAAAACAATGTGTTAAATCCTGAAATATGCTTAAGGGTCTCTCCCCCTTCCCTCCCCCCTCTCTCATGGTATGGATAACCAGTAGCAAAATATTTTAAATGTATTGATTTTACCTCAAATGCTCAATTTTGGTGCAGCCCACCTATCTAAATCTAGTGCTATTTCTGAATTTAATCATTTGAGGTATATCTCTCAGGATTTTCTTTGTAAGATAAGTTACTGCTGCTGGGCATTAGTAGAATAAAACTGATTTTGACATTTTAGTAGCCTCTAAAGGCATCAGTTCTGATTTAGACCAATTAATATTATATCCAGAAAGAGTTCCAATCCATAACTTAATTCATTGTATTAATTTTGGTATAGAAAACATTACCAGTACCAACATATCATCTGTGGTATTCCTTGCCAGCAGGATTCAAACCAAGAATCTCACTATTCTGCCTAATCTCACTTCCTAATATTCTAAGCATAAAACATTAATAGAGAAAGGAGACAATCTTTTCCAACAGAAAGGCTTCAATAAAATCCCATTGGTCTTCACCTTGGCCTTAAGTTGTTTTTAGAAATCTTTAGGAAAAGAACATTTTGAAAGAATGAAAAACAGACATTGCCAATTAATTTTATCAAAGTCTTTCTATGTGCCCAATGAAATAATTACAAGAGTTTCCACCTTGTCACAATTTAATGCTACAGAAATGTCTACTGATCTCAGATTATCAATTTCTTGGCTGTGATACAGTAAATAAATCCTACTTGATCAGGATGTATTAAACTTGCTGTTAGACCTTCTGGAGTTGGTTAGCAAAAGTCCCAGATATTATTCCAATATGTACATTCATTAATGAAACAAGTCTACACTTAGCACACTATGTATAATTTTTATTTATATAAATTAGACTAATACCTTTCACAAATGGTTGATTTGGAACTACAGTGGATTATTATCATGGCATGTAGGGGAAATCAGGCTTTTACACTTCGCTTTCATTGCAGTCTCAATACACGTACAGTCTTGTTGCTTTCGTCCTTTCTTGCAAAACAGACATTTGGCTCTCTTTTGACCGAGGACTTGTGTCATAGAGCAAGAGTCACTCCTTTGAAATAATCGGCTATCTCAAGGTTGAAGTGACCCAGTTGTGGGATGAATTAATATCAACTTTTATTCTTGGTTTCTGTTCTACTTTTTGTAAAAGATTGGGGTGTTGCTATGTTTCATTTTATCCTGCCAGGAGTCTGTTCTAATACTAATTTGCAATTTCCTTAACTAGGATTGTTTTCTCCTTTTGAATGTTACATTGCTTGTCTTCAAAGCATTGCAAGACTGAGGTGCAATCGTTAAGGTGGTGGACTAAGAATGAGAAGCACAGTTTCTTCTAATTTCTGACATGCCGTGTGCAGAAATAAATGTTTTGTGCAACTTTTCCCAAACCAAGTACAAATTTGTGTGCCACCATATGAGTACACAAGATGATGATGATAATGATGATGATAATTTATTAAATTTATATGCCACCGGACTCCCAGTGTCTCTGGGCAGTTAAATTGCAAACACATGTAATACAAATAAGTTATGTTTACATAGTTCTTAAAGTACAGAAACTAGAAAGTATGATAGTATGACACATACATGCTTAACAGTTGTGCCTTCAAGTCAGTTTTGACTCCTGGTGACTACCCCCTGCAGTTTTCTTGGCAAGATTTCAGAAGTGGTTTGCTGTTGCCTGCTTCCTGGGGCTGAGAGAGAGTGACTGGCCCAAGGTCACCCAGCAGGTTTTGTGCCTCAGGCAGGACTAGAACCCCTTAACCACTGCACCAAACTGGCTCTACACCCATGTGCTTACAGATTATAATATAAACTTCCTAGTTGCTGATAACTGCAATCAATATTTTGTATGCATTTTCTTTTTTTTCTTTGTTTTGGGGGGATTTGATTTTACAATGAAATAAAAACTAAAAGAAAAAAGAAAGAAAAGCATTACACAAAAAACATTTAGATAGCCCCCTCTCTTTCATCCCCCCTATTCTTCCCTTCTTCTCTGGATGTATTCTGAACTAACTTAGACTTTAATTATTATTAATTTAAAAATTGATTTTTTTATAAAATTAACAGTGATCATGGATCATGTGTGGCCTGAAACCCAGCAGATAATAATCAAACCATTTTTGGAGGGAGGAGGGAAATGAATTAAACATTTTTTTTGAGGGAGGCACTCCTTCATCCACAGCAGAATCTGGAACAGATTGGATATAACCGCAAAGCTGGGAAAAGGCGGTCTGCCTGCTATCCCAGGCAAAAGGCACAAGCTAGCCGCCTTGGCTTAACTGCAGTGGTGAGGGTTGCTTGACGCCACCGCGGCATGGACTGAGTAAGAGCTCCTGTCAGTCCTGCTCAGTCCATGCCACGGCGGCGCCAAGCAACCCTCGACGCTGCAGTTAAGCCAAAGTGGCACGCTTGTGCAGGATTCCTTGTGAGGTGCGAGCTTGGAATTCTATGGTGACCAAATGTATTATCATTATTTAAACTTAATTTTGTGTGTGCTCGACTTTTTACCGTATGTGCGGGTTTCATTATTAGTGTGCACATGCACATGCACACACCGTAGAGGGAGCACAGGTGAGGAGACCCAGGATCTAGTCCTCCCTTAGGTGCAGAAGCCACCTGGCTGACCTTGGACCGATCGCTCCCTCTCAACCCAAATCCACGTCATGCTTTCTGACAAAATTCCTTGTGGCATCATGAATTGATAGGTTCACTGTAAGATCTAGATGAGCACAGTACAAAAACAAACAGTTCCTGCAATCAAGGAGGACAAATGCTAAGGAAAACAACAACACAATTGCAGGACACTACTACTGGTGTCTTCTACTGTAGGTTGTACTGTGTATGCTCCATAGATCATATGCCTGCCTTTGCTTCATATGCCAGTCTTGCTGTTGTTAGCTAAGGAGTGGTATGATTGCCTCACACTGTGCTTGAATTTTTTTTTTGCTTGTTCTGTCATCATCTAATACTATATTTGAATTATTTCTAATACATAGTCAGGTAATAAGCTTTCCAAGCTTTTCAGTGGTTTCACCTTAGAATCAGCATCCAGATATTTTTATTTAATTCAACCTATTTATAGCTAAATTTACCTCGTGAAGGAGGAGGAGAAAGCACAGTTTATTAATAATCCTTGACAGGTCACACGGCTTTTCCTTTATTGACAGAAACTATTAAACCACTCAAAATGAAATAAAACATTAAAAAGAGGAAAGAGCTGATGTATATTGATAACAGTCTTTGACATGTTTGAAATATTTGATCTGGGTAAAAGACTGAAATGACCTTTCAATTATGAGCTCATTAAAAGGTCCTGGGCTTGTCCTATGTCTCTCAGTGCAAGAGAAGTTTCCCTCTAAACAGGAATAAACATAGTTATTAAAGCCAGCCTATTTTTGTATCTACACAATTGTATTTCCAATATAAAAATGGATCCCCATTGAATGAATTTGCTTTGCTAGATGGAAAAATGTGTGTGAACATAATATGTATAATATTATTAATATTATATTAAGTATAATATGGAGGGTAAGCTGAATTAGTAGCCATTCAAAATAGTTTTCTTTTTAAATACTCATTGAGGTTTTTTTTTTTAACTGAAACACTGAAATCTTTTTGAACTTAGACCAGGATGATTTTGTCTCCTGCTTAATTCTTTTTAAATAATTTTCTCTCTCTCAGCTTAATTGACTTTACAAGGTTGTTGTGAGGATAAAAAATAGATCTCATTTACATTCCTTGACATGTTTGGAGTAAGTGTAACATACGCAAATGAAAAAGCTGAATGCTAGATATGAGAGTATCTGAACTACTAACTATGATCTAATTTATAATGAGAATATTTATTATAAGGATTTGCTCCCATAACAGCAAAGTTGCAACAATACATGGAAAAAAATATATTACCGTGGAACAGAAACTGTTCTGTGGTACAACTGTCAAAGAAGAGTTAAATGGTTGAGCAGTATAGGAGAATATGCACATGTCTGTCAGTCTGTTTCTTTTGTCTGCTTATACCTTTCAACTTCCTAAAATACAAATTACACACCAGCTGACTTAACGGACTTCTTCTCTCTGTTGTCAACTGATGAACCTACTGTATATGCTAATTTCTCAGATTAAAAAAAAAAAAAATCAGGAAAATTGTCTGAAGATGCTTACATTCCACTATAGCATACTGTGGCATATTTCCTCTTCGGAAAACATATGGTGCTATGTGCATAAAGACCACTCTGGAGATTTGCTGTAATTATGTCATGATGGGCTTATTGTTATGGGTTTGACAGCTTTTCTTACATTTCTACCTGCTTTGTTTGAGAGCAGCTGCTCACTTCAAGCTGCCTGTCACTGTCTGTTTCTGGAAGCAGAATGAAGAAATGCTTAGGAGGGAGAACAAAGCAGAACAAAAGAAGGGAGTCAATCCAACCCCTCTGTGGGGACTTAGTGAAATTAGTAGTAGCTACTTGATTATGTACTGATGGTGATAGCAATATAAAAAAGGATCCCTGAAGCCCTTAGAGCTGGTAAAAGGATGAATGTTCTCATATCTCTTTATCCATCTTACCTCATTGCCATTCTTGTGGTGAAAATGGGGTGGCCCTCTTTGAAAGCCATGCTGAATTCCCATTGGCCTTGCAATTACAGCTGGGAACACTTAGAGCGTCATGCAACTTTGACATACTGCAAGTTTCTCTATCCCATCAAATTGTGGCAGATTTTGGCGGTGCCGCTGGTTCTCAGGAAGGAGGGAGCACATTCCAAGGAGGTGGAGGAGATAAGTGGAGGCACAGTCCGGGAGGCAATGGTGGGAAAACGAAGAGGTTCAGGATAGCCCCGCCCTAGAGTCTCCCAGGTTATTTCCCCTTAGCTTAGGTAGAGTAGCTTCAGTCTGGCAAGATTCTGTCTATACGGTGTGAGCAAATAAAGAACTGACTCTTCGTTGTTCTTGGGCTGGGCCTGACACAAATGGAGCCCAGTGCTGGAGTCCAGGGCACAAATGATCATCTAGACCAGTGTTTCTCAACCTTGGCAACTTTAAGATGTGTGGACTTCAACTCCCAGAATTCTCCAGCCAGCCTTGCTTGAGTTGAAGTCCACACATCTTAAAGTTGCCAAGGTTGAGAAACACTGGTCTAGACAGTAGCACATGATGGGGCCATCAGCAGAAAAGTTGTTGGCAACACTGTGGCTGATGCTGCTTGCCACATCCTTCTTTCTTTTTCTTTTAAAAATATTTAATAGTCAGAGGAAACCTGGATCAGCAAGACAAAGGAGCTGCTCATTTTATTATTGGTACTTTGAAAGCATTTTGCTTTACCATAGCAAAATTCTGTTTATAACCAAGAAAATGTATTTAACATCAGGGCCACAGAAACAACCTGTGTTCCTTCCCCATAGTTATAACATAATTATAAATTAAGTGAATAGTCTTTTCTTTTTTAAGGACTGGCAAACAGGTCTTTTTAAAACCTAGAACCATTTGTAAAACATAGCATGACAGTAGGCACAGGAAAAAGAAGAGATAATATACATGGGTGTCTAAAAGACCCACCAGGATTTTGAATTCCTCAGCTGTGCATCTCCCTACATCCCATCTTCCCTGTGTAGAGGGATTCTCTGACTTTCCAGAAAGGATTTTCATGGGGTGCTGAGTGATGGGGAATCCTTCTTTTATGACATTTTTATTGACGTTATGAGTTGAGTAAAGCTGAGAGACTGCAGATGACCAATATTATCCAGGGAGTTTCATGGTTGAACTGGAATTAGGACCCTGATTTACATATCCAAACTCTCAGACCATATCCACAACACATCCCTGGTTCCTACTGTACTTTTCTAATATAGATATGGTCTGAATTATTTAGTAAGAAGTCAAAAGAGAAGCAAAGTCTGTGGGACTTCTTGTGTTTAATACTTCCGGAAGGTATTTCATTAGGGCCCTAGGTTCCCATTTGGTATTACTTACCCCTACTTAGCATGCAATCATGAAACCATTATTTACTCTCACTTACCAAAGCTGTTTATTGCAAAATGCCAGTTGGACTGCTTCGTAGTAAGTGGTTTCCTAAGTGCATCTTAAATTTCCACAATTGTTCATCTATTGCTTGCTATCCACAAAATCTGCCCTTGGCTTTACTAAAGGCTTCTCCCAGAGAAAATGATCAAGGCATCATAATTAATCTTGCTATCCATCATTTATATCCCAACCAAATACATAATACATACATGCTTTCCTTAAGGAGAGAAAGAGAGCTGCCAATTTTGTGCATTATACAAGCTGTGCAAAACTGATATAGCGCTTTTCTCTCTCTTCAGTTTTCATAGTGATGAGTGTGCAGGGAACTAGCCTATCTCTCTATGCATGCTTTCATTTTTCACACATTAACCCAAAAGGCACAAAATACAGACACACGTTACTGATATTTTCTTTTGGAGGGATTGCGGTAGGGACCTCTTCTACTGTACCAAGATAACTAAGGAATACTAGCTATCTTCTCTGATAGGGAAAAAAGTTGTAATATAACACCTTATACTGTATTCCTGGTCTTTCAAAGCAGAACTCTGGTAAGATTAGATCCTGTGATTTAAGGGAAGACTTTATCATGTGCCTAATTTGTTTAGCCGAAAATGCCAGGACTGAGGCTGCAATCCCAAATCTCCTTATTTGGAAGCCTTGCCAATTACTTTGGGGATTTTCTCAGAGTAAATTTGTATGGGGTTGTACTGTTGTAAAGTTTTAATTACTGGCAAACTTCAAAAATATTGAATAAGATCAAGGAAGCTATGGAATCAGATCCTTATATTTTGTTACAGCTGCACTCAATAATATGATTTTATTAGACATTGGATTCAATCCTAGTAAGTATACTTTAATTAATTAAATAAACAAATAAATAATTAAATAATTTAAGTAAGTAAGTATACTTAAAGCTCGGCCTCTCTATTAACATTAAAAAAAACAAAATGCTTTACCAGCAAGTTCGAACCAATCCCTCCGCAGCACCATCAATCCAGCTTAAAGGTGTGTCACTAGAAAATGTTGACCACTTTTCTTATTTCGGCAGCCATCTATCTACAAAAGCCGACATCGACGCTGAAATTCAGCATTTCCTGAGCTCTGCGAGTCTAGCTTTCTCCCGAATGAAGCGTAGAGTGTTTGAGGATCGGGACATTCGCAGGGAGACCAAAATGCTTGTTTACAAAGCCATTGTACTACCGACCCTTCTGTACGCCTGTGAAACATGGACCCTCTACAAACGCCACCTCCAACTTCTTGAAAGATTCCATCAATGCTGCCTCCGAAAAATTCTGCAAATTACTTGGGAAGATAGGCGGACTAATGTTAGCGTATTAGAAGAAGTGAAAACCACCAGCATTGAAACAATGATCATCCAACATCAACTTCGCTGGACCGGTCATGTTGTTCGAATGCCTGACCATCGTCTTCCAAAGCAGCTACTTTACTCCCAACTTAAGAATGGAAAACGGAATATTGGTGGACAGCAAAAGAGATTCAAAGATACTCTCAAAGCTAATTTAAAAAAATGTAATATCAGCATTGAGAACTGGGAAGCCCTAACTCATGAGCGTTTCAATTGGAGGTCAGCCTTTATTAATGGCGCTATGGACTTTGAAGAAGCACGAGTACAGGGCGAAAGGGAGAAAAGAGCTAAAAGGAAGGCACGCCAGGCAAACCCTCATCATGACCGTCTCCCACCCGGAAACCTATGCCCTCATTGTGGGAGGTTATGCGGATCCAGAATTGGCCTTCACAGCCACTTACGGATCCACTGTTAAAATTTTACCCTTGGAAGACAATCTTACTCGGCTACGAGTGATCGCCAATGACTTACTTGGGAGTATATCCTTTAGAAGTAGGATATCATGATAAGTTTAAATCCCTTGTTCAGATTGCATTCACTTTGATTCTGGTCAGGCTCTGTTCAGTCAATGGGGTCAAATAGTGACTAAAAAGGTGGTTGGGGGCATTACAGAGGCACAATTGCTTGAATGAACAATAAGACTCCCCTTGAGGCTTTTCAAATGCTTGCAGTGAACAAGGGCAAGGCAGAGGTTCAGCCCTCATCCTTGATGCACTCTAATATAAATGAATTTTGTCCTTCACTCCTATGTGAAACTTTCACATTAGGGGAAATTCTTGTAATCAGGACAAACCCTACTCTCTGCCACTGAGAGTGGGTCCCACTCAGTTCCTACAAGCTGATGCCAGCCACCATACTGCTCTTATCAAGGAATCCTTAAAACTTACACACCTTTCCTTCCACTACAGCCAATCCATCATTATGGGAGTAGATTTAATACTGATGAACCACAAGATAAACAGCCCAAGATTTCTCTCTCTGAGCCCTAGGCATCAAATAAGTGGCAAAGCTGACCAAGTATTGTATTATTCCCCCAATTTCCCATCAAACCCAATTTAAAATAAAAACCCCTCTGCAAAAGATCAAGGGTCGGTTTTATATTTGAAGTTCCCTTTGTAAAGCAAGAGCTTGGGTGACTAAATTTATCAGTCTTGATAGACAATACATTTACATGGCTGATTTTTTTCCTCAAAAACTTCCACTACTAATGATGTGCTGCTTAATATTACTGTCAGAGACTCAGCAATATATGGTGCTCTGAGGCAATGTCACAGCAGCCTACAGCTGAAGTAATTTTTTTGCTAATAAGACAGGATGTTGTTATTGTATTATCAGTGTGTGGTCTCACACATACTTACCCCATTGCACTAATTTCACTCATTCTTGTCTGAAGTACTACTCACTCTAAAACATCTACCATGTATCAGTTACAATCAGTTGTTCGGCTTAAAAAAGAAAGAATTGTATTGACTCAACAAACAGCTCCATCTTAATCAAATAAAACTTTTTTTCTCCACTATGCACAGCGAGCCCAAACTTGATTACAAAAGATCTCGGGTCATTTAACTCTGACAAATTATTACCAATCATCTGATGCACAGAAAGACTTGCAAGAAAGTCTTTAATGTACTGTAAGTAAATTCTCCAGATAAACTTTGTAATATGTGCATTTCTCCCCCAAAAGTGAACACGTGACCCACTCCTTTATTTATTTATTTATTTATTTATTTATTTATTTATTTATTTATTTATTTAATTTCTATAACCGCCCATCTCCCCCCATGGGGAACGCTGGGCGGTTCACAATAAACAAGTTAAAATAAGGTTTAAAATCTCAATTATAAAATAAATATAAATTAAATTGAAAATATAAATTAAATTGAAAATCCAGATGGTAATGGAATAGTTAAAAGAAGGACAGTTATAAAATTAGGGGATTAGCCACCCCCATGAGAAACTATCCCTTCCTCTTTCCCATGCCAGGCGGCAGAACCAGGTCTTCAGCTCTTTCCTAAAGGTCGGGAGGGAGGAGATCTGTCTCAACTCTGGGGGCAAGATGTTCCATAGAGTGGGCGCTGTCACAGAGAAGGCCCGCCTCCTAGCCCCCATCAGATGACACTCTTTAATTGATGGGGTTCGTAGCAGGCCCTCTCTGAATGACCGGGTGGGGCAGGTCGATAATATGGGGATAAGACGGTCCCTCAGGTATTCTGGCCCCATGCCATGTAGGGCTTTAAAGGTGATAACCAACACCTTGAATTGTACCCGGAAGCAAACCGGCACCCAATGCAGCTCGCGGAGCAGCGGTGTTACATGTGCGGATCGTGACGCACCCAAAACTGCCCGCGCGGCCGCATTCTGCACCAGCTGTAGCTTCCGGATAGTCTTCAAGGGTAGCCCCATGTAGAGCGCATTGCAATAATCTACATGGGAGATGACGAGAGCATGAGTGACTGTACGGAGGGCGTCGCGATCCAGGAATGGGCGTAACTGGCGCACTAACCAAAGTTGTGCGAAAGCCCTCCTAGCCATGACTGCCACCTGCTCTTTGAGCAGGAGTCGTGAGTCTAGAAGGACCCCCAGATTACGCACCGGTTTCGAACGGGGTAGTGCTACCCCATCGAGAACCAAAGATGATAATTTCCCAGAAGACGCTAAGCCATCAATCCACAGCCACTCGGTCTTACCAGGGTTCAATTGAAGCCTGTTGTTCCCCATCCAGGCCCTCACAGCCCCCAGGCACTGGGACAGGGTGGACACTGCATCACTTACCTTTTCAGCCCATTTACTCAGGAATATAAAGCTAGCACCTACTTTAAAACCTCTAACTGTATTTGATTGACAGAAGTATAATGAAAGTTCCTTCCAGCAAAACAGAATCACCCTCTTTGCTCCCACCTTTGAGGCTAGGTGCTGAGGTGCTTAATTTCGGGCAGGGCTAACAGAAAGTGACAGCACAATGCCATTCCAGAGAAACTTGATTTTAAATAATTCAAATGCTGGAAGAGCTTAAATTCTGACAATTCTGACTTCATTCCCATCGGCATACAGACTAAATTAGACTAAAGACTAAAACTGGATTCCCAATAAAATATACAGTGCAATCCAAGGAAACAGGAGAAGTATACACAGAGGCAGAGCTATAAAAATCCATGAACTCAAGCATTATTAGTAACTAACAATATGATCTTGTGATGTTTGGGTGCTAAGACAGAAGGAAACAGTTTTTCTTCCTACAATATGTACTGCATTGGAGTGAAAGCTACCTTCACCTGTGTTTTTGTTTCTAAACTTAGACAGAGATTACAGGAAGAAGCCCAAGCAATTGATCAGTCTATATACTGTGATGCCTACTGTATATGCCTATCATGATCAATGAATAAGGTGAGATACAGTACGTGTCTGCATTCATGTTGGACTGTTCCATTTTATTAGAATAAGAGCTGATTGTGTTGCCCCAACTATTTGCCTGCAAATTACTTCTTTCTCAAGTTAATTCCATATAGTAGTAGATTCATATTTAAATATAAAGACCAATATTTAAATATTAGAATATTATTGTTTGTTTCTCTTTATAGTCAAAGATACAAACAAACCAGAAAACAATACAACTAATTATAAATATCAAGATATTTGCATATTTATATACACAAAGGCATTGAGGTTCCCCAAATTGCTATGCAGACAATTGAGCAATAATAAGTGCAATACATTTGGCGTGTTTTCTGGAAATATCTGGAGATCTGTCTGATAATAGTAGAAGCGTATTCTCCTCTGAGCTGGCATGAAAATGGGTTAGGATAAATATTTTTAAATCAGCTTGCTTTATTGAATAAAAAAGGCTACCCAAAGCATGTGGGGACTGTTTCTGTTCCTTCCAACAAAAAGGGGCAGGCATGTTGTTAGATCTTCTTTCTAGCAGCAAGGATGGCAAAATGTTACAATGGGTGACTTTTATGGGCAAACAATATTTGCTAAAATTTAGTGTGGGAGAACAGCCTCCCAAGTAGGCCTGTGTCTGTACAGGTGTGTGACTTTACTTAGACTCTTCTGAATATTGATATTGAGGACCCTTTATTTCAGATCGGACCTAGGCTCTTTTCTGACAAGCAAGGTCATGTAAACTCTTTGTGTAAACCTCCCAGAGTCCCCTCCGGAAATGGGGGGAGATGGGCGGTGATATAAGTTAGAAATATAAATAAATGTAGTGAGCTGATAGCCCATAGTACTGCAAATCTATGTGATGCCAGTCTTCTATATGGTCATAAAATTGTCCTGCAGAATCAGGTAGACTAAAATATTACAAAAAAAAATATTTACACCAATATTTCAGATGGCAGAGCTGCATGTCAGTCACCATGGAAATCAGGCCAGACTGTAATCTCAGCAAGGAATACAGTACACAGGGGAGTATCCACAGCAGAGTTCTCAATATGTAGATTGCACTGCTTCGATTGGGGTTAAGTTGACAGTGGTAGATCAGAGTGCTGTATAGCAGGTAGCTGATGATCTTGGCTTTGAAAACTTTCATGGCAAGAAGGAACTGACTATTGACACTTTGACTGGCAAATGCAAAATTTAATTTAAATGTTGGGGCTTTCATTTTTTCATATAAATGTGTATTCATCAGTGATTCCTCATCAAGCTGGAGTGAGATATTGAATGGGATTCCACAAGGTTGAGTCTTGAGTTTTGTATTCAATATTTTAATTAATGATTTCAACGAATGCAATCTGCAAATGACATAAAATGGGGTGGGGCATCTACTTACCCCCCAAAACAGAATAAAATTCAGAATGAATTTACTGAAATAGAGAAATCAACTGAAAATAACGTAATGAAATTTGAGACAAGGGCACCTTTGGTCTTGAGAAAAGAAGACTGAGAGGAACACCACAGTGCACGTCCAATACCTGAAAAGGTGTCAGAAAAGGTCAAGACCTATTCTCTATTCCAGAATGCGGAATATAGGATAATGGGTTTAAGCGATGGGATTAAATGTTAGAAAATATTCCTAAAAGTAAGAGAAGTCTGACAGTGCAACCAATTATCCAGAAAGAAGTGGTCTCTCCATTTCTTGGATACGTTTAAGTGGAAGCATCTGTCAGGGATGCTTCATTTTAGATTTCTGCACCAAACTTTGGGTTGAGTTCAATGATCTAAATGACTTCTTCCAATTCTATTATTCTACGACTCTGGAATTCCAAGCACAATTAACCTATTTTAATGTAGTATTTGAAAATAATTATTTGTTCCCTTTTGAAAATGATTCTGTTAAAAAAGTTGTTTGTTGTTGTTTATTCGTTCAGTCGCTTCCGACTGTTCGTGACTTCGTGGACCAGCCCACGCCAGAGCTTCCTGTCGGCCGTCACCATCCCCAGCTCCCCCATGGTTGAGTCTGTCACCTCCAGAATATCATCCATCCATCTTGCCCTTGGTCGGCCCCTCTTCCTTTTGCCTT
This sequence comes from Charina bottae, assembly GCA_023362775.1. Classification (NCBI taxonomy): domain Eukaryota; kingdom Metazoa; phylum Chordata; class Lepidosauria; order Squamata; family Charinaidae; genus Charina; species Charina bottae. Next base: position 4,409,108 of record JALMGJ010000001.1, on the reverse strand, counting down.
CCACTTTCCCTAGCATCAGCATCTTCTCCAGGGTATCCTGTCTTCTCATTATGTGGCCAAAGTACTTCAGTTTTGCCCTTAATATCATTCCCTCAAGTGAGCAGTCTGGCTTTCTTTCCTGGAGTATGGACTGGTTTGATCTTCTTGCAGTCCAAGGCACTCTCAGAATTTTCCTCCAACACCACAGTTCAAAAGCATCTATCTTCCTTCGCTCAGCCTTCCTTATGGTCCAGCTCTCACAGCCATAGGTTACTATTTAACTAATAAAGTTGTAGTTCTGTGGAATTAGAAAGACTGTCTCTTATGCTTTGCTATAATACCATGTCACCAAGTTGAATAGTGCTTCAGGGAATTGATTGTGATTGCAGTGATTAAAGGTTTTTTTTTTAAAAAAAGTCTGGTTGGGAATATAAAAAAACTGTGGTAGGTTGTATATCTTATAATAATAAGACATAATAATATAATAGCTTATATGATCTGATAACAATAGTAGTATTAGTATTAAAAAAAGAGAAATTTAAAAATAGGCTTGACAACTCACAAGGAATGATGAGTTAAGCCACAATACCTATTTTTTCAGAAAACATTTACTGTAAAAATCCAGAACTGCTAGCCTGATTACGGGATTTGTTTGTTAAACATAAAGGAAGGTTGGTGATGCTACCAAAATAATTATTTTAATGTACTCCTTTAACATCAGTGGAAGAGAAGACAAACTGCAGTCGATATCTAGCAAATTATATAGGAAGGCACTCAGAGGATCAATATGAAAATACTCAGCTTTTATATTTTATATTTTATATAAATTGTTGTTGCTGGTTGTAAAATTGTTACTATTAAATTGTTACAATTGATATATTTGCAGTGTAAGTATAAAGAATTACCCAACTTTTTCTTTTTTTTTCTGGAACAACATCGTTGAATTATGTGCAATTATTTAACCACATGTCCATTATGGAAGAAGAAGCATCTGAAGGGCAGCTCATGAATAATAAACATGTTTCCTTGGTTAGAAATCTCAGGACTCTGATGCTCACAAAATACCTCTCCTTGATTATAACATAGGAAACATGTTTTCTATCTCAAAACATTAGCTCACATGACAAACCAGATGACTAAAGAGTAAAAAACAACAACAGAAACAGAAAAGGGGAGAAAATAGATGCACAGATTTGTGGGGGTCTCTCTCATTTCTTATCTATTTTCATTCCTTAAATCTAGGGCAGGGGTCCCCAAACTCTTTAGCTCATCAACCTCTTCATGAAGTTTCAGATTGTTCATTGACCCCCAAACATTTATTATATGAGAATAATTTAATAAATGCTACTTTAACTACAAACAACAACAGTACTACAAACAACAACAACAGATAGTCCCATCAACCCCTGGGGGGTCAATACTGACCACTTTGAAGAGCCCTAGTTTAGAATAACTGAAAGGTAACCCAGGAGTAATTGCAATAACATTTTGTTATTGTATAAAGACAACCAGTAACTTATTTATTTATTTATTTATTTATTTTATTAAATTTATATTACCACCCATCTCCCCTGTCAGGGACCCTGGGTGGTTCACAATAAAACATAGTTAAAAAAGATAAATATAAAATTACAATAAATAAATAATATAGAATCCAAGTATAAAAGATGTTAAAAATGGAATACTGGGAGGCTTCATGGGACCAGCCACCCCAAGAGGAACTGTTGGCATTTCCCTCCCAGGCAAGACGGCAGAACCAGGTCTTTAAGCCTTTCTGGAAGGTCGGGAGCGAGGAAACCAGCCTCAGCTCTGGGGGTAAGGTATTCCAAAGGGCGGGCGCAACTGCAGAGAAGGCCCACCTCCTGGACCCCGCTAGATGGAACTCTTTGGTCGATGGGGTCAGCAGCAAGGCCTCTCTGGCTGATCGGGTGGGACGGGTCGATGTTCTGGGGATGAGATGGTTCCTCAGGTAGCCTGGCCCTATGCCATGTAGGGCTTTAAAGGTGATAACCAACACCTTGAATTGTACCCGGAAGCAAACCGGTACCCAATGCAGCTCGCGCAGCAGAGGTGTCACATGAGCCGATCTTCTGGCCCCAATAACTGTCCACGCAGCTGCATTCTGGACCAGTTGAAGCTTCTGGATACTCCTCAAGGGTAGCCCCATGTAGAGCGCATTACAATAATCTATATGGGAGATGACAAGGGCATGAGTGACTGTTCGGAGGGCATCTCGGTCCAGGAATGGGCGTAACTGGGCTTAAGCCATGTTTATGTGATGGTTGTCTTGGTAATGGATCTTTGAGTGAACATGTAAAATACAGAAATATATTGCAATTATTTCTCTACCCAACAAAAAATAGAGTCATAAAAAAAGAAAAGGAAAGGAAAGGAAAGAAGAAAAAATTCCCATCATGTAATTATGACAATGATGGGAAGCTAATATTACCTTGCTTATGTTATTTTAAGTAAATCACTTGGGGCAAACGACAGAAAATTCTTTATTTTTGCTACTTGTGCCCACTTTCATATATCTGTCTGATTCATCCAGTTAAAGCACAAACTTCTCACACTATAGCAATATGTTTATTCCTGATTTCCCCCAGTATCCCTGGTCACAGTGGTAATGAAACCTGGAATTATGTGGGGGTCAGTCAAGAATTAGGATGATGTCAGCCTGTAAGAGTATAGAGGATGCCCTTCACGGAGAGAGGAAAGATCCATTACCAAGACAACCATCACATAAACATGGCTTAAGCCCATACAAACTAGAGTTTTATGAAAATGCCTAAGACAGGCACCTCCCCCATTAACCTGGATATTAAGGAGAGAGGAGGAAGCACATTCAGACTTGCAAGATTGTGTTACTATAGCCATTCTAATACAAGTAATTTTAGGCCTATGTGATATCTCTTTCTTGATCTGGACTACCCTGTAGGGCTGATACAGCCCTTCAAGGTAGGCCAAGACAGGAAACAGAACTGCACAGGTTTGACTGAAATTCTGCTTTCTCTGTTTCCCTGGCTTAAAGCATGCTTTTGTTTGATTAATCATTTCTGCATAGATTCTCTATGGTCATCTCTGTGGCTCACTATAGATGGATTTGGACAGGCTGTATACATAGTAGTTTAGGACCGTACTGATTAATTTACAACAGAGCTTTCCAAACTGTGTGTCGCGACACAAAAGTGTGTCGCCACACACAGTGTGGTGTGTCGCCACACCACCCGGAAGCGGCGGCATGTGTGTGCATGGCGGCCGCGGCAGCGGCGCGGCTTCCGCGTTTTAGCGGAGGCTGCCGCCACTGCCGTGCACACGCGCGCCGCCGCCCCCCCCGCGCCGCCCCCCCGCGCTGCCGCCATGCACGTGCGGGCCCCCGCACCGCCGCCATGCGCGTGCGCGCCGCCGCTGGTGTGTCACCAGTGGCGGCACTTTGGAAAGCCCTGATTTACAACAAACTCAGCTAATGCCCTTGACTAATTAGCCAAAGTACTAGGCTCCAAACAGAAGATGATATAAAAAACTTTCTAAGAACATTTGAGAGAAGAGCCTTAGCTGCTCGGCAGCTCAGGAATATTAGGGTCTACAGGAGCATTTACTGCATTTGGCAGCAGAATGCACTAGTTTCCAAGATGCTGGCATTATCACAAATCACAAAAATGCTTTTGAGAACCTCAGACTATCATCTAACTAGGCCACTTGGTGGGAAAAGGAATTATACAACCCCTGAGGGAGAAAATATAATCACTGGTAGACTGGCCATGACCTCAGAGATTTTTTCCTTTGTTTGCTCAGCAAGCCAGCTCACATATGGATTCGTTGAAAAAGACTGGTCCTAATAGAATGAAATAGATGATGAAAGTGGTGGAAGTAGCATTCTTTGACCTGCACATTTGGGTTACAACATCTTGAGCAAATATACCTTACCAACTCAATAGGGATACATCCAATACAGGAGGAAGGCAGGAAGATGGCAACAAGGCAACAACCTTTATAACAAGCCTAAAGTCTTCTCAACTACTTTCTGTTCCATTTTACTGTCCTATTTTCACATCACTTTATCCTCTCTTACATGTATGTATGTATGTATGTATGTATGTATGTATGTATGTATGCATGCATGCATGCATGTATGCATGTATGACTATGTTTACTACTGTCATTATTGGTTAGTCCCTCTACAGAGAGAATATTTGTACTGCTACTATGGGGAAAAGGAAGAAGAGACAGAGTACACCTGCAACACAGGCTTCATCCAAGTCTATGAAACAACAGAAAGTGAACAGATATATGACAAGCAAGCAAGTCTCTCCTGTAGGTAATAGCACCCCACTTTGTCTATCTGATAGGTATGATTCCCTAGAGTGGGACTTGCAAGCCCATATTGAAAGTCATCCACTTATAGATCTTTCCTCCTCTTTGAGAGAGGATGTTCCTTCCCCTCAGACTGTGGCCATTGCTCAGTGGCCATATGGCTCACACAGGATGGGGATGAGGATTTAAATATTGAATCTTTGAAAAGAGTAAATACGCTTGATTATGTGACAAGACATAGTCTCCTGATGGCACAAACTGTTCTTTCAATCTTCAACCTGCTGACTACGATTAAAAACAAAGTAGATTCTTCAAAAGAGTCTCTTGCAAAGTTCAATGAGAGCCAATGCAACAAAATTATCCATTCTGCCAAAGCAAATGATTTGTGCATGAAATGTCCCTTACAAATAGCCAACAGAGGAAAGGAGGTCCCCGCCTCTGAACTTAAGCCTACAAAAAGGTAATAAGAGAAAAAAACAGAGAAGGCTCAGCAATCTCACACAGAAGGGTGAGAGGCAAACTCAGAAGGGCCAGAAGCTTGTAAAAGGCAAATGTCTCCAAACTAATCAGATAACTTTGCACATCTTAAACAATAGAGTAAACTGAGGCAGATGGGGATCTAAAAAAGTTGCCATGCAGGCTTTAAGCCTGCTATTGCACTGTGAAAGACAACTGATTGACTTACAAAAGGTGGAATGGCTTCTGTAGTCAAGTCTTGCTGACATTTGGGCAACCTACAGTCTCCAGCATGCTGTTTAAGATGAAACCCTTCCTGAGCGTCTTTTCCAGTTCGCATTTTCCACTCAAAGGAAATCAGCCCACTTCTGACTCAATTCAGCCAAGAGTGTGCTGGCATATTACTACTATTATTAATTAAATTTAAACTCAAAAGGTTTTAAAAAAGAATGCATTTTGGCCCCCCTACTTTTAAATTTTTACATCAGTGGCATGATAAGATGTGTAAATGATTTAAATTTCCATCCCTCTAAGTTAAGGGATCGCAGCATCATCCTGATGCTTTATGCAGACAATAACGTAGCCTCTATCCAGGATACTATTAGGCCTTAAAACAGCTTCGGGAGTACTTGCCCAATAGTGCAATAATGATCATCTTTCAATAACTTAACAAAAAACTAAGATCATGATGCTTGCCAAGAGGTTGAAGCCCAGCTCATAATGGTCACAAGATAGAACAGGTGAACTGTTTCAAATATCTAGGAGTAGTTCGACATACCAGTGGCTTGATGAAAGCTCACTGTGAATATGCCACAGGTTTTGTGTTGCAGCATGTAAGATCTGCAAATTTTGACAGTTCAAGCTCCTGCTGTATAGGTGCATTTTATGTAATTTTAGGTATTGTCATATTTTATGTAATCTTAGATATTATCACATTTACAGCCTAGACTAAGATTACTTTTATTTTACTTTACTTATGAACCAGGGGGCATGATGGCTCAGTGGTTAAGACACCAGGCTTGTCGATCAGAAGGTCGCAGGTTCAGCGGTTCGAGACCCTAGCCCCGTGCGACGGAGTGAGCTCCCGCACTCGCCCCAGCTCTTGCCAACCTAGCAATTCGAAAGCATGCAAATGCAAGTAGATGAATAGGTACCACTTTGGTGGGAAGGTAACAGCGTTCCACGCATGTCATGCCGGCCACATGACCGCGGAAGCATCTTCGGACAGTGCTGGTTCTTCGGCTAACAAATGGAGATGAGCACCGGCCCCTAGAGTCGGACATGACTGTGTGGGGGAACCTTTACCTTTACCTTTACTTATGAACCTTAGGCCCCTTTATCCATATATTTCAACTGGAAATGAATTTTTATCTACTGGCTTTTTAACCTAGACTATTATAGATGGTTATAGACCACCTATGGACATATTTCTTGTACAGGTCTGAGACTGCAGTGAAGAATGACTGACTGGCGTCAAATACAATCCTGGCTCAAGAGATTGATGGAATTCATCAATCTCATCTGAAAACTAAATCATTCTCAGCTGAAAATTAAAATCAGCTAAATTGGCTTATTTTTGAATCATACCCATCTCCAATGATTGTTTTTCATGGAGGACGTAAACCACTGACCACTGCAATGGTATCTGGCACATTTACTTTTATGGAGTGCCTCTATGAAGAGCAAGTTCAAAAGAATGGGCAAAGAATGTGGCATTGAAGACACATAAGACCTCCCTTAAACCCACTCATTATGCCACAAACAGAAAGCACAAAGCACAGAAGCAGTTGAAGGCAGTGTTATTGAATGAATGACTAAAAAGTTGTCACTGTGGTCGGACGACACAAGCAAATGTGCAGAAACACCAGGCAGAGTATTGACTCAGTAGGAAGGAGTAAAGAAAATTTCAAAGGAGTGTGTTGATCATGGCTGAGTTTGTTGGGAAAGAGCACTAACTCTAAGCAGCGCAAGACACAAGACACAATAACCGCTATTTAAGATATTTCTCTTCAGCCTGAAGATAAGGCTTCACTTCTTTTGGACTTTGAGTGCATTCCTTCAAGTGGCAGATATGACTGGAATGCTGTTGCTCAAGTTTGCAGTTGCTTCTTTCTAGGTTTTATTAAGCACGGGCAGCACAGAAATTTATTCTCCATCTTTCACAAAGTCCAAAGCTGGTAAACTACTTGGACTCTTTGTATCACAAGACTCCCCAGTTATAGAAGTGATCCTCGACTCGGCTAGCAACCCTGGTAACACCCATGTTATACTTATTGCATACATTTATATACTTTATGCACTAAATCACTATTCTACTTTTCTTAATTTTACTAATATTATTATGTTTGGGGAGTATTAGCTGATTTAATGTATAATTTTATTGTTATAAACTGCTTTAAACTAGCATTTAAAGCTGATGAAGGGAATGTCCCTTTTCAAATAAAGAAACATCTTTAGACTATTTTATCAGTTCCTAAAGGTTGGAAATTATGTATAAACACACACACACAAATGCTTATTTGTGTATACGCATGCATGTGCAATAATTTTTTTTTGGTTAAAATTACATTCACAGTTATTTTGGATAAGAGATACAGAAAATAAATATATATATATAAACTCTAAGCAAATGTAATTGAAGAATATCTTTTTATATATTAAACTTGTAGTGAGGTACATTACTGAATATATCCAAAACTATGCTTGGTGAAGAGCAGAGATAGATTTTTAAAATAATTATTTCTTTGGAGTTTATGCATATGAATAGTATTAACTGTCTTGTAAGCTATAATTTGAGAGAAGTCTTATCTAAGGATTTCCATGATTAATGTCACGGGTTGTTCAATTTTATACTTCAAACAGATATTTAGTGAGGTTTCTCTAAGAGAAGGAGAAATGTCTACCCTATACCTGTAATGGGGCTTGTATAAAACAAGCTAAAATTCTTAAATAAAACCGCAGTGACTCCACTTTCTTCTCTCCCTGTGATGCTTTATAGGATGTAACAACTGGTATATCACAGGGGGATAGAGATAGAGATAGAAGAGACCTCACATGTTACCTAGTGTGCAATCTGCTAGTGTAACAAATCTGCACCATAGAAAATACTGCACATTAATTAGAGAAACAGACAAAATATTTAAGGAGGACAGGCAGGCAGAATTATGGTAATCCTCTCTCAAATGTGTAGCAGAATAATTAAGGGTGTGGCTTGGAGAGGGGCATCCACAGAAAGGTCAGAAAAGTCAAGATGGTGGCTGCAACCAAGCAATTGAAGTCCCACCTCTTTTTCAGAGTGTCACAACACACATAAAAAGGGGAAGGGCTTTTATTGCACGGTTGTGGCTGCCATCTTGACTTTTTTGAGCCCTCTGGGGAGGCTCTGGTTGTATTATACCTAAAAACACAACTTATATTTTTCCCCATGTTCCTTGAAGACATAGGGTACTTTGTTGAGGAACAGTGACACGTCAGTGGGAATGAATAGGCCCACAGAGAAGTAAGAATGACCTGCAGTGTTTCAGTGGTTCAGCTATCAGGTTTGCACTGTCTGCTGTGTCAGCCTGGGGGAAAAGCAGAGGAAGAAGGAATTCCCTATGAACAGAGGAAGCAGAATCATTCCCCAAGTGTGAATGAATGTCTTATGACATGAGCTTTCTTGGAATTGATCAGTTCCTTTGATTCTTATCTGAAGAGAGGTACATACAGTAGGTAGCCTCGCTTAACAATCCTAATTGGGACCAGCAACTCTGTCACTAAGTGAAGCTGTCCTTAAGCGAATCACGTGACTGTGACCTGCGACCTCCTGCTGCCTTCCCCATTGACTTTGCTTGTCAGAAGCTGGCTGGGAAGGTTGCAAATGAACACATTACCATGGGATGTTGCAACTGTCATAAATGTGTGACAGTTGCCAAGTGCCCGAATCGTGATCACATGACCGTGGGGATGTTGCAACGGTCATAAGTGCAAGGATAGGTCACATGTCACTTACAGCACCGTTGTAACTTTCTCCTATTCTGAATATGAGTCTGCTTGAAGCTCCAGCCTTGATATGTTTCTCTGTTCATCTTTAACAGTTTGTGATGATGTCTTAGGAACTGTCTTAACTAGTCGATCAGCTTAATAATGGATTTAGTTTACAGAAAAGACCATTAAGCTCATATCTTACACTTTTACCTCAGTCCTGACAATCAGCTAACAACCTCCACATTCAGAAAGCGCCATCACCTTCCTCTTGCACATACACACACACACTAAACTATGTGTCCAAAATCTGCTACAAATGTCTCAATCTAGGAGATATCACCACTGATGTCTTCTTCTTGGCGATCACGCGTAGCCGAGTAAGATTGTCTTCCAGGGGTAAAAACAGTGGATCAATAAGTGGCTGTAAAGGCCAATTTTGGACCTGCACAACCTCCCACAATGAGGGCATAGGTATAGTATATGCAAATAGGAACAATTCATCTATTCTTAAATTTAATCCAGTTCTGTCTCCAAATATGAAAGTTACAGGCAGTTATAAGACATAACTCAGAATACTCCACACCAATTTGTGGTTAAACATTACACAGTTCACTACTTCTGAAATTTCTGGCTTTCCTATGCATTTCATCTCTTACAGCCACTGGTATTTCTTCCATGCAAATTTGGGAAGGCAGAGATTTGTCCTTCTCTGGAATGAGTTGGCTGAATTATCCCAAATGTTCTGGAGTAAATCAGTTAAATTTGGGAGATCCAGAGGTGTGCTGATTTATTTCTGCATATCCTAATCTATACAGGTTTTAATTTTGTGTAGGTGTGTGGGTTTAGAGGTGTTGGGTGGAAATGAATAGGTAAGAGGTTGAAGAGAAATGAAATACAAAAGGTACAGAGAGGGATAATTACCTACTTGATAGGGGCCATTCACAAGACAGTTGTTAGGTGTGATATTCTGGCATTAGTGAGCTAATTAGCACATGTATGAAAAGATCCCTTTGCCTCTGGAAACAGAAAGGAATTTCTTCCTGAATTTTATCTCAGCTGTTTCATGCTATCATTATCCTATCTATCTATCTATCTATCTATCTATCTATCTATCTATCTATCTATCTATCTATCATCATCTATCTATCATCTATTTTACTCAGAGATGCCATCCCGAGATGAGGGATAAAGTGCAAATGCTACCTACTCTTGTAACTATTAATCATATACTGCAGATATTTCTTAAGACTTTATTTTTATGAAATTTATACACAACCATTCTCAGACCCACAGCTTAATTAAGTGAAGTGAGATTGCTCAGGAAACAAGAGCTTTCCAAACTGTGTGTCGCGACACAAAAGTGTGTTGCCACACACAGTCTGGTGTGTCGCCACACAACCTGGAAGCGCTGATCATCATCAGCGCTTCCGGGTTTTCCCGCAGCGACACACCAACTGCAGAGCACAAAACCCGAAAGCGGCAGTAGCGCTTCCGGGTTTTTGCGCGCTGCCGCACTTCCGGGTTTTCCCGGTTGGTGTGTCGCCGCGGGAAAAACTTTGGAAAGCCCTGCTCTAGTAAGTGAATCCTGACTTGGTTTGAATTAAAGCCCAGCCACTGAGAAAGAAGGAGGGAGTCCTCAATATACTCAGAGTGAATCTTGCAGATTGTCAGAGAACCCTAGGGTTGGAAGGGACCTTGGAGGTCTTCTAGTCCAACCCATTGCCCAGTGCAGGAGTCCTCATACCATTCTGGACAAATGGCTGTCCAGTCTTTTCTTGAAAGTCTCCAGTGATGGAGCACCCACCACTTCAGGAAGTAGGCTCTTCCATTGCTCACAGTCAGGAAATCCCTCCTTAGTTCAAGTCTGGATCTCTCTCTCTGAAGCTTCCACCCGCTGGTTCTTGTCTTACCCTCAGTTGCTAGGAAGAATACATCTCCTCACTCTTCTCTGTGACATCCCTTCACAAAAACACTCTTAACAAAAGCACCCGTGGCTCTACGAAAAATAAGAATTACAGCCCAGTGAGGACAAGGATTCTCAGTAGACCTTCAGTATTGAATATCTGGCATGAGGCAAGAGAAGAAAAATAACAAAATATCCAAGATAAGTGGCAGTTTCCTGCCTCACTTGGACAGAATGGATGGCCAGAATCCTGAACCAGAACACTTCAGAAAAGAGGGATCATATCTAGAATATTTTATTCCACATGAGAGGAAGAAGTCAAGAAGTCAACCCTTAACCTAAGCAGAAAAAAATAGCTGCATAAATATAACCTGCAGGATTTCATCAGCATAAAATAAAATATGTTGCAATATATTGCATGGGAGATGGGCGGGGAATAAATTGAACAAATAAGTAGAATAAATATTTATCCAGCTATTTTTTTTGTGTGTGGGTTAAGGGTTCCTCTTGACTTCTTCCTCTCATGTAGAATAAAATACCTTTCTCCCCATTATAGCAATCAAGACTCTACATTCCCAGTAACACCATTATAAGTAGTTTAATATATGGATTTTTTTTAAAAAAAATCTTATTGCACATTCCTCTCTTCTTGCATCAGACATCAAAGTTTCATATGACTCACAAGAAGTAATATCTGAGGAGTTCGGATTTGCTTTATATAGTTCTATACGGAAGGAGGCACATTAAAATGCTGTGTTAAAAATAAAATACAGCTATTGAACAGCAACAAAACATGAGGAATTAGTACTGAAAATAGAATGTGAGAAATTACTTAAATTAAATAACCTTATTTACATGAATAGTGATGCTCAAATGAAGGCTTTAATTTGCTTCAACTTCTAAGTGCAACATTTGTTTGTATCCCTGGTAGAAAAACTCTCTCCTCCTCTCTCTTTAATAACAAGGTCAGACAATGGAGCTTAGAATAGGTCTGCAATCACAGGGACATCTTCAAAACTAGTTGCTAGGTTGTCAGCCTGTATTTTCTGAAGCTTTGCTGTAATCTGCCTCTTGGTTTCTCAAAATGTTCTCCCCCCTGCCCCCTTGAGGGGGGGGATCTCTTTTTCTAGGCTTGAGCATTTCTTCTTGAGCATTTCTTGAGCATTATCTAGGTAGGGATTACAAGATTACTTAATACAGCTAGAGGTGTGAAGGGTGTTACTGCTAGCATAGCTGTTTTCTGTTACCATCTTTCTGAAGCTTCTGGGCTGTCCAAGCTGAAAAAGCCCAAAGAAAGGATATGATATTCATGATATTCCCCTCTGGGGTTAAACTGAAGCACTGAATGTCAGGACAGCTTCAGACCACTGAAGAGAGGATAGTACAGTAACAGACAAGGTATCCAGACAGCCACTTCATAATTAACTAAGTGCAACTCCACTCCTGAGAATTTCTCTTCTTTGTAGGCAATTTCAACAGCAAACTCTCTTTCATGAATGTAGATTAGAAAGAAAAAAAATGCAGAATTTCCCCCCCTGCATGGCATGAATATTTATAGTGTAGCTAAGCTGAAGCCTATAAATGCTTGCAGAGCTGATAACCCCATCTACTTACTTATTTACCACCAGCTTTGAGCAATTTCTCAGTGGTTTACAATCATATAATATCTGTACATAAAAGCAGCTATACATACAGAAATAAGAACCATGGTGCTACATAATCTCATAACCATTAGATCTGAAATGCCCGGCGGAAGAGCCCTTCTAAATGATGCAAAGTAGGTGAAACCAAAATCTCTGAGAGGAGGCTGTTCCACAAGGTGAGACGCAGCACAGTAAAGCACTGCCTTCAGTCACCCCCCATGTCATGGCTGTGGAGTTCCCTAAGATTTCCCACCTGGGATAATTGTATTGGATAGGTGGGTTCTGCCTGCAGAAGGTGGTCCTAGGAGCCAACTCATGTAAGGCTTTAAAACAGCACCCTGAATTGTACTCAGAAGCCTACTGGAAACCAGTGCATCATCCACAATGCAGCATCCACAACGCAGCTGTTATATGACTGTAGTGACTCTCACCTGCCCACATGCAGTCCAACTGCAGCTTCTGGATGGTCTTCAAAGACAGCCCCATGAAAAGCAAATTGATGAGGTGATGATAACATGTAAGTCCCTGCTCCAGATAGGGCAGTAACTGGTTCCTGCTCCAGATAGGACTATGACTGGTATATTAGTTAAAGCTTGGCAAATGCTCCCCTAGCCACAGCCTCCACCTGTGCATCTGGCTGTAGTTGTGAGTCCAGGAGAATTCCCAAGTTGCAGACCTGCTCTTTCGTAGGCGTGCCACCCCATTCATGGTTAAAATTACAGATGACAGAGAACCAGATGGTTTCTAAACAAACAGTAATTCCATATTACTAGAATCAACCTCAGGATTGTTTTGACCCATCCAGGTCCATCTAGGCTGCAGACACTGGATCAAGAGTTCCATTGGATCTCCAGCCTGGTCTGGAATGGAGACATATAGTTGTGTATTATCTACATATTGATGAGACTTCACCCCACACCAACAGATGACCTTTTCTGATGGTTTCATGTAGGTATTAAACAGCAGATAAGAGCAAACCAAATCCCAAGGTACACTGCAAGGGAGTGCTCACCTGTCCAATCTCTCATCTCCACCAGTTCTAATTGGAACTGCACGCTTAGGAAGAGCGGAACCACTGCAGAACAGTGCCTCTGACTCCCATCACTCATGGATTGCAGGATACCATAATTTATTATTTGGAAGCGATCCAAAAGGATATAGGAGGGTATGTTCTTGTTAGGTGATGGTTAACTACGCGGGGTTCCAGGCTTGAAGTAATCCAAACAACGTGTTGTAAGGCTAACAATATCTTTATTGATAGCATAAGGCAATAATGGATGTATAGTGCATTATTGCAAAAAGGTAAAATCAAAGCATAAGCAGCGTTCCATCACCAGAAGTGAGGAAAGAAAAAAAACATCATGGTCTGTGCAAAGACCAGGCAAAGACCAGGCATGGTTACAGTTCAGATACAAGTACATGCAGATAGCAGCCTACATAAAGAACAGAAGACATATATGTGTAGAACATAAGTATAAAGGACTACCCATGGTTCATAGCTCACATGTGATTGGTTTAAACATGAGCATCTCTTTTAGTATAGCATTTCTGGTAGTAATTGTACTTACTATAAAGCGTCACACGATGGCGGTGTTGTGTATTGGCCTTTTTTTTTGTTTTGAGAACGATTCTGATTACGGGTTTATTTTGTCTAGCTAGAGATATCTCAGCACCTGCCATCTACGTCTCAGATGTTTTGAGAACCAAACTTACAATGCGGAAAACAATGTAGATTGTTTTCACTTGTATTTTTCCACTCTCTGGCCAGACACAGTGGAAGAAAATGCCATGCGTTTAATTCTGCATAGAATGCTTTAACCAAATAATCTTAACACCCCTTCCGCATGGATTTTTTGAAACACTGTGGGGGAAAACTGTTATTTCAAAAGCACACAGAGACACAAATGATTTTATTTCAGACACATTTGCTCCAATCCCAATCTGGTTACCATGGTTGTATGTTTTGTTGGAGAAAGTGCTTTCGTGAGAACGTCTGCGATATTTAGTTCAGATGGACAATACTCTAATTGTATAAATTTTTCCTGAATTGCATGCCTCACATTTTGGTATTTTACATGGATGTATTTCGTGCGATTATTGACATTTTCCGAAGCAGCTAGAGATAGACAGGATTGGGAATCTTCATACATTGTTATTGGTGTATTTATATTTACAGATAAATCTGTAAACAATTGTTTTAACCAATACGTTTCATTGATTGCCTCACTGAGGGCCGAGAATTCGGCTTCGCAGGTAGAAACGGCAATTAATGTTTGTTTTCTTGCTCTCCAGGCAATGGGTGTATTTGCAAACAAACAAACAAAACCACTCACAGACTTTCTGTCTCTCTCTTCTGCAAAAGAGCTGTCAGCATAAATCACAGGCATTTCAGCCTTGGTGGCTGATATTTTGAGACAAAGATCAGCTGTGCCTTTAAGATAGCGTAGGACCCTCTTTAAACCTGTCCAATCCCGCATGGATGGTTTGGCAACCTTACGACTAAGCACTCCAACTGAGTAAGCTAAGTCAGGGCGTGTCCATTGTGTTAAGTGTAGCAAACTTCCTACAGCTGAGTGATACAATGCAGGTTGAGGACAAGGTTCCTCACATGCATCACCCTTTAGGAAATCAAGAGTCATTGGTGTTTTGGTTGGTTTTGCATTTGACATTTCAAGTTGACTCAACAATTGGTCAATTTTTCTTTTCTGACTCAGATAGAACTCACCACTCTGAGCTCTAGTGACTTCAACACCTAGATAGTATTTCAGCTCACCTAGGTCTTTCAATTGAAAGTACTGTCTCAATTGTGTTGCAAACTCTTGTACAAGGTGCAAAGAACCAGTTGCTAGGCAAAAATCATCAACATACGTTAGCAACACTGTGTAATCACTTCCAGAACCTCTTACATACACACAAGGATCAGCAACAGACTTCTTAAACTTTAGCTCTAACAAAGCCTTATCTAAACATTGATGCCAACAACGTCCGGCCTGCTTCAAACCGTACAGCGCCTTGCGCAGTCTGTACACCTTCTGAGAATTGTCACAAGCATAGCCAGGAGCCTGCTTCATGTACACAGTTTCAGGGAGCTCTGCATTCAAATATGCTGTGTCAACATCAAAATGATGGACAACAAGTCCACGCTGTGCAGCCAGAGAAAGTACCATACGTAAAGACTCTGGTCTAGCTGTGGGTGCATATGTGAGATCATAGTTCAAAAACCTCTCCTGTGCAAATCCCTGAGCAACAAGCCTGGCTTTGTACTGCACTGTATTATCAGGAAGAAGCTTCTTTCTGAAAACCCATCTGGAACCAACAGCTTTCTGGGATGGGGGCAAATCAGTGACCTCAAACACCTTTTGACTCACTAATGCCTCAAACTCCTTATCCATCGCTGTGTTCCACTTCTCTTGCTCTTCAACAGGCAGATGCAACATCTCCTGGAAAGACTGAGGTTCACAGGTAATCTGACACACTCTCACCTGCTGAATCACAAATCTGTCAGGCTTCACACCCTTTGTGGAGCGTGCAGACCTATGAGGAATTACCACTGCCTCTTCCTCATCACTGTCCTCTGCCTTTTCACTACCTGAATCCCCCTTCAGATCCTGAACCTGCTCAGGTGAAATTTCCTCTTCCTTCACCTGAGGGGATCCTCTCACCACACTAGGAGACTGGGAACCAGAAGGCAGCTGAACTGGTTGTTGTCCAGCCACAGGAGCATGGACAGTTGGCTGTACACTAGATTGCAACAATACCTCTGAACTAGCATTCAACCTATCCCAATCAGTAGGGTGCTCAAAATTAGCACTTCTAGAGATTACTACACGACCATAGCCTGCAGAAAAACGGTAACCCTTAGATCTAGATGAATAACCAACAAACCTTAAGCGTTGTGCTTTTGGCTGGTTCTTCCTTCGCTGAGACTTAGGAATATGCACATATGCAAATGTTCCAAAAACACGCAGATGCTTCAGCGAAGGGCGCTTGCCAAACAAAAGGAAATAAGGAACTTCATTTACAGCTGAATTCCACACCCTGTTAGTCAGATACACTGCAGTCATGGTAGCCTCACCCCAAAAACGGGCTGGCACCTGGGCATCTAACATCAGGCTATTTCTAATGGTATTAACAACACCAATCTTCCTTTCAGCTATTCCATTCTCAGCAGGAACACCAACATTGGCAAGTCTATGGGAGATTCCTTTTCTACGAAGCCAATTCTGAAACTCATGGCCTAGAAACTCTCCTCCACAATCCGATTGAAATTGACCTACTTGATAGCCATAATTTCTTTCCACCATTGCAACAAACTCCTTAAAGCGAGCAAAAGCCTCCGCTTTAGATTTGAGCAAATAACAAAACGTATAGCGAGTATGGTCATCCACCAAAAGGAACATGAAACGCGCCCCCCCCTCACTAGGAGCATTGGGGCCGGCTAAGTCTCCATGAACCAACTGAAAAGGCCTAGTTGACACTCTGTCACTTTTTCTAGCAATAGGAGCAGCCTTAATTTTCGATTGTTTGCACACAGTACAATCAAGAAAGTCATCACACTTTTTGGATCCTAACTCAGGATACACCTTGGCCAGTTGGGACAAACTTCCCCACCCGGGATGTCCCAAAACTCTGTGATAATAGTGAATGCATTTGTTATGTGGGGGAACATTGGAAATACAATTTCCTGACACAATCCCCTGCTTAGGAAGCATTTCATACAATTGATTCACTAACTTCCCCCTAGCACATTCTATCCCATCTTTTTCAATAGAACATCCAGTACCCTTGAACACAACAGTATAACCAGACTTTACCAGGGCTGGAACGCTAAGGAGGGAAAAGTCAAGTGTAGGTACACACAACACATTTTGCATATTTATCCCCAAACAAGGAATGTATACTTCACCCTGAAAGGACACATCAGCCATAGATCCATCAGCCAGAGCAACCTGTTGGACTTTAGGCTTGCTTTTTGATAACAACAACTGTTCATTGTTGACAATGATTTGACTACAGGCTGAGTCCAAAAGCCAAGTCTCTGGGGAACGTCTACTCACAGCCGTGAGCAAAGCAGACACCTGGGTACGTTGTCTAGGCGCTTGTTTCCCCTTCTTTCGTACGAACCTCTTTCCACTGGCTCCACCGGCTGGGCGAGGTGGCTGGGGACAGTCTCTCATGAAGTGTTGGGTCGAGTTGCACCGGAAACATCTCCTCACAGCACACGCAGCCTCTGTTCCAACTGGAAAACGCTGAGCTGAAGCCTCAGGAACAGCAACAGATGACTTACTCTGCATCCTCTCCAAATCACGAGCTTGCTGGATTTCTTGCAGGCGATTTGTAAGATAATCCACAGTTAGGTCTTGGGGCCTCAACGTCTGAGTTGCCTCGATGAGCATGTCAAAGCTCTTGTCCAAGCTTGACAGGATGATACAAGCTCTCTGGGTAGCAGGGATCACAACATCCCGGTCCTCAAGTTCAAGAAACAAAGTCTTGACTTTATGGAGGTGGGTCATCACGTTTCCACCGGGCTGCAGCTTCAAGTTGTAAAGCTGACGTGATATACCAACAATGGCAGCAGAGGTTTGCTTGGAATAAAGGGCTTTAAGAGCTTCCCAACAGGCATGTGCAGTCTCCAAATTACTGATATGCAGTAGCTGTGATGATTCTAGTCCCAGAATCAAGTTGCCATAAGCACGATCCAAACACAACTGCACTTCTTCAGTAATAGCACCGGTTGGAGGTGGGTCTTTCACATACTTCCACAAACCTTCTTTTAGGAAGAAAGACTTGATCTTCACACACCAGGTCCGATAGTTTGTGCCATTCAAACGCTCAAAGGGCAGACTGGTTAGCCCTGCAGCAGCAGCCATGCTGACCACTCAAAGAAAAACACGTTTACTTCAAAATGCAGCCTTAAAAACAAACCCCGTTATTACAGCTAGATCCAGCGCAGCAAAGAAAAACACAAAATTCTCTCTGGGCCACCATAACCTGTTAGGTGATGGTTAACTACGCGGGGTTCCAGGCTTGAAGTAATCCAAACAACGTGTTGTAAGGCTAACAATATCTTTATTGATAGCATAAGGCAATAATGGATGTATAGTGCATTATTGCAAAAAGGTAAAATCAAAGCATAAGCAGCGTTCCATCACCAGAAGTGAGGAAAGAAAAAAAACATCATGGTCTGTGCAAAGACCAGGCAAAGACCAGGCATGGTTACAGTTCAGATACAAGTACATGCAGATAGCAGCCTACATAAAGAACAGAAGACATATATGTGTAGAACATAAGTATAAAGGACTACCCATGGTTCATAGCTCACATGTGATTGGTTTAAACATGAGCATCTCTTTTAGTATAGCATTTCTGGTAGTAATTGTACTTACTATAAAGCGTCACACGATGGCGGTGTTGTGTATTGGCCTTTTTTTTTGTTTTGAGAACGATTCTGATTACGGGTTTATTTTGTCTAGCTAGAGATATCTCAGCACCTGCCATCTACGTCTCAGATGTTTTGAGAACCAAACTTACAATGCGGAAAACAATGTAGATTGTTTTCACTTGTATTTTTCCACTCTCTGGCCAGACACAGTGGAAGAAAATGCCATGCGTTTAATTCTGCATAGAATGCTTTAACCAAATAATCTTAACAGTTCTCCCCATTTAAGATCCAAGAAAAGTCATCCACCAGAACATCAATGTCTTTTTTGTCCCATCTCCAGCCCTGAACCTTGACTGAAAAGGGTCCACGCGATCTCCTTCTTCTACGGCACTCCGTAACTTAGAGCCACATCTTGGAGATAGTGGTCTAAAGCAACTGGGTTCAGGGAAGGCTTCTTAAGAAGCAGCCACACCACCACTTCCTTCTGGGTGCAGCTGACTACTTCTCTGATCCAGGAGCTCATACCACCTTGCCCTGTGAAGCAACCAGGAGGGGCATAGGTCCAATTCACAGGTGGCAGAGCTCATGGCAGAGCATACCCTTGCCACAGCATTCATTGAGGCCAAAATGAGTTCTAGAACACTGTGCAAGGCAGTGATCACTTCAGAGGAATCAAACACTGCCCATACAGAGTCTTGGGTGATTAGAAGTCTATTGCTATTAAGCCCTTACCAAGAAGTCATAATGAGAGAACCAGAGCAAGGAAGGGAGGGAGGCAGGAAGGAAGAAGATTTTCATATTTTTTGGAAAGATATTTGGAATTATTTAGGAAAAAACCAAACAATTATTGCAGCTTATCTCCCATTGGTAGACAGAACCAGATAAAATCAAGAATTGCAATTATGGAAATACAAAGAACACTACATTAGATACTACTAGGTGACATTAGTGGTTGGTCCATTTAAGGATTTACTGATGGAAAGAGTGGGATATGAGCTGCCACTGGTTCCAAAGTTGGTTTGTTAATTTATTTTAAAATGTGAAAAGTAGAAATATTTGTTTTGAATATTTAGTTATACCTGACCAATAAGCAATATCAATTCTAGCTGTGATCAATAGCTCTGTCGGCCCATGGAGACAGTCCAAGTCAGGTAGTTAGACTGGAACTTTTTAATACAGGCTATAGAAACAGAATCTTGAAGGCCTGACTGTGAAGTACCTTCCCTTCCTCTTATAACCCTGGGAATTAGGGCAGAGCCAATTTGAGGGTTGGTTTTTTTTTTACTTTCCTCATTTTCTGGGCTTAAAGCATGTTCTTGTAACTCTTGATGCATGGTTTTTCCAAGGTTATCCCTGTGGCTCTCTACAAACCCTGCCTATAGAGGATGAAATGAATAGACCAGGTGTCTCTTATAGGTAAAATCCCAGGTTGCATTCCTGGCATATTCAGGCAAGACTGGGGAGGACTTCTACCTGAAACTTTATGAACCCATTGCCACTCCATGTGGAAATCAGCTCTACATGGCTCATTAATAAAACTTACTATACTTTTTATGGATGCAACTTGTAAAACAAGGGCTCTGGTTTTATAATTTGAGGAACAATCCCTCAAAAATTAAGTAATGTTATGTGAATATTGTGTGAATATTTCAGCCATGTGGCAGGGGCCAAGTAAATGTGTCTACTCAATGAAGATTATCTATCCTATTAGGTCTCAACGTAAGGGGAAAGGCTCTAGCTATAAATTCAGCTCATGTACTTGTGTAATTCACACATATTTCACAGGTGTATGAGAAATATTTATGTATGCCATCCTCTCGCTCTATGTCTATATGTTGGAGAGAGAGAGAGATCTATAACGTAGTAACATGATACTGTATTTAATTCCTTTTAATCAGAGTTATGATTTAATATTTGCTGACTTATCCTCACTGACCTATATGTTCTCCAATCCTTGGAAGTATTTGTGCAAATATATCTCTTTTCTGTTACATCATGTTCTATTTTCCAAGATTCACTTTTACATATGATTTCTTTGGGGTAACTGACATTGGCCAGGATATTCACAAGGTTGTTTAATATGGGAAAATACTTTTGTTTAATATTTTCACCACTCAGTGCACTCTTCCCCCTAGTTTACAGTACAGAGATCTTTCAGGAAAAACAGGTGATTAATTTAAGATCACAGTTCTGCTTCCATAAGCATGCTCTGCAAAACATGAAATGGTTGTGCTTTAATGCTCCTACAGTTATTATAGCAGGTGAACAATTAAATGTTAAAATATGATGCCTGCTTTTTTTAAGGATATATATGAGAGATATGTGAGTATTTCCTTCTACTAAAACTCCAAGTTCAAATTCAAAAATATTATGAATTTGGGCTTAGGCTTTCCCATATTTGTTCCTGTGCAGATTTGCATTGGATACCTGCAAAGAAAAATTAACTTGCACTAGATCAAAATTGGGATAATGAATCTACAGAAAGCAGAGTGACCTTACAGAAGCTCATTTGATGTATTTCAGTTTTCCTTGGTTTTTAGAGAACTCATGTAGCATTAATTAATAATCTGTTCACTTCTAAGGCACAATTTACACAATTATTTTGCTTTTCCCCAGGGAGTCCTCCTTGCAATGAGAAATCCTTACTGATTTTTTAAAAAAATCACTGATTTATTTATGAATTTAAGTATTCATATATTAATTTTCTATTTCTTTTCTATTGAGCATATAAATAAACCATATAAATAAAATGAATAAATAAAGTTCTGGATAAAGAAGAAAACACTGGAACAAACATACATACAACCAAGTACTGTAGTTTAATTCTAAAGTTGTGGCACTATTCCAATGACTAAGTCTTGTTGCTCCATCAGATAGCAAAACTGCAGAACTTTCCATAATTCTGCAGTTTTTAATAAATGGATGGTGGCTTCATACGGCTTGCTCAATACTGCGGCTTGCATTTATCCATAACTGCTGCTCAAAATACATACTTAGGAATTCTGATGCCTGCATCCAAAACTACAGTTTGCAAACGCTCTGTAAAACACTGCATTATTTTGTATCCTCTAAAGATCGTGCTTTAAAAATGATTTGTGGTTCCAGTAGGAAAGTAAGTGCTACAAACTAAACATACCTAAAAAGAGTATTGCAATTTTTGGTACTCTCTTGGGCTGAGATACGTCATATAAAGAGGGCAATGAAAGAAGAGATAATGGGATACTTACTGCAAAAAAGATTTGTAGAGAACTGTGAGCCACTTCTATATATTGATATTCAAGAGCGCACCCTGACACAGTGATGTAGCGATGGTCTTCTGGGGCCCAATCTGGGGCTGGAGTCACAGAAGTCACTGTGCAGCCTGGCCCATTTTCCATCCACCAAGACCGATGCATTGAAATATTGAAGGTCAGAATAAGATCTGTTTCCTGTCAACGGAAAAAGACAATAAATCATGGGCTGAAGTTCAGTTTGCTGCTCGGTTAACAGAACGATGGCTTTATTTTCCCTTTTAAAAGAACAGTTTTGGAAAACACTTCTTTTAAACTCCACTCAGTTTTATAAGTAAAATTTGCAACTGGACTGGTAATTTGTGATAAACATTTCAGTTGTTATGATCTCATTCAGCTTCTCAAAGAGAGAGAGAGGGGGGGGGGGAGGGAGGGAGGGAGGGAGGGAGGGAGGAGGCTGTCTCCTGTGTATCCAGTGACAACAATTATTGTAATTAATTTAATTATTGTAACCCGCCCAGAGTCCCTTGCATGGGAGATGGGTGGGGAATAAATTGAAATAATAATAATAATAATAATAATAATAATAATAATAATAATAATAAATAACAAAGCCTGCCAACAGAAGGCCACAATCAGCTTAAAGAAACAACCTGTGAAAAGGAACCCGCGCAAGTATTCAGCCAAGCGCAAACACAAAACCTTTTGTTTGAAATGGCTTCTCAGAATCCAATCATTCCCACAGATTGTTCTTACAGTTCCATTAATTTTTATTATCAATATTGAGCTACCTAATGAAGATTTTGAAATAAAAGATACTAAGGAAGAGGACCTCGGTACAGTAGAAGGCAAAACCTCTGTGGTTACCTAATGAAAACTTAAAGGGGTCAAGCTCTCTCACCTCCAAGTGGTCACTGGTTTTGGAAGGAGGGGGAAGAAAAAGAAGTAGCTCTTACTTACCACAGCTACCAACAAGCAATTGTTGCTGCCAATTCTACAGATCACATTTTAGGACATACATATAATCTGGATGCCCTGAAGATGTACTGTATCGACCAGTGTTTCTCAACCTTGGCAACTTTAAGCTGTGCGGACTTCAACTCCCAGAATTCCCCAGACAGCTTAAAGTTGCCAAGGTTGAGAAACACTGGTATAGACCAACTCCCATAATGTTTAGTTAGGGCTATGCTGGCTGGGGAATTCTGGGGGTTGAAGTCCAATTATCTGGAGGGTACCCAGCTTGGGGAAGACTGATAAATGGTACAGTTACAGCTTAAGCTCTGCTTATTACTGAAAAAAAGACAAAAAAACCTGCTATCAAAGTACTAAAAATACTTTATTTCATTATTGCTCATATGTTCTACTATATTTTGTAGTGTTAATAGTTTTTAAAGAGAAAGCTCCTGTATTATCTGCATGTGGACTGTGCATACCACTGACTAAACCTATTTAAATAGATTCTAAACATATCTGCAGGAACAAGAAAGCTCTGTCTCCAATCCTTTCCTTAAGTAGCTGCTTGTTTTCTGTTTAACTTCTGTGTTTCAAAGAATGCTCAGAGAAAGAGTTGCCTATAACCTGTAGATCTTAGCAGGTAGTATTTAATCATGTTGGGCATGTTCATCCTTATGTCCATGTTCTGGGTGAATTTATAATCCCAACTCAACCAACAGTTACTTCTACTTTGGGACAAGTACTACATTTGTGCAAGTTCTGTTTATTGCCTCTGAACACAATGATTGGCAATTCCTGGTGATATCTACAACTATTGATGAAAGATAATTTGTTAAAGGAGCTTAGCACACAAGGCAAGAATGGAATCTTCTAAAATGTATGTTGCTTCACATTCTTTTTGTGTGAAAAAATAACACAGCAGAGATCAGCAATACATCACAGGAAGACTTAACTTCTTTGAGACACTGATGCCGATAAGTTTAACCTCCCTTTTAAAAAAATGATTATCTTCTCATGTTAGAGTGATCAAGCAAGAATTATAGCTAAACCACATCCAAATGATACAATTCAGTGAAAAAAAGTATTCACTCCTTTTTGGATTTTCTGATTGTTTGCATATCTTTGGCACTGAATATTAGTACTAAGAGCCTCAGAACCCCTGAGCCTCTCTTGCCTTTGCTAAAGTCACTGTTCATAATTCCACCTTCAAAAAAGCAGTGGTTGAAAATAGGATTTATTTATTTATTTTTCAAATTTTGCCACCACCCATCTCCCCCCAGAAGGGGGACTCTGGGTGGTTTAAAACAAAGCTAAAAAGTTAAAAACAGTAAAACCATAAATAGTACATAAAATGTAAGTACAAGTACAACATATAAATATAGAATAAAAAATAAAATCCAGATGGCAATAAAAGATCGAGTTCTGTTCGTATTTATGTGAGGAGAACTCGAAGGCGCCAGCCATCCCCAAGAATAACAACTCCCCTTCCCGCCCCAAGTGAGGTGGCAGAGCCAAATCTTCAGGTTCTTCTGGAAGGTCAAGAGAGATGGAGATTGCCTCACCTCCGGGGAAAGAATGTTCCAAAGGGCGGGAGCCAGTGCAGAGAAGGCCCGCTTCCTGGACCCCGCCAAATGGAATTCTCTTACAGACAGGGTCCATAACATGCCCTCTCTGCATGACTGGGTGGGACGGGTTGATGTAATGGGGATGAGACTCAGGTAACCTGGACCCATGCCATGTAGGGCTTTAAAGGTGATAACCAACACCTTGAATTGGACCTGGAAGCAAACTGGTACCCAATGCAGCTCGTGCAGCAGAGGTGTTACATGTGCCGATCTTGGGGCACCAAGAATTGCCCGTGCGGCCACATTCTGGACCAGCTGTAGCTTCTGGATACTCTTCAAGGGTAGCCCCATGTAGAGCGCATTGCAATAGTCTATATGGGAGATGACCAGGGCATGAGTGACTGTTCGGAGGGTCTCCCAATCCAGGAAAGGGCGTAACTGGTGCACAACATGAAGTTGAGCAAAGGCCCTCCTGGCCACGACTGCCACCTGCTCTTTGAGCAGGAGTTGTGAGTCCAGAAGGACCCCCAGATTCTGCACCGGGTCTGTCTGGGGCAGTGCAACCCGATTCAGAACTAAAAATGACAAATTCCTGGATGAAGAGGAGCCGTTAACCCACAGCCATTCCGTGTTACCACGGTTCAGTTGAAGCCTGTTGTTCCCCATCCAGACCCCCACAGCCCCCAGGCACCACAAGAGGGCAGTCACAGCACCACTTACCTCACCTGGGACAGAGATGTACTGTATAATTGGGTATCATCAGCATATTGATGATACTTCATCCTGTGGAGACGGATGATGTCACCCAGTGGTTTCATGTAGATGTTGAAGACGAGAGGAGAGAGAACCGAACCCTGCAGCACCCCTCAAAGGAGGGGCCAAGGGTCGGATCTCTCGCTCCCTATCACCACCAATTGGGACTGGCCCTGGAGGAAGGAGGTGAACCAGCGCAGAACCACACCACCACCCCCCAACTCCCTGAGTCGACCCAAAAGGATACCATGGTCAATGGTATCGAAAGCCGCTGAGAGGTCAAGAAGAGCAAGGATGGATGCACTGCCCCCATCCCGCTCCCGCCAGAGATCATCCATAAGTGTGACCAATGCCGTTTCTGTCCCGTATCCAGGCCTGAAACCTGACTGAAAGGGGTCTAGATAATCCGTTTCATCCAGAATCCCCTGGAGTTGCAACACCACCACTTTCTCAACCACGTTCCCCAAGAAGGGGAGGTGGGAGACTGGATGGAAATTGTCCATTACGGTAGGGTCCAGCAATGGTTTCTTGAGGAGGGGATGCACCAGCACCTCCTTAAAGGCCTCCGGGAACACCCTCTCTCCCAAGGATGAATTCACCATAGCCTGGACCCAACCACATGTTAACTCCCGAGCTGCCTTCACCAGCCAGGAGGGGCATGGATCTAATTGACAAGTGGTGGCATTTACAGACCAGAGCACCCTGTCCACTTCCTCAGGCCCAACAGGATCAAACTGTTCCCAGATAACCGGATAAGTACGTTCCCCAGGCATCTCCACAGACCATGCCTGAAGCTTGGAATCCAACTTGGAACGGATCCAAGTGATTTTATCCTGCAGATGCTCAGAAAACTCCTCTGCATGGCCCTGAAGGTGGGTCACTGGGCCCACCTTTCCCAAAAGGGATTGAGTGACCTTAAACAGGGCTGCTGGACAGCATTCTGCGGACGCAATAAAAGTGGAGAAATATTCACGTTTCGCTGCTCTTACCGCCACAAGGTAGGCCTTAATAGCGGCTCTAGCTTGTGTTCGGTCGGGTTCAGTCCTTGTTTTTCTCCAGCGATGCTCTAGACATCTCTTAATCCTCTTCAGAACCCTCAACTCCTCCGTAAACCACGGGGATTGCCAGGTTCGATGGGACAAGAGAGGTCGCACAGGTGTGATCCTGTCCAAGGCTCCTGACGCCTCCTTATTCCAGGCAGCATCCAGGGCCTCCGCTGGACCATGCAGCAGATCCTCGGGAACAACCCCCAGATCCCTCTGAAACCCCATTGGGTCCATCAGTCACTGAGGATGGACCAATCAAATGGTCCAAATCACTCTGCCTCCCTGCAGAGTGGGGTGGCATATGAGAAACTCAAGGCCACCACGGCGTGATCTGACCATGACAGAGGGGATAGATGTAACTCTCCCTTCAGATCATATTGCTACTGCTCTGACAAGAAAACCATGTCTGAAGTGAGGCCACTGTCCCGAGTCGGGTCGTGAGTAATTTGAGACAGACCCATGGCCACCATGGTAGCCATGATCTCCCAAGCCGCCTCCGAGGCACATCCCAGGGATGGCAGATTAAAGTCTCCCAGAGCCATAAGTCTGGGAAATTACATCGCCACCCCCGAGATGGCCTCCAGCAGCTCAGCCAGGGAGGTTGCTACGCAGCAGGGAGGCTGGTACAGTAGCAACACTCCCAACTGTTCTTGGGAACCCAACTTGAAGAACAGGGTCTCACAGCTGGCCATTTGTGGAGCAGTGCTCCTGAAGGTCACTAGAGATTCCCGGATGACAACCGCCACCCCTCCTCCCCTGCCCTGGTGTCTCAGCTGGTGCCATACTCGAAACCTGGCCAGGGATATCTCCGAAAGGGGCACCCATCCTTCCGGGCCCAGCCAGGTCTCGGTGATACATGCCAGGTCTGCCCCCTCCTCAATGGTCAAATCACATATGAGGGGGGCCTTGTTGTTAACTGACCTGGAATTAATAAGCAGCAGCTGGAGACCAGGGCCCACAGATATCTGCTGTCCAGGGCCTGGGTCTGAGCCCAGAGGACTGAAACATGCCACAGGTAACAAGCACTGGGGGCATCTTCCCCGAAGATGGTCCGCCCTCTGGCTCCCATCATAACATCCCCAGCCCATCACCACCTTAATAACATGACCCGCCCTACAACCCCCAGAGTCTCCAAGTCCTTTTGCCTCCAATCCTGGAACTCTGGAATCCCTGGCTAGGAGTAGGGGTCCCTCCCTCCACGTGTTCATCCTCACATGCACTCAGTCAATCACAGGGCAATGGTGGGCCCTCCAGTGCACCAGCTCACGCTCTCGGTGCTGTCAGAGCCCAGCCATCACCCACACACTGTGCCCCCTTCCTCAGCCTCTCTCAGTGGTCAGCAGGGGGGCACTTCATCCACTACTCCTCACCCCCTGTCTCTCACTCAGGAGCTAAGCGTTCTCACATACAACCATCCAGTCCTGGACTCCCTCTCTTGTCTCTCACACCCAGGAGGGAGTACCCCATTCACACTGGAGGGACCCTAATAGCCTTCTGCTGTCTCTAGGCAGGTTGGGAGGTGATGATCCATCCCTCAATTCTGGGCTCGCCATTCCCCACCGCTGAGGCCTACTGTGCCGAGGCCCGCCATGCCACTTGAGTCCTCTGCGCTGCTGGGATCTGCTGAACCACACCGTCCAGCGCCCCCCCTCTTTCTGTGCAAACAGTCACTAAATGAGGAAATCACTATACAAGGACTACTTGTACTCCAAAGATCTGCATTGGGACTAAAGTGTGTCTATGTGTGTGTGAATAATCTAGAGTTAGAGGTGAATTTTAATGTGGTCGTTTTTGCAGATGACACCAGGATTCAGGATTATCCCATAATTCAGGATTATCCCATCAATTTTTTGAATGGGTAATGAATGGCCAAAGTAGTTCACTATAAATGTAAATGTAAAACACTGGGCTTTTGGAGTTAAGTATTCCAGCTATATATATTCTCTAGTAAGGTCAGAACTGACTGATCAGAAAAGAGACCTTGAGGTCATAACAGAGAAGGTGATGAAAAATCCAATTCATTCCATGCTAGGTATCATTAGTAAAGAGAGGAAAAGTAAAACTACCGTATCATAATGGTGTGGTGACTGTACTTGGGCTACGATGTAGTGTTCTGATTATTGCATTTCAAAAAAGATAATGTAGGGCTAGAAAAGATAAAGAAAAGTGCAGACAAAGTGATCAAAGGGCAAAAGCAACTCCCAAAGGAGCAAAGGTAACAAAATGTCAAGCTTTTAAATTTAATTTAGTTTAGTCTGGGGTAGGGACAATATTTGTTATATGTTGTATGGTGAAGTGGGTAGAAATATGTTTTTCTTTGTTTTTCATTCTAGTACAACCCAGTTTCATCCAGTAAAACTGAACATTGGAAGATCCAGAACAGACAAAAGAAGAATACTTCCTCACGAAGCAAATAGTCAAACTATGGAATTCATTGCCACAAAATGATGTGACAGTTTTTATGGGGACTTGGTGAAATTCATAAAAGCTAAGGCTATGAATAACTGTTCATTACTATGGTTAAATTCTTCCTCCAGGACCAACTTCTCAATACAGTAACAGGAGAGATTAAATGGGCTGGCCTATACCTATCTCTAAGTTGAACCAGTGGGTGCTGTTAGCAGTGGCTTGGCTAGGAAAGAAGAGGCTGTAGTTTCAGGGCAAATGAAATATGATGTTGGAAAATCTTTACCTGGATCTCCTTTGTGGTTGTCTCCTGAAGATAAAAGCTCCTTTTCACGGATTGCACTGAATATGGGCTGTGGCACTGGGGGTGGGTGTCTTTTTCCTATTCTGAATTTCCTCTCCCTGATGTTGATATTTTTCTCCCATTGGGGAAAAAAAAAGGATCAGCTTCAAGATCAGGAAGACAGGGTGGTGGAAAGGGGTTGAAACTTACTTCTGCTAGCATTGTAGT